>CM035172.1:56237130-56849039 GCA_020205615.1 Panax quinquefolius | reverse complement strand
TTAAAAAATATATATATAACAATTTTTTAAAACTAAGGAAATCATTAACTATTAATAATAATTAATATATAAAATAAAACTACAAAACATTATTAATATATATATAAATTAATAAAACTACCATTATATAGAAATTAATAATATATAAAACTACAAAACATTAACTATTAATTATTATATTATTAAATTTTGATATTTTCAGATTTCGGTTTTTAACGTAATTCAAAAAGTCATTACTGCATTATCGATCATGAAAAGTGTTAAAAATCTGAAAAACTCGAGTCATCGAGTATCAACCGATTTCATAAAAAACAAAAATGGAACCCAAGTTTGAATGAGTATGGGTAACAATGTCTTTACCCAACAAAAACAAAAATAAATCACATTGCCATAAATTTTCAACAATTTACCCTCTCATTTTATCTATAAAAATAATAAATTTTGCCCTCATTTCAACCCCCAACCATGGAGCCACAATAGCCCAATCAATCCTCGTCGTCTGATCATCGTCATCACCATTACTCATCTTTTTTTTTGTTACAATACCATTACTCATCTTTTCCCGAAACTCTTACCTTCTTTTTCATCCCTATTGGATATATATATAAATGAATGAATGAAATAAAATCAATAGGTGTGACGCTGGTTCGTACGACTTTTCAAAGAGATGATCTTTTCAAGGGATGTATCTTCCGAAAGGATATATAACTTTTCGAAAGAATGTAACCTTTCAAAAGGTGTAACCTTTTAAAAAGATGTAACCTTTGAAAGGATATATCTTCAAAGGGTATTTGAAAACTTATAAATAGGTTCAACAAATCTACCCAAAATATGAATAACTTCATCTTCACCTTTAATCCTTCACAAATTCTTAAAAATAATTTCATTCTTCATTCATTAAAAAGTTATAGAGAGTATTCAATTTTGTTGGTTCTGGAACTCTTCCATCAAGTGTTTTCATGAGAGTTGAAGACCAATTTTATCCGCGAGAAGTGTATCGCCCATTATTTCATCGTGGTAGCATCGATAAGCGGGGGACGAACCTGCTTTAATGAGAGGTATCCGTCTAACAATGACTTTGGTTTTAAAGTTTGTCAATTACATCTTTGTAAGTCATTATTATAAAATTGTTTATTTTCTAATTTTTATATAATTAGTAGTATATAATAATATCGAAGGTATAACACATCCTCCACGGCCAAATCCTCCATCGCCTCCTCGTTTTACCGGACCCCACTAGATCCAATCTCTCCCACTGATTTGGGACTTTGCTCTCTGTGGTGTTCGTATTGGTTTGAACTTTGTAGTGATGGTCAAGAATGGATATGGAGCCGTTGTTCCCATTGCTATGATCGACAATCATCGCTTATCAGCGATGGATAGTATCAGCAAGTAACCAAATTGGAACTTAAACTGCACTTAAAAACCACACGAACACACACTAATTAAAACCGCACCAACAGTCTTTCGTGTATGTGGCGGTTTTAGATGGATTGAATAACCAAATTCTGATTAGGTTTGGTTTTACTACCAAAACCAAACCGCATAAAAGCAAAACCGCACCATATGTGTGTATGTATCGTATTATTTCTAGTAAATTCTAAAGTTACTTTTCACTTGAACACGCTTCGGAGAAACCCACCTTGCATTGTCATTTTTCACCAATTGAAAGAAGATGTTAGAGTTATAGTAGTCAAAAAAATTAAGCAATTGGGTTTTGGAATTTTGAATTTATTTGATGCGTTATTGGAGGGGCTTATAGTTGAGGGGCTCGGAGAGCACTTGATGCATTGGTTAATGTCAATGCTATAATTGTAATAGTCTAATAAATTATTTTAGTCCTCCCAATATATTTTATTCGCTCGATGTAAGTTTTATGTTAAATTTTATTGAAGGCTTAAACTTTTGTTGTTTCAATTGATTTTAGGGCAAAACCGCACTAATTAAAATCGCATCAAGACACTTTAAAACCGCACCGCACCAATCACAAGCGGTTTCATGTGTGATTTTGAATTTTCAAAGCAGCACTTTAAGCGGTTTGAAAATGATTGGACTTCAAACCGCACTAAACCGCACCATGCTCACCCTAGTGATGGATAAATATGACGGTGAGGCGTGATTGTTTGTTAAATCTAAATTTTAGCCAAGCTCTTTTAGTATTTTTTTTATATATATTTTTTTTACTAGAGATGGCCCTCTTCTAAAAAAAATACTAGCTAGCGATAATCGGATTCCTTAATAATATGATTCAAATCGAAGCATAAAAAATAGTTGAATAAAAATATGAGGAGATTCTAAGTAAGGTTTACTGGAAACTTGTTTAAGATTGAACTACAAATTCTCAATTGTGATTCGATAGATACCGATTGATACATATTCGATTGGATACCGATACACTCTCTTATAATATATACAAAATTAAATTAAATTAGGTTAATTAATTATTATTATTTATTTTTATTTTAATTTTAATTGTGATTTTATATTTGTAAAGTGTAATAGTAAATATATTTTCTCATTTCTAAGTTAAATAACAAATTCAATTTATAATTATATTTATTACTTCCTCCGTCCCAGGATAAAAGTCCTGGTGGACTTTTCACGCATACTAAAAAGATGAATAAAATGACAAAATTGTCCATAATAATGTCATTAAATATGGAGAGAATTAGAATAAGAAAAGTATGAGATATTTAATGTTACGGGTATAATAGGGAAATATGTGTAAAAGTTTGGTTATTAAATGAAAATGGACATTTAACATGGGACTAACCAAAATAGTAATAATGACTTTTATCATGGGACGGAGGGAGTATAAAACTAGTTATTATGTGGACTCGAATTCAAGATTGAATTTGAATCTCATGATAGTTTGAATATAATTTGATCTAAATCCGGATCAATTCAAGTAATAAATATTAAAAATGAAGTCAAATCGAGTATAAATTTTTCAAATACAATATTCGAATATGAATTTAACGTTTCGAGTAGAATTCGAGTAGCTCTCTATTCACTTGATTCAACCCGTTTACACCTTTAGAGATAGGTAAAAGATGATTGTTAATTCTTGGGATTATAAAGATGTTACGAGTATAGGGACTAAATAGGTTATTTCCAAAAGTTTGGCATATTCAATCTTAACTTCTACGTATAATAATTGAAGTGTAGTATTCCATAGATTTTCCTTTTCTACCATCATAAATAGGTGTATTTGATACATAAATTAACCTATCTACCCCAAATTTGGAACCTCATTTGCGAGCCACTCACTGATCACCCAAATGAGTAAGATCAGCCCAAATCGGTCTAGCTTAGTCCATTTGTCAGGTCTACTCATCACATATCCTCTCTTTTCTGGTGTGAGACCTCCCAATAGCTCAGTCTCATTATTTTTCAACAACCATATTTATATATGCATTAGGAGGCCTTAAAACTAGGGTTGATCATTCGGTTATAACTAAATTGAATAATTTATTCGGTTATAATCGAAAATCGAAATTGTATAATTTTAATATCCGAACAACTACTCGAATTATGAAGTAACGAATAACCAAATTTGTTATTCGGTTATTAGAGTTAATAATCGAAATTAACGTCGTTCTTGCTTATGTAACATTTCATTTTAGTATTACTTTTCACTCAATAAAGTATCTGTATATCAGACCCACGAATATCTATTCTTTTGGTTTACTGGTAATTAGAAAAAACTTAATTAACTAGCTAACTAAAAAAGCTATAGTAATTAAAAGAAATATGTCTGAAGCTCACAACTTATAAACATGTGGCTTACATTGCAGCAGCGAAGTAAACAAGGTACAGTCACCGGAACATATTATCAATAATATCTGGGTTTAGCTTCTGAAGGGATGAAACTTGGCCAACTCTTTTAGCCACTTCGCCAATCATTCGATCCATGTATAAATTATAAAGTTCGTTCCTGCTTTCCAAGAGTTTTACTGTTTTTCTGTGCATGAAGAAGTGATGTCATCCGCATAACAATTGTTAGGAAGATATTATGGAAACATCTAACAATTAGTATTATTACTTGAGAGTACATATGAAATGAAATGTTACATAGCGCAAAGACCAAAAAGTAAGAAAAAGTGACAATGAGAGAGCAATATCCAATTCGGTTATTCGGTTAACCAAATAACAAAAATCAAGAACCGAAACTGAAAACCGTACACTAAAATGGTTATAACCAAAATGTACAAAATAACCGAATAACTGATATATTTCGGTTTAAAAAATTCGGTTCAATTCAGTTTTACGTGTTTTTTGCTTAGCCCTACTTACAACATAGGACTAAGATCAATTCCACAAGAAGTCTAAGATTTAACTATCTACAATATTATTCCAAAATATCTAGGATATTTACAAGAATAATTATATTGCAAGTAAATCTACAACACTATTAAAAATCCTACTAGATCGAAATGCGTTTTGGTATGAATGTTCCAAAATATGTACACTTCCTTATGAAAACATTAAATTTAGGGATCTAAAATTCTTTTCCTTTCTAGTAACAAGAGAGACCATGAACTTTATACCCATGGTCAGTACGAAAAACGTAGCTGTAGCTATAGGGTTCTATAGCGACGGTCCTGCGCCTCGACCGTAGGTAAACAACTTAAGAGCAACCATATAGCTAGGGTCACTGCCTGACCGTAGGTATAGGGTAGTCATATAGCTAGGGTCATTGCTTGGCCGTAGGTACAGGGTCTGTTTTGAATAATTTGTTCCGGTGCAAAATACATTTTTCGCCCAAATGTTAGATATTCTACATTCTCTCTCATCTCCCATTTTCTCATTTCCAAATCTCATATCTTGGGCTCCCAATTTCTTCTTCCGTTTTTCATTGCCAAATTTCGTAGCAAATCTCAGAGTTTAAACATCCATGCCCGTTCTCAGAGTTAGCTCTGCTCATGGACTCTAGGAACCTTCTTTTCTCATAGCATCTTAGAAGAAAATTGCGTTATCTCTTGGCTTTACATCCCAGAACAAAGCCTTCGTTTTAACCTTTGTTTGTAGCTAATTAGGAATCTATAGTTTGGAAATAATCATTTTTAAAAATGATTATAATTTTGTTTTATATTTTGCAAATGAAGAACATCTCTATATAGGCATTAGGCCTAACAACATATGACTAAGATTAGTTCTACAAGAGGTCCGAGATTTGACTATCTAAAATATTATTCCAAAATATCTAGGATATTTACAAACATAATTATCACATAAATTAATCTAGAACACTACTAAAAATATGTTTGAGAAATTTTTTAAAATTGCCATCTAATATTGGCAGTGAGTACCTTGTGGGCATCCAATAAGCACTTCATGGAGTAGCCTCTTTGAAAATGTGCATGATACTAACTCGACCAATTTAACT
Source organism: Panax quinquefolius (assembly GCA_020205615.1). NCBI lineage: Eukaryota > Viridiplantae > Streptophyta > Magnoliopsida > Apiales > Araliaceae > Panax > Panax quinquefolius. Next base: position 56,843,650 of record CM035172.1, on the reverse strand, counting down.
ATATCTTTTAAGAAAGTTATCCTATCCTACTATGCATGTATTTCATACAAACGTAGCAAGTAGCGACTTGAAAAATCCTACCTCCATCATGCTCTATAGCATGAAAAGTGACATTTTTTGTACCTGTTTACGTTCCTCGTACTGTATTGAATCGCAATTTAGGTAACATTGTTCCTACCCGTTATCCCCCCCCTTCTCTGGGAAATTTAATGGACTATATAAGTAATTAACCAAAGTGATTTTCTCGATAATCTATTTGTTGCATGCGTATGCTAAAGCAGCTAAATATATAATCTTGAATGCATCTGAGTTGAAGAATTAGGTGGTAAATCCACTACCATGAATTTTCTACTATTCAGGTAATGGTGCATGTTTGTTTTTCACTTAGTTCTGCATTCGTTGAGCGTATAAATAAACGGAGAAATATTTCATGTTTGCTTGGAGGAATAGTAATAAGAAATGGAGATTCATGTCAATTATATCGCTGCCTTTAAATCAGTCCACAAATCTTTATTACCTAGTTAATTTATGTTAATATCATAAACTATGTTTACGCTTTTAGCATGTGTGTTTTCTGGACGTGAACTGCCGTAGTCAACTGAAAATTTTGTTTTCTTATTTTCCGAAATGCTGTTTTGTGCAGATGGGCAATGTTCGGTTTTGCTGTTGGGATGTTAACAGAGTATGCAACAGGTTCAGACTTTGTTGATCAAGTAAAAATCCTCCTCTCCAATTTTGGGATTGTAGATCTTGAATGAGTTTTCTTACTGATCTTCAATACCAGTAAACTGTATCTTTTATTGTTAATTCTTTAATCATCTCCCATGTACCATTGTAATTTCTTTGGGTGTATATTTAAATTTACTTGCTTAAGTTCCGCAATGTTGTAACCTTAGCAACTCTTTATACCAAAAGGGATTAAATTATATGCAGATGGCCGGTAAAATCAAGGGATTTGGAATCCAATATAATTAGTTAAACAGTTTTACCATGCTAAATAATAAATGCAAAATATTTCGATACAATTTAATTTCTTTGATTTTCTCTTAAATTCCCTACGTGGCATGGTGTTATTACTTATTACGGTCCGTTTCTGGTGCATATACTTTTATTTTACATACCATGTTTCATTATTTTTTTAGCGATAGATCAAACCCGGCAAAGTTTGGTCCATCGCATGTAATGTATAAAAGTTTATATGTTATGGTGACGGTTCGATGCATCGTTAAAAGCTAAGACGTATACGGACCGAACTGTCGTTAAATAAAGGGGTATGCACTTGATTCTCTCTGTTACTTATTAGAGGGCGTAAAATTCTAATTTTACAGGTGATCGATATATAGTTTATTCCCATAACAAAAATACTTGAGGCTTGTAGTTATATACTTGCGTGTTATATATGGATCTCACGGGAGGAATTTACCCACTGACCTGAAGTACACAAATTTGAGGACTTCAAAGCCTCTTTGTTTTTTTAAGTATGTGGGTTCATCTGTATATTTTAATTTGAAAATATTCCAAACGGACTTTAGAATGTCAAAATTTAAACACAAGTAGTATTCTAAAAAGCAAATATTTTTTTGGAATAAATATGGTAGGAAAACTATTCTTCCTACATATGTGGGTATAAATGAAGAAGAAATCTTTTGCATTTGGATGATAAGTGAGAAAAGGAGAGAAATGAAAAGAAAATGAAGTCCTCGGCCACATAAAGTTTTTTATCTACATAGAGGCACAAGGAGAAGAGTATATACATTGTTGTCATGATTATTTTTTTATTGTCGCCTTGCACTTAACGGAAATTCCTCCTCAGATTACGTTACTGGATCCGATTGTTCGAATGATTTGGGGTCAATTACTTGATTATTTCGTTGGGTCCTTTTGGTTATTCGGTTGGCCGTTATTTGAGCTAATATTGAATCGCCCATTATACAAATCGCCACTTAACCCAACTTCGACCCAGAATCATTATGCCAAATAATAGTCGATTACTACGTTCGCCACCTTTTCGCATGGCATTAATGAGGATGGGACTCGGATGACCGATGGTGGGCAGAGTGGTAGCAGTGAGGAAGTAAGGCTACATACTTTCTACCGAAATGACCCGGAGTGGGGAAAAGGTGTCGTGGAGGTGATGGGTGGCAGACAGTAAACCGGATCGAGTACGATGGGCTAGGATCACAAAGGAGGTAATAAAAAACATTACACACACAATCATATTATTATTATTCTCTCTCGTGTATTAGATATTATTTTCCTCCATTGTTAACCTGTGATCGCCGACATCGACTCTCACGCCGAGTTATCCCCCGACGGCCAAGCCGCCAAGCTTTTGGTGTCGATTTGTTGAATCGCGGCAGGATATCGGACGCGCTCTCGTGATCGGGACGTGGAGAAAGATCTTGGCGCTAACATCAAGCGCTGTAGAAGGAGGCCGAGTTCTATTGTGTCCCGAGTATTTTCAATCACAGATCGTGGTTTGTTTCTACGCCAAGATTCACGGTGAAGAGTAGAACACCTACACTCAAGGGCGTACCACGGTCGCCGCTGAATCAACACCGCGAGAGTGTCCGCCAAAGATCGTTTGGGACCTATAATAAGTGTTCACGCTAAAGACGCGGCCCAAACGATCACCACCAAGATTTCTACCAAGGCTATGGCGGGCAAAGCTAAGCGTAAGCTAGTCTTCCCGATGAGAAAGGGTCCGCCATGGTCTGAAACGAGTAGAAGGCACCTCGCCTAGAACTCGATACCGAGACGACCAAGACGCAAAGGCCTCCCGATTAGCTAAGATGGCAGATGAAGCTTGACAGAGCTATGGAAGTACTTGTGAAGCAAATGACAGGATATAGCCGAAAGCAGATGGCTCTTGGATGGCGAGATGAGGGACGAAGAGTTCAGCTTATGATCACCAAGAGCAAGGGCATCGGAGTGGGAAAGAACCCGCTTCATTCAGACGAGAATCTCGGCCGAACTCGAGAAAGAAGAAGATCCCGAAGCCTTACTCCTCAAAGATCAAAGAGGGCATATCACCCTGTCGATTCTAAGGAACAGGGTCGAAGCGGACGAAGAGGTCGATCCAGAGATCGCACTCCTGAGCATACAAAGAAAGCACTTGTTGTTGCACATTCTCACCATAGCGCCCGAGTTCAGAGATGAAGTATATCTAGAGGTCATACTCCCGAGAGTCTACTGAGGGCACACCGCCCTGTGGACGCTCATCATCGGAAAAGTCCCTCTAAAGTTGGAGGTTCTGTTGAAAGAAACCGGTCTGCTCAGAAGAAAGAGTCACCTAAAAAGAAGCATCATCTCAACCGTAGGTGTGGAGTATCCGTTAAAGAATTAAAGGAACTTCTAAGCAACAATAAGTACAAAAATGAAGGATACTTCGGGAAAGAAGGCATCCCTTTTTCCGCATGGAGATTCTTAAAGAAAAAGTCAACCCCACCAAGAAGTTGCCCCACATCGAAAGTTATGATGGATCGGGGATCTCTACGACCACGCAGCGCTCAATCGACTCATGGATTATTACGATTTTAGCGATGTCGCTAAGTGTCATACTTTTGTCACAACGCCGTAAAGGATGCCCTAAGAAGGATGGGGACTTTGCCCTGATTCAATTTCATCTTGGGCGCATATGTGCAAGAATTTTACGCTCGCTTCGGAGCAACAAAAGAAGGGAAAACCAATCGTTCGCTGCTCAGTTCGACAAGATTCGAATGAGTCTTTGGGCCAATATGTGAAGTTGCCTGTGAAGCAATGCATCGGCCAAGTGATGACCGAACGATCTACAAGTCATTGGACTATTTTGTAATGGGTTAGATTTGGTCAATCGTAGAAGTGGTGAAGAAGTTAATGTTTCATCACCCAAGAGTCTCACCAAGCCTTCGACAAAGTCAAGGCTATATCGGTGGAGGAAGCCATGGATAGCCTCAAACGCCCTTCTTCTTCGATCGGCTTAAGGAGACAGACGATGTAACCGATGGAGACCGTAAGAAGAATGAAGGAATAAAGACCGCTACGAAGGCGGGTCAAAAAATACAATAATTGGAGATGAGTGGAGGACGTTCGTCCGCTTCCAAACCAGAGAGTGAATAGACGATACACAAAGACTCAACACGTATGGGTCGTTATCTTGGATCAGATTAAGAATCAACCTATCTTCGAGCCACCCGAGATAACATTAGGCCCGAAAAAGGGAATTCTCGTAAGTATTGTGATTACCATCAAGCTTCGGGTCACGATACGAACGACTGTGCTAGTTTGAAAGACTTTATTGAAAGAAAGGTACAAGGTGGGGCTTTAATTCAAGATGATGGTCGCTGTAACTAATCAACAAAGAGACAGAGGACCTGTTCCGCTAGCTCAACCAGCTTCAAAGAAGCGTGCCACCCGAACAACTGCAAGGCATGTGATAGATGTCATCACCGGGGTACTTTCGCAAACTCGCTGGAAAGAAGTTACCGGTTACTTGATTCTGGCCATGTCATATGGGTACCTTCCAAGACCGACATGATCTTATTCGAGTATGGTAATCTCCTTTATCGATGAAGATTACCTTCTAAGTCATCGAACCGCACGAGGGATCATTGGCCGATCGCGCAAGTGGGTTTGGTGGATACGGGGTTAACGATGGTAGATAATGGGTCTTCAGAGATATTCAGATGCCCACGCTTATCGAGGATGCACCTAGACGGCGGAAGATGGAGATAAGGCAGAGGCTCCTTTGTATGGTTTTAGTAACGATCCTGGCCAAGGTGGTCGGAACCATTGAACTACCGGCCATCTTCTAACGGCCCTCAACAGTAGAAATTATTTGCAAATTTTATGTTGTGTATGTAGATTCTCGCTTATAATGCTATTTTGGGAAGGCCTACTTTAATTGTTTTTGCAAGTCGCGACCTCAATTCCTCATTTCAAAATCAAATTTCCTACTACCATGGGGTGGTGAGGTGAAAGGGATTTGGATCTCGCCGTAAGGTGTTATAGAAATGTTGTGATCACTTTTGAGTGGGGGGTATCAAGCAAAAAGGCACATGGCGATAGAGATCGAACCTTCACAGAGAGTAGTTCCAACCATTGGTCATGCCACCAAGAAACAGAGAGAGAGAGCTCATCCCGCAAAGTGAACAAGACAAGTTGAAAATAGGTTCGGGTCCGCCGGAACCTCTCCGATTTAACCTCATGGAGCTCCCCGAGATGCTATGTCGACATCTTCGCACGGGAACCCTCAAGATATGCCGTGAGTAAGAAGGATATCGCCGAGCATCGGCTGGAAGTGGACCCGCCAAAGAAACCAAATCGGATGTAAGAGGAGGATCTTTGCACCGAACGCCGCGGATCATCGATGAAGAAATTGCAAAACCGCTGGCAAATGACTTCATCTTTGAGATCGACTACCCGCAATGGATGGCAAATGTGGTGCCGGGTCCGTATGTAATGGTAAATGGCGTAGTCTGCATCGACTATACCGATCTAAATAAAGCTTGTCCAAAGGATTTCTACCACGCCCCCACATCGACCAACTCATCGATGCCACTTCGGGTATGCTTTGTTAAGTTTCATGGACGATTCTCCGGATATCATCGATTTCCATGTGTAAAGAGGATATACCCAAGACGGTGTTCATTACGCATCGCTCTAAGATACGCCTATAAGAAAATGACTTTCTACTCATCAATGCCTTGAGCCACATACCGAGAGGATGATGAACCATGTCTTCGTGATATCACCGGGCAAGAATGTGGAGGTGTACGTGGATCTACATGATTGTCAAAAGCATGTTGGTGCATAAACATCCGGATGATTTAGAAGAATGCTTTCGCACAATTCATCATCACAACTTGAGATTGAACCCCACTAAGTGCACCTTCTGGCCTAGGGGTGGCAAATTTTCGGGTTATCTTGTCATACCGTAGAGGAATCAAGCCAATCCAGAGAAGATTCAAGCGATCCCGAACACGAAGACTCCTCACCATTTAAAGATGTTCAACGTCTGATCGAAGGATTGCAGCTTTAAGGAGGTTCACGTCCAAGCTCGGCAGTAAAGATGTTTGCCGCTTTTCGATACATGAAAGGGTCAAGAATGCAAAGACGCTCCAATGGACTTTTGAACGTGAGGACGCCTTTCAGAGCATCAAGTCCTACTTATCTTCGGCGCCTTTGTTAGTGAAGCCCGCCCGCCGAGCCTCTATATTTATACTTAGCAGCCTAGTTCGTCATGTAGTAGAGAGCAGCTTTTTTGGTGCGTGAAGTGAAGGGGGTAAGCAAAGACCCGCTTATTATGTAAGCCATGTCCTTCGGATGTCAAACAAGGTACCCAAACATCAAAAAGTTTGCTTTTTGCTTTAATAATCGCTAGTCGAAAGCTTAGGCAATACTTCCTGTGGTAGATTGGTAATAGTATACAGATCACCTTTGAAGAAGATTATGGGCAAACCCGAGGTATCGGGAGATTAGCCGCACGGACGATGGAGTTGTCCCAATTTTTCATTGAATATCATCCCCGAACCGCCATCAAAGGGCAAGCCTCGGCTGATTTTGTAGTCGAATGCTCATTTTCAAGTCGATGAAGTTGTGGCGCGGTCAAGGATCCGACAGAAGCGCTTATAGCTTCTTCAAAGTAAGCAGAGTTCGTGGACGCCAGATGCAGATGGGTCTTCTACCACGGACGCCAAGGGAGCAGTGGATTATTCGACGAGTCCGGAGGGATTCAAGGTGCAAGAAAGCCATCGATTTCAGTTCAAAGCGACGAACAACGAAAGTCGAGTATGAGGAGGTATTCGTAGGGTTACGACTAGCAAAGAGTCTCAAGTGCAGAGAGAATAGTCATCTTCAAGATTGATTCTCGTTAGTCGTTAACAACCTCTCGGGGAGTAATAAGCTCGAGGCCCAAGAATGATCAAATATTGGCGTAATTGAAAGAACAACTCAAGATTTCCAATCCTACGAGTTTCTGTGGGGTCGAGCGTAATAACAATTCCATTGTCGATGCACTCTCCAAATTAGCCACTACGGATGTTAACGTCTTCGATGGGTCATGTTTACTTAGAAATTTTGCAACATCCTAGTGTTCATCATGAATTGGTGATGTGCATCGACCAACCAATCACCGGGTCGACTCCATATATAGAGTATCCGCAGATGGCGCCTTACCTTCTGGATCGGATGCTCAGCCAAGAAAATCAAGTATAAGAGTGCTAATTTTGTTCGATTGATGGGGATCTGTTCAAGGGCTTTCGCTCCACTCATCAAATGTTCGACTCCATCGAAGTCGAATATGCTCTCCGAGAAGTACATGAAGGCATCTCGCATACTATATGGCGCTAAGTCATTAGCCTATAAAGTACTTCATCAAGGGTACTATCGCCTACCATCTTCAAGGAAGCGATCAATACGCCAAGAAGTGCGAGAAGTGCCAACTCATCAGTCCAAATTCGATACCACATCACCACCGTAAGAGCTATACTCGATCTTATCTCCTATACCTTCGCCGTCTCTGGGGTTGATATATCGGGTCCGCTACCGAAAAGCAAAAGGTCAAGTCATTTTTGTTATAGTTGCCATCGACTATATGACCAAATGGGTAGAAGCAAAGCCACTTAGGTTAATAACTAAAACAGAATGCTTGAAATTTTGAAAGAATCAAGAGTATTTCGCTTTGAAATCCTAAGGTGGTAATATCGATAAACGGACGCCGGGCCAGGGATCAAATTTGAAACATTTTTGAAAGAACTGGGGATCCAAAGATGTAAAGACTTCAAGAGCTCATCCTCAACCAAACGGACAAGTTCAAGTGACCAATGTAACGTCCGCCGAATGGGATCAAGCGCAGATTGGACGGGCTAAGGGCGATGGCCGTAAGAGCTACTTAGCGTGTTATGGGCTTATCGAACTACTCCGAGGACTACAACGGGATTCACCTTCAGATTGGCCTATGGTAATCGATGCTTTAGTCCCAGCTTGAAATTGGATCTCCAAGTCTTCGAAGTTAGTCAATTCAAAGAGATCTACAATGAGGAAGGGTCAAGGCCAATCTTGATTTGCTTGAGGAAGTAAGAGAAACAAATTTTAATCAAATTGGCAAACTTATCAATCAAGAGTGGCCAAGCATTATAACAAGGGGTAAAGTTTCGCAGATTCAAGTAGAGATTTTGTCCTCGAGAAGCCAAGCATCTACACCTCGTAACTGGGAAAGCCGATGCCAAACCGGGAAGGACCGTATGAAATCACCGGCGTCAAGCCGGGACTTATTTGGTCAAGACATTAGACGGGTCAGACAATTAAAAATACTTGCACGCTCAAGACTTAGGAAGTACTTTCAAGAAAACGATGTCAAGACATCGAAGTCTCAGAATATTTACGCCATCATCAATAAAAGTTCCTTTTTCTCAAACAAATCTTGTCTTTCGTTGGCCGATCGCCTGGTGTAAGGAGGTTCGGGGACTCACCGACCATTCGATGGTAGCCTTAATGGCGGTGTGGACCTTATGGGTTTGTCGTGCCCTTCGTGGTAGGCAAACGCCATCCTTAAGACGTTGTCGCCCTCGTGGTAGGCAATTGTCGGCACACACTTAGACCTTGTCAGCCCTTCGTGGTAGGCAAGTGTCATCCTTAAGACGTTGTCGCCCCGCGTGGTAGGCAATTGTCGACACTTAGACCTTTGCCGTGCCCTTCGTGGTAGGCAAGTATCATCCTTAAGACGCTTGTCGCCCCGCGCGGTAGGTAATTGTGGACACTTCTTAGACCTTTGTCAGCCCTTCGTGGTAGGCAAGTGTCATCCTTAAGACGTTGTCGCCCTCGCGTGGTAGGCAATTGTCGACACTTAGACCTTGTGTCAGCCCTTCGTGGTAGGCAAGTGTCATCCTTAAGACATTGTCGCCCCCCGCGTGGTAGGAAATTGTCGACACTTAGACCTTGTCGCCCTTCGTGGTGGTAGGCGTTGTCCTTCAGACCTTGTCAGCCCTTCGTGGTAAACAAGCGTTGTCCTTCAGACTTCGTCAGCCCTTCGTGGTAAGCAAATGTCATCTCTTGGTTTTGTTAGCCTTTGGGGTAAAACAAATTCCTAATGAAGCAGATCCGTCTCTCACACTTCAGAATTAATAAGTATCCCTTTACTTTATTACCTAAAATTTTTCTAAGTGTTGAGTTCTAATGCCTCATTCTTTAACTTCATCTTATCTATTATATGACATGCTTAGTTGTTAATTAATGCTCGAGTTAAGTCCATGAAAGAGTTTATGCATTTTTCCAGTTGAATTAATATCAAGTATCGTAGTAAAGTAAATGCAATCAAGTCATAAGGAATGAAACCACATTTCATTAATATTTAATCTGATTACAATATTAGAAAATTTTTACAAGTCCTATAAATTAAAGAAAGAAAAATAACAGAAATCTTCACAAATATTCTTTAATAAAACCAAGGGAAAACAAGAGCATTCGCTTCAGGCGCCATCTTCGTCATCTGAAGGGTCGAGCAAGGATGGATCCACGTTAGCTGCAATCAGCTTCTCCTTGCCACGACTCCGGCAGAGCTCATAGCTTTCAGAGTATATCTTCATGATCTCTCCGTTGATCTCATCCGAGTTCGATACTCTTTCATGCATTTGTTTGCGAAGGTCATTTGCTAGAGGAGGCCCAAGGTCCCAAGAGCCTCGAAGTTTCTTGATTTCTTCTTCAAGCTTTTGGCGCTTATTCGGATGACGATTTAGTCTTCGCCAAACTCTAGTTTTTGGATCGCCTTCGTCAAGATCTTAGCATCGCCCTTTAATTCCTTGATCTTCTCCATCCTTATTTCGCCTCCATCCGAACCAAGTCAACATTCATTTTGACGATCTCCTCACATCGCGGCTTTTAGTCGATTTTAGTTCTTCATCGATGCCTTCACATCTCCCTTGGCTTGGGCTAACTCTTTTCAAGCCCTTCATTTTATGAAGAACGCCTTCACGCTGAGTCCTTTCCCGAGCCAAAGTAGACTTCAGTGGATGGCATTCTCCTTCCTCGCTACCTCTTCTTCTGATTCAAACCGATGGACTTTGACGCAGACGCCTCAACACAAAGATTCGCCACGCATGTCCAAAGATTATTTGATCGGGCCAGATGTATAAGTATGAAGATAAATACGTAAATAAAGGAGAGAACCATTTACCTTCGCCAGTAGCTCATGCCTTCGCTAAGTAAATCCCCGCTCGAATCTGCTCCTCAATCGATGGTCATCGCTTTCACTTGACGAAGGCGCCGAACAGTTGAAAGGAAAATTGGCATTAAATCGAGGCCACATGGTTGGAGAGGCCATAGCGCCACGCCGAAATTCTAAGTCGATTGTCTTGGAGGAGAGGGCATGGATTGATTATGAATCGCGTAGGGTCCACATGTATATTTTCGGGAGAAGGAGACCGAACAGAGTGGGTTCGGGGATCGGTGAAGGAGCAGAGATGAACCGGATGGCTATCTCGATGGATGTTTTTCGGGATGAGATGGGGACAGATCCGATCGGTTCATCATCGCACTTGACATTTGAATTTTAGTTGGGACTATGGAGGATGTCACCAAGACGATGGAACTTGAGCTCTTTCTACAGCAATGGGGGTTATCTTCGCCCTTATCTTCTTCACACGGAGAACCTTTGCCCGATCGTGTAAAGGTATGTCAAGCACTTCTCTTCATCGGGATAGATTCAAGGTGCAGGACTAGGGTCGGATGTGGGGGCTGCTTGTGGGATTGTTTCGGGAGTTGCTTCCGGATCACTTTCAGAGGGTTTGTTTCCGGCTGGGTGGATTTGGATTTCTTGGCGGATCTTTTCCTTCTACGGGTCCGAGGGATTCTTTCTGCACGGTGGGCTCATCACCGGGGTTCATCATTTCAAGAGAAATAGTTGGTGGATCGGTGACATGGGGATCACTTTGAAGATTCTTCACGGATGCTCTTCACTCAAGATCCGTATTCTTCTTCCCGCCAAAAGTCTTCCAGCTTTTTTTCACTCAAGAAGTTGGTTTGATCAGAGACACCGCAAAAAACCATGTATCGTAACCCGTATCACTTAGATATCTCAAAAATTGTGTTACAAAGTTGTTCAAACTTACATTTGTGGTCATATAGCCAGCTTGCTTGGTCGTAAGTATAAAACTCCATTCCTTTCGAGGAATCTTCTTCAAAAATCTCGCCATCTCCTTCACACGCCTTGGAGATATCTCCAAAGTCGCCAGAGACCCGATCGAGATAGTCCAACTGGAAGAGAAGAGATTTTGGTCCCGTAACAAAAACCATTTTTTCGTGCAACCCTCGTTGCTTAAAGGGTATCCATCGTGGGTCTCCTCTCAAATCTGGTGTTGGGTCGAGGAGACTGCTTGCTCAACATTTTGAAGCCTCGTTTCTGGACCCACCTGCAGCAGAGAAGAGGGTGAAGAAGATGTCGACAGAGGAGGAACCCTAATTCATGATGTAAGGCAATGAATGCCAAGATGTGGATATAGGAATTGGGCACCAATCGGGCAAAACCCACTCCTATGAACCCCTAGGAGGGTAACGACGAAAGCATGGAGGGTAAGCAAATCCCTTTTCAGTGAACGTGATCGGCATAAACGACCCAACCATCCCGGTCATTGGTACACGCGCTCTTCAGAGCGGAGCCCTTATAAGATACATATCGAATTTGATAGCGAGTCCGGAGGATACATATCTCGATTCCATGACGGTGGAGGGATGTTGGCATGGGAAACTGCTCTCGCCCTCAAGAAGTCGGAAGGTGGTGAAGAAGGGATCGAGGTGGATTTCCCCCCGGGTCATTGTAGATTGGGGTTTGAACTTGAACCCTCTCTGGTTAGGGTTTGGATTGGGGAAACGGGCTAACGGAGTCACGCGATGGGGAGAATTTTGGCTAGAGTTCACAATCACCATTGTTGAGATTTCAGAAATGCAGAAGGAAGTTTCGGGAAGGAGAAGAAAGCTCAAAGGTTCAAATTTCAAATTGGCAGGTAAAACCGCTCGAATTGGTAAAGTTTATCTTTATATCGATTTGCCATACTACGGTAATCGAGGGTGGCACAATTAATTCACAGCAATGATGGTGAATTGGAAGAGGTGTCGTCCGGTTTTGGGTCTAAATATCTTAACCGAGTGGACTTATGTCTATTGAGCCTCCCATTTACATTTCGATATCAATTTGGACCGATTTTGTTGGGCTTTGGTGAGTTTCACTTTGGACCTCTTATGACTTATCATAATTCGTTATATCATGGGCCTATACTGTTTATAGTCTTTCATTAAACACCCTGTTTAATAAAAGACTAGGGGGCAATGTTGGGCCATAATCCTTTTCCTTATTGGGCCAGACTTAATGGGCTCCTCCCTTAGATTATGTTACTCTTGTCCTAATTGGTCCGAATGATTTGGGCACAATTACTTGATTATTTCGTTGGGTCCTTTTGGTTGGATCCGGTTCTTTGGGTCATCTCCGTTATTTGGGCTTAGTCATTGAATTGGCCCATTATACAAATTGCCACTTAACCCAACTTTGACCGGTAATCATTATGCCAAATAATAGTCGACTACTATATTCCGCCACCTTCGCATGGCATTAATGAGGATGGGACTCGGATGACCCATGGTGGCAAGAGAGTGGTAGCAAAGAGAGGAAGTAGGCTACATACTTTCTTGAAATGACCGGAGTGGGGAAAAGGTGTCGAGGTGGTGGGTGGCACAGAACCGGATTGGAGTATGATGGGGCTAGGATCAGGATCAAGGAGGTAGGTAACAAAACATTACACACACAATCGATTCTTACTCTCTCTCGTATTAGATATTATTTTCCTCCATTGTTAACCTTGTGATCGCTGACATCGACTCTCACGCCGAGTTATCCTCGACGGCCAAGTCGTTAAGCTTTTGGTGTTGACTTGTTGAACTGTGCAGGATATCGGACGCGTCTTGGTGATTGGGACGTGGAGAAAGATCTTGGCGTTAACATATATCATCTATATTATTAATTATAGAGCCTAAGAAAAAAATAACCCTTTTTTGGGTGTTAACAATTTGGTGAAACTTTTTGTGTTTCTCTTTCTATCCTTTCCAGCCCTTTTAATTCTCTTAAACATACATGTATTTTTATTCTTACTTTTTTCCTCCCACTCTGTTATCCCTTTACTCTCCCACTATCTCCCATTCTCTTATTTTTTTTATATTAAATCACACACATAATGTGTGTGCAGTTAACTAGTATATATAATTTATAGGGGAAAAAAGTTGTCCAACTTATGACAGAAAAAGATTGAGGAGTAAGTTGATAGTTTTTTTTTTAAGGTTATTGATGTTTTAATTACTGTATTAGGGGTTGATTTTGATTCTGGTTACTGAATTTTATTTTGTTACAAAGACTATACTTAAAAAAAATTATAAACTAGTCATTACTTAATAATCCATCTATAAAATTGGCCGAAAGTCTGAATAGACTAACGTTTAACATTTCCCATGTGGGGTACTTGAATATTAGGTCCCTATTACGGGAGAGTTAATTGATATTTTGATTATTGTATTAGGGGTGAATTTTTATTTTAGTTACTGATTTTTTTTCATTACAAAGACATTACTATACTTAAAAATATTACAAACTAATCATTACTTAACATTACTTAATTAACTTGTGAATTAGTTATTGATGATGTCACACATGATATTTCTACAGAAATCATAAAAGAGAAAATATACAATAGGTAAAAAAGTTAGGACATGATTTTGCTGGGATTTACCTTGGCCACGAATGTGACGTCCCCAAAATAAGTCTACACAACCAATTTTGAGTCGTCAAATACATACTACATAATTCAAATACAAATTTTCCTATTTACAACTATTAAACTGTCGTGTAAAATACGTCAATACATACTGTGAGTTTTAATACAAATATTGTAACGTATATAATATGACAATATCCACACTCAAATTAAGTACTCATTACAATTATTGTCACACTATTTTACAGCATAGTGAGTACTACTATAGTAATTATCTCGTACCATTACTCCATTCCCTGACTAGTTCTAGTTACACTCTAATTTCCTAAGAAGAACAATGAAACAAAAACGGTGAACTCAACTAGCCCAATAAAGAATGTCATGAATAAGATAATAAAAAATAATTAATTTTAGCCTTCAACAATGATAAATAAAATATAATATAATAAACAATAAATTTTAGATCAACAACTGCAGCGAAATAAGCAATCCATTAGAAGAGTCAAGTAGAGCATGATGTCTACTATCATCTATGATTTAAAAATTAATCATTAATAATTTATTCATGTAACACCAATCAACAGTTTATCTTTGCACTACGGGCCAAAGATATTCATTTGTATCACCAGTAGTCATGATCATGCCAAACAACAATTCATCTTTACACTACGGGTCAAAGAGAACTCTCACCATAAGCATTTATATCTGTAATAACCGAAAAGGTCATGATTATACCAATACACAATTCCTGATCATAATCATACCAATCAACAGTTCATCTTTGCACTACGGGCCAAATATAACTTTCCACCACAAATTTAAGTTTGAGGATGATGACAATAATATAAAGGATGAATAGAAATAATAAGAATAATAAAATCAAGAATAAACATTAGAGATTTATAATTTAATTTATCCAGAGTTTAAGAATGTTCAAATTGTCAACATGATAACCAAAACGTGGATTCAAATTCAAAAATGATATTTAATATTCATATTTCAAAGATAATTTGGATAGAAAAGGCTAACTCCGTTGTGAATAGTACTCCAGTATGAATAGTACTCTGGCGTGAATAGTACTCCGACATGAATATATTAAAATTTAATAAGAATATTCAGGTGGATAAAATATTTAAGTGAAATGATATTAGATGAAGCACAAACTTTAAAAAATCTCTTATCATTTCAGGAATTATAGAAGCAATATTTACCATAGTAAGTTTAAATTTAGGAATATGAATTGAAATAATATCACTTACATAATATAGAGTATGAAAGAAAATGATACCCCTTACGAGTATTGAATGAAAATAATATATTTTACCTTAGTAGAAGACTATATCTGATTGGTATAAAGGAGATTATCTTGAGAAAATATTGTACTATTAGTTACACTCAAAGTATCTTTCTGCTCAAAAGAAATACATACAATATTATAGAAGAATAATTTTAAGATTCTGGTGTGAGTTTTATTGTTTAACTGAACAACCTATTTATTAGAAAATGGTTAACACACCAGGTTTGACAAAATATGCAGGAGAACGATAATTGTGTACATTGGTTTTGAAAAACGAATTGTAGTACACCGATTTTGAAAAAAAAGGAGAAAAATACAAAGCAAAACATCTCACATCCACCCACCTTTAATATATTCACATGATGAAAATCATATATTATAATAATATTACTATTTAAAAAGTTATAAATTATAAAATTATACTATTATATTATCTTATTATACTATTATAATAATATATTTGAATGAATATCTTATCGAAGAAGATAATTATGGTTCCATAGAAAAATACGTCAAACTTTCAACAAATGTCTTGTGCTAAATTTCTCTATTTATATCAAATTTGAATTTTTTTACTTATCATATTTATCAATAATTTTTATTCATCAATTACTTACAACTCTTCAATCTTTAAATAATTTTTCTTAATTAATATTATAGACTCACAATACTGACAACCGGATCGTTTTTAGGAAAGAGAGGTCTTTCCGATAAGGATTTCTCCTTACTGGTGCGCAATTATATAACATAACCCCTTTCCTCGACATAACTTTCTAGATATTGTCAATAATGTTATCTAATAATATCATTTCAATTATATGAGTTACTGTGTAGTGAAAATAATTGATTTAATAATGTGAAATACTATTCAGTTGTTATTGTGACAATTATTGAGTCAATAATATAAAATATTGTACAATTATCACTGTAGCAATTATTGAATTAATAATATGAATTATGTGTGATAATCTACGTACTCTTGTGGAATCTGGTGTATTCTTTGTGGAATAACGTGTATTAGTGTACTTTTATCACCGAGTATTTCAACAGTTAACGGTAAAAGTTTTACCGTCAATTTTTAAAAAGATTATTTATGTTGCTTTCTATATCCGATAGTTATTCCGTTGTGGGACCCACTAATGATTGATTATTTCGATGCCGTTGTACTTTATCGAATATAATATTCCTGACAAAAAGAATATTTCCCGACAAAACGAATATTTTTCGATAACACTTTGTATAATTTGCACATATCACCCACAACTATAATATTTATTAAATTAACACTTTACTATTTAGAATAATATATAAAGAGAATTAAATCTTATTCATAAAAGTTGGGGTCTTACAATGAATATCTGGTTCGTTTCTTTTTTGCTGACGACCATACACATGCTATTACAAAATGACAAAATGGCAAAATGTGCCACACCACCAATAACTAACTCACATATAAGCTTTTTTTGGTCACGTGATATGCACAGTTCAGTACTTTCGTTAATTATTAGTTTGTAATAATGATTAGTTTGTAACTTTTTTTAGTATAGTAATGACTTAGTAATAGGAAAAAGATTCAGTAACCAAAATGAAAATCGTCCCCTAGTACGGTAACCAAATCATCAATTAACCTTTCACGTAACAGAATCTCAACTGTCACATATTCAAGTACTCCAGATGACAGATGCTAAACGTTAGTCTATTCAGCACTTTCGTTAATTTTTTGGACAAAATGTTAAGTAAAGACTAGTTTGTAATATTTTTTGAGTATAGTAATGTCTTCATAACAAAAAAAGATTTAGTAACCAAAATAAAAATTGAACACTAGTATAGTAATTAAAATAACAATTAACCTTATTTTTTTCTTTGGGTTAAATCACTTTTGCCCTACTGATTTGAATCTCAATTTACATTTGCATCACTGCATTAATTTTTTTTCCATTCGGCTCATTGAACTAATGAATTATTTTAAAACGTTACAAAATCCATTCAATTCGTTTGACTTTTAACGAAAAAGTTGAATGTACTGCCACATAAGAGGGAGAAAGTTTACATGTCACATCTTTGTCCATCTGACCTATCAAGGTGGAAAAGTTATAATATTTTAATGTTAAATTAAAATTAAAGAATTTAATAGAAACTTAAAATTTTATTAAATTTTAAATATATCAAATATAAAATATGTTGTAAAATAAAAGTATTTTATAAGTAAAATATTTTTAACTGTATTTATATTTTACTAGTTGATAAGGTAGTTTAAAGAATAAATTGAATAATTTATCAAATATGCAATGGGAATGATGATATCTTTTTTTTTCAATATTAAAATTTTCTTATATGGACTTTTCAATAACAAAGTAATGGATAAAGTTTAGTTGAACATGTTATAATTAATATTTGAGTACCTTTAAGGAATGTTTTGTTTGTGATCTTTATTGGGAGAGGTGCTTTTTTTTTTTTTTTTTTATTTAATTTAGTATTTTATGTTTGTATTGTTTGCCCTTTTATAAGGTGGGGGACTACTTGTTTTTCCTATGCTTGTATTTTCTCTTTTCAGTTAATATATTATTTTTTATGTGTATATATTTGTGTCAACAATTGGGTCTAAGATTACCCCCACGAATTAGGCAACCCCTATAAGATATGCCGCAAAACAAAACAAAACAAACTTATTCACCGAGTACAATCACCAAAGTTCTCAAAACCTAATTACCTAAATAACTTATACCAAATGGCTATTTGTTTAGTGAAACACCACTTATGCAATACATGACATTTCTTTGGTGAAATAAATCCATCATAATTGAGTTATTTTAGATAATCAAAAGAAGTAAACAATACATACAATACAATGACGGGTAAAAAACCTTGTGACTGACTGCCATTTACTATTTACCTAAATTTCACAAAATGACACATATATTGAAAACATAAAATACGGATGGTTGCTCATATTTAGTGAATACAAAACTGCTATTATTCATTGATGATTTTTAAATATACCAAATGCAACCACCTGCAGCATGCAAAGCAAGCAAATAAACAAATAAAAATGAGAAAAGAAAAATATTTAAACAGAATATACAATGAACTAAAACTAATAAAATCTATGTAATAAACCATTATACTCATGAACACGATAAAATAATAAATCTAATTTGCAGCTAAGATAATGTGAAAAAGTAAAATAAGTTAAAACCCTAATTCTATTCCCAAATCAGAGGAATGACTGTATTCTCTCCACAGTAACACGAAATCATCAACATTTGTAAACATAAAGTAATAGTAATTGTTGCTCGGATAGTAAGAAATTAAAAGAAGTTAACGGGCTTGAAATTCAGATAAGACACACTTAAAAGGGAGTCGAATAAGTGTGAGAACAAACTATAACTAATTTTTGAACTTAAACCAAACTACATAATTCAGCCTACTATATTATTGAATTCAACTTGTTGGATAAATACGACCTATTGGATTGAGTCTTTGATTTTATTGTTGAATAAAAATTGCTTGCTGAATTTATATCTTTGTAAAAATACTAGGTGTTAATAAATATCCAAATTTTAATTATCAAAACAATTAAATAACTCTTGTGGGTAAATAAGGTAAATCAAGTAATAAGATGACCACCAAGATTTTTTACGTGGTTCAACTATTACCCTCTATAATAATAGCCTAGTCCACGTCCAATACCAACTAATATTGGATACTCACTTTGTGACGCCCCCAAAATAGGTATACATCACCCATTCTGAGTCGCCAAATACATGGTACATAAATCAAATACAAACTTCTTTTATACAATACGACAACAGCGTAGCTTAGAGTTTGTACACGAATATTGTCTCATAGATAGTATATTCAACTCAAATGAAGTCCTCATTACATTTATTATCACACTATTTTATAAAATAGTGAGGACTACTATAGCCACCATCTCGGGAATGATCACTCGTTCCCCGACTAGTCCTTGCCACGCTTTCATTTCTGAAGAGAACAATGAAAGCAAAAGGGTGAGCTCAACTAGCCCAGTAAGAAATATTATGACTAAGATAATGCATAATAAATTATCGTTATCCTTCAACAGTGTTAAAGTGATAAAATATAATAAACATCAAGTTTAACTGCAGCAGAATAAGCAATTCATTAGAAGAGTCAAGTAGAGCATGATATCTATTATCTTCTATGATTTAAAAAGTTTTTCATCAACTTTATCGCTGAGACTCAGCTTAATAAAAAAACCACATCATCGAATCATCCATGCACTACGGGCCAAGGATATTCATGTAATCATCAATGGTCATGATCATACCAACAAATTTGTCCATCAATGCACTCACGCCAATGAGGACTTTTACCACATCATTTGTAACATTACTACTATGATTATCTTTGAATAATCCCAGTCATAATCATACCAATCAATAGTACATCTATGCACGTAAGCCACATATGACTTTTATCACAATATAAGCATGAGGATGATGACAATGATATAATAATTCAATTAAAAGAAAGCAAAGGATAAATTTTTAAAGATTTATAACTTAATTTATCCAGAATTCAATAATGTCCAAATTGTCAACATGATACTGCTTTGTGGAGTAAAATTCAAGAATAATATTGTATCAAAAATGATTTGGACAACAAATAAATCAATTTTTGTCCTGAATAATTCCTCGAGTGAATAGTACCCGAGTGAATAGTACCCCGTGAATAGTACTTCAAGAATAGTACCCCGTGAATAGTACTTTGTGAATAGTAATTGTGAATAGTACCCATAAATAGTACTTTATGAATAGTACCCCGTGAATAGTATTTTGTGAATAGTACCGTAAAAATGAATACTACTCATGGACAGTACTCCGGCATGAAAAGCTTAAAATTTAACAAGAATATGCAGAAAATATCCTTGTGAAATGATACTAGATGAAGCGCAAATTTCAAGGATATTCTACTAATTTCATAGAGTATAGAAGCAATACTTTAACAAAATGAGGGTATAATCAGGAATACGAGACAAAATAATATTATTCACATTGTCGACGTCGGGATTTTTGGGTGTCCCTTTCTGTTACTTGTTCCTTGGTGTTCTCATTTTAGGTGAGATTTGTTTAAAAAAACAAGTGAAAAAGGTCCGACATGTATATTGTCGACGATGGACTGTTAAGAGTCGCCAGTTGGTTTTTTAAATGGTTGTACCAACACAACCGAGAAAAGGTTTCACACATGACCAGTGATGTGACATCGATATACTGGTCGGTGAAACCAAGAGATTCGTTAAGGGTCCGGGGACTTGGTTATATGGGGGAAGGTGTTAGGCACCCCTTAACATCCTTGTTACCACGGTGACCGCCTCTTTTCAAGAAACTATTATCCGAGTGTGTGTGTGTGTGTGTGGAATTGATGTCTTTGTTATATGGAAGTTGTGCGAGGCCTCGTTCGAACCTATATACACAGGGTTTGAATTTATGTAAAAATTCAATTTTTAGCAAGATATGGCAGTGATGTTTTATGAAAGAGGTTTTTTAAACCCTGATGCTCAATAGGAATTGAGACCTTTTACACTCCAATTTTTATTAAGTGATCGGCTTGATTGATTTTATTTGACGGATGCGAGGCATCCGTATAAAAATAATGTACAAAGATAATGCCGACTTCCTCGTGGGTATGGAAACCATCTGAGGAAATTTAGACACCGTAGTATAATTTACAAGTTGCTTACAGCTGAAAATATCCATCACGGAAACCGAATCTAGATTCAATGGGATGAATCTGTGATCACATGATTCCTAGGCTCACAAAATACTGCATTTTTATATGAAAGCGATGGCGGTATATATATAAAAGTTGTAAATATATATATACAGACAGGATCACCAACCACGAAGCACCTCCATGGGGGATCAGAAATGTAAATAAAGCTGTAGATACGGTCAACCGCCACGAAGGAAACTCCAGTTTGGACAAAATATAAATAAAGTCAGAATGCGGTAATTGCCGCCAAGTAAACTCGAGCGGACGAAATGTAAAGAAAGTTGTAAAAGCGATCAACCACCACTTAAGTAAACTCCGTGTGGGACAATATATATATATATATATATATATATATATATATATATATATATATATATATATAAAAGTAATAAATGCTATAGGATGTGAAATCTGTGCTCATCGAACAAAGTTCGACCATAGTTCATATATATAAGTATATATATAAAAGCGAATAAACGCACCGGATATAAAATTCAGGCTCATCGAACAAAGTCCAACCACAGTTCATATATATATATATATATATATACAGAATGAAATGAAACCACTGATCAAGTCCAAAAAGCAGCAAGCAACACGACTCTCAGCGTGTAGAAGGGTGTGTGCAAAGATGAAGAGAAAGACTCTAAAGTGTGTGAGAAGGCTTACGACTAAGCGATAAAGAAGGCTTCTATATCTTTAGAGTGGGTAAACACAGGCTTTTGTGGGTACAAAAGAGGCTATATATGAGCTCACAGGTGTTTAAAAGTGGGAAAATACACTGTATGGGTGAGTGCAGAACGAATTGTGCAGGGTTTCCCCATCTTTTTCTCTTAGAAAATCAGCATCCCAAGCCCCATATTTATAGAGGGGGGAGCAGGTGTACCCGCGGCTGCCCGGGGTGCCCCAGGCAGTGTGGGTCCCGCATGTGTCAATCGTGACGCTCATTGCTCGCTTGGCCGCTCATAACTTTCAATCCGGGAGTCCGATGGAAGCGTGCCATACCATTCCGAAAATCTCTTTCCGAGAGCTACACAATGATATATGATTTGACCCTTTTTGATTCTAGGAAGATGGGTCCATGACCGAAATGGCATTCCCGGGTTTCCGTCAGGCAATCCGGTGAGTCGTTTTGTGTAGTTTGGGCTCCGGAGTTAAGATATCTCTCTTGTGGGACTTCCTTTGATGTATTTTGAGTTGAAATGAGTGTATTTGATTTGAAGTGAAGTTGAGTTGGCAAAATGACCATTTTGCTCTTCCCGGGGTTATCTCCGGTTTAGCCATGATTATGCGATGCGTTTCTCAAAGTTTATATCTCGAGGTTGTCTTCTTTGTTGACTTTGACTATCCTCAGGGTCATCTCTGAGGTTGGGTTGACCTATTCCCATGGTTGGGACTGAGACTGGATACCTCGGTGTCATCTCCGAGATTAATCGATCTTCTCCGGTGTGTGGTCCGGTATTGTATCTGCAGGCCTCGGGGTTATCTTCGAGGTTGGATTTGGTTACTCCCAGATTGCGATCCGGGGTTTGATGATGAACTTTCGATAGTATTCGGTATGGATTTGGATTATCTTTCAGGGTTCCCTCTTAAAAAGGCGAATGTCCTCCCCGCAATGTTAGTGAATGATAGAAGAAAATTTCGAGTGTTCATCGATGCTCCTCTTTATCATGTTCATGCAATGCAATGGAATGGACATTATAAAGATTAGTAGACACTTGAAACATGACAAGGTATTTTCAATGATGTAAATCGCAATGTAGTGAATGTTTATGATGAATGTGACAATGTTTTCGCAAATCGCAGTTCGTAAATCGCACATCGCATTTCACACATCGCACATCTCTTTTTGCATTTGGCCAAATCGCACTTCACAACTTGCACATCGCATTTCGCATATCGTATTTCGCATATCGCATCACAAATTGCATATCGCAAACCGCATATCGCATATCGCAAATCGCAATGTAATGAATATTTATGATGAATGTTAAAATGTATTCGCGAATCGCTTTACCTTTTACCAATCATTGCTGCTGCAGATGCTGGTGTTGACTCCAATGGTTTGTCATTTTAATCGCTGATGCTTGTTTGATGAAGATAAGTTGAGATGTTTTCCACATCTCTGATGGGGATGACGTTCTGAAATCACCAGACCCTCCCGATGTATTTCTTTGGTAGTCAGAATACTGTGATGACTATCCTGCTGATCGCCAAACTTTTCCAATTCCAACTCGAACGGTGGTATACAAAGCTTTCATCGCTGAACTGTGTTGATGTCGCACTGTATTGATGGCAATGGTTTAGAACACCAGATCTTCCGATACCTTCGCTGAAGTAATATTCCACGAATTACTTCACTAGACTTCACCTGATGTTACGTTAGATTGATGACAACCACCCGATGTCTCACCCTTCTTGAGGTGATTCGGAGTTTCATTTCGCTGTTGGGTACTTGTGCCCCATTTCCTTAAGCGTTTGATTCGCAACTCGGCTGAACTGATGACTTGAATGTCGCTGAAATCCCTGGAGGGTGTAATTCATTCTTTTTCTACCCTTATTTGATCGTCGGTGTAGAGGCCTTAGCCTGCGAGGACTTAACGCATGTTGATGGTGTAGATTTCATTCGCTAGGCCTTTCGTTGTTGACCTTCTGCTTCTGAGTTAAGAACTTTTTTGATGAGAAGCTTGATCTCCCCTTAAACTTCTTCCATTTCTTGGAATTGGAAAAATGCCCCAGTCCTTTCGCATGTTGATGCTGAGGGCTCATATGAAAAACTCTCTTTGTTGATGAAGTCATGAGTGAATAATATCTGAATCGCCATTAAGATGATGATGGACCGTGCTGATGGCGCTAACTGGTGCATTTTCCATTTTAGGATGATTGATAAATGCCCCAGTGTTGAGTTGTCGCTGCTTCCGAGATTACCCCAATCTTGTTGTAAGGGACCCACTATCCGATTGTCGCCAATTTTGAAATTTCCGTAGCCTTGCTTGTTTTCTGGATAGTCGCTTTGACAGATGAGCTGATAAGATGCCGAGATCGCAAGAGGCTTTTACTTCTGTACCATCTGGTGAACAGGTAGTGGATGTGGGCTTTGATGTTGACAGTTCTTTCTGGTAAAGATGTCGCTTTGATGGAGAGATGATGCTCTAACTCATAGGGATATCATTGTTGCTGAGTGGGATGACGTTATATCCACCCGAGATATCACATGTAGTTGGCAGTGGATCTGTTGGCTCGATGTAGAAACCCTTGGGTAGGAGATCACGGTGTTACCTCCTTCTTCCGACGAGGAATTCATGTTGGACTTGATAGCCCGTATATACACCGATTTGTAGATGGGCTTGTATTTTCTGCCACAGACTAGCTTAGCCATTTTGTCATGCATACGATTACACATTGTATATATCAAACAACATTATATATGGCAGGGAAATATATGTTGATTCACTTCCCTTTTAGTTGTGCCTTGTTATTTGCTTGATATTTGCTAGTTTTTCCAGGACTTTGTGATCTGGATGTATTCTGAACTCCTCCTTGATGGATGGACAGTGAGATGTCTCAGGATTTTTAGAATGGATCGTCGATCTGTGTGTATTCCCTACCATATTTGGTGTCTTGGGACTTGTTTCTGTATGTGGTTATGGATATGAGTGTGTCTATTTTTGTTTTTTCTGTGGTGAGATCGGACCATATAATATGACTGCCTACGTACTCCCGTGTATTGGGGAGATCAGGTCAACGTAGTTCGCCCTTCAAGGCGAGTTGAAAAACGTGATCCCATGAGCAGGTTAGACTACGGGGAAGAGAAAATTTGATCCTAGGTTGAGGATAAACTGAAAGTGTGAAAAGTTTAATCCCATGTATGGGCAGCCAAACTGCAAACGTAAGAGGTTCAATTCGCGGTGAGATGACCTAAGTGGTATGATCGTAGTGAAGCCGGTGATGGCTTGAAAGGATGTTTCCTCGAGGGGCAAAGTGTGGAAAGAGTTGTGTGGTAAAGGGGTTAAAGCGGAATGATTTGTAATCGATGATCCAAAACCGGGATGTTCGCCGATGGTAACCTTAGATATAGTACCGATTTCACGGTGTTTGATTTAATAAGTCGTGGGAAATTCATCGTCGCCCATTTCTCGTAATCAAAACGCCGCCTCTGTCCAATACTTCCTTCGACAACAAACGGGCCTTCCCAGTTCGGGGAGAATTTTCCTTTAGACTGAGCTTGGTTGTCAATGATCTTCTTCAAAACCAAGTCGTGTTGTTTGAACTGCCGTAGTGGGACTTTTCTGTTGTAGGAGCTTCTTTACAAGTAAAAGGCCGCTCATTTGTGGGCCACATACTTTCCCCTGGATTTCATCCATAGCCTCTAAGCTTGGTCCTCGCCCAAACATCTGAGGAGACATCCTTCTGCATCTCTTTTCGTATAGTGCATCTCCGCTCAGGTAGAATTTTATAGCAAGTTGATGGATCTGCCTTTTCTAAGTCGGGCTCGCCTCAGCGGGTGTAGATCCATCTCGTAAGTACTTCTTGATGTGTTGATACCAAGGATGTTGGGTGGGAGGTAGGTCATCCAATACTTTTCAATGGAATTCCCATAGGATGGAGCTTTTTGTTACGCAAATGTGAGGGTTGCATGTCTTCCTAGTCATGTATATTGATTAAGAAGGCTAAGGTTGCTAGCGCATCCGTAAAATCATTCCTATTCTGAGGAATATGGAGGAAGAATTTCTCTTCAAACTCTAAAGCCATCTGTAGAACCTGCCGATGGTAAGGCAGCAACTGTAGAACCTGTTGAAGAGATTTTTTCTTTTTCTTTTTCTCTTTTTATTTTCTTTTTTCTTTTTTTTTTCTATTAGATCGTGGAAAAGAGCCATATGGCTCACTGATAGGTAGCTCTGGCATTGATGAGGCCGAATGACAATCGTTTGTAGCAAAGGGCTCCCTAAGGCGTGATGAATGAAGTTTTCTCATGATCATCTTCAGCAACCATGATTTGATGGTACCCCGCGGAGCAATCAACAAAGGAGTACATGTCGTATCGAGCTGTATTGTCAATGAGTATGTGGATGAACGGCACGTGAAAGCTATCTTTGAGGCAAGCTTTATTCAAATCTCTGTAATCCACACAAACTCGCACCTCCCTTCCCGGTTTCAGCACGGGGACTATGTTGGATAGCCATTTAGGGTATATTGACATCATGATGATGCCGGCTTGAAATTGTTTCACAATTTCTTCTTTAACTTTTAACTTCCACTCAGGTTTCAATCGCCTGAGCTTCTGCCTGAATAGCTTGAATCCCCCTTTGATGGGAAGGCGATGAATGAAAATGTCCATGTATAAACCGACCATGTCTTCGTGAGACCATGCAAACACATCCTGGAATAGGGTCAATAGAGTAACCATGTCATTCCTTTGGTTTTGAGTGAGGTCTGTACCAATTTGGATTTGTTTGGGGTTTTCTACGGTTCCGAGGTTTAAAAGAGGTGGTTGGATCAAGATTTCACTTGGGTTTGTCTTCGACCCATTCTTTGATCTCCTGAGGTATCTCAAGTCTGAGTCCAACTTTACATCAAAGTTACAGTCCTTGTGGAGAATAGGCACCTCATCAGCAAGTACAGGCACATCTAAATTCAGAGTCCTGAAACAAAATATGCTTTCACTTAGTATATAACACTGTTCAATCACACAAAGTGTTAGCCTGTACTGACAAAATTAACTGCTAATACTGTTTAGAAAAAGTAAGCAGTTATTGCTATTTACAAGGTAGAGAGGGTTTTTTCCCTTTTTACCCTTGTCGGCTAATGCAAGGAGTGCTGCTTCAATTATCGAGGGCAAAGTCTTGGTGGACTGCAGTGATGGAGGGGCTATCATCAACCTCCTTCTCCCGAATGATGACCATTACATGTGGGCAATCATCGTCTGGGGTATATCTGTTGGTATGTTCATTATGGACGATGATGCGCATGCCCGACATTATTCGGACAATGTTTTCTTTGATTCTCCGCTCCTCTTCTTCGATTGCGGGATCTGGAATAACGATTTTCTTTTCCTCCACCGGTTTTGGCTTAGGAAATAACATGGTCATGACATTGGGCCGCACCTTCTTTGGAGGTTGTGCGGACTCGAGTTTGAAGGCGGTTTAACGCCATACATGGTTGAAGATGAAGGAATCGGTTGATGCTTATGAGGATTCCCGTGACTAGAGTCGTGGCGAGAATAGCCTAGTCCAATTTATTCCAACTTGCTTGGTTAATCGAATGGGGTACTGGATACCCTGGCCATCTTTACCCAACCCTTGTCCTGGCTTATGACCCAACGACATCATTTCTTGAGTGGCTGACATCACCTCGGCAGAAATTTTGGGTTCGGGCAATGGTGCTCCAATAGCATGGTATTGGGTGTTGCTTATTTCCAAAGCATGAAAACTGACTGGTTCTACGTCTGTATTGGCATTGATGAATAGAATGTCCTCGTGTTGAGGAATCTCTGGTTCAGCGTTGACCGTGACCAGACTATTGTTGATAATGTACTTCAATTGTTGGTGAAGAGTGGAGGGGACTGCCCCTGCCATGTGGATCCATGGTCGTCCCAAGAGCAGGTTGTATCCCGAATCAATCTTGAGCACATGGAAGGATACGCAGAATGTATGAGGGCCAATTTCGATTGGTAGCTCAATTACTCCAACCGAGTTATGGCGGGCTCCATCAAAAGCTTTGATGATAGTATGGCTACTCCGAATTCGGTTGAGATTGATATTCATCTTCACCAAGGTGGCATATGGGCAAATATTCAGAGAGGAACCTCCATCTATTAAGACTCCAGCCACCATATATCCGGAGGACAAGACCGTAATGTGCAACTGTTTGCAATGACCAGTCCCTTTGGGCGGTATGTCATCATCAGTGAAGGATATCACATTAGTGTTGAAAATGTGATCAACCATGTGTTGAAATTTTTCTGTATCCACTGATTTCGGAAGATAGGCTTCTTCCAAAACCTTTAACAAGACCTTCTGATGATTCTCGGAAGTTAGGACCAAGTCCAAAATTGATATTTGTGGTGGAACTTCCTTCAAGCTTAAAACCACCGAGGCTTCGTTATGACCCACAGCGCGGATGAATTTTTTAATCTTCTCCATGGGTATTTTCCCCTTTGATTTGGTGGTGGGTTTCATCACCCGATGGGGAAGATACAGTGTATTTTCCTTCGACACTGCAGCAGTGGTATATGAGGCGGATCCTTCACCTTCTCCATAATTCCACGGAACCTTGTGCAAGCTAACAATAGGATATTATGCTCTGCATGGAAAGTTGATTAGCTCGGGAACGACCACTTTCAAAGGATTGCTTCCTCCTTTGAGCTGAATTATCGGTGTTGTGAGCATAGTATTAATCCCTTCAAATTTAGTGGATATAACTGCTACCACACTTTTCCACTTAGTAGGGCCTGCATTCTCACTTGCGCGTAACACAGTGTCGTTATCTGCCAAGCGCAGTACACCACTGTCGATTAGATTTTGAATAAGGTGGCGGAGTGCCCAAAGATTCTTCGTCTTTATGACCATGAGATCGGGAGTGGTATTAACATACTCCATCGAGTTGTACCACACCGAGCAGGGGTTGATTGGAGGTAGAAGAACCGATCCTCCTTCATTGATTAACATGTGAAGGATTTCCTCCATGGGTTGGCCCAAATAGGTGAATTCCATTTGTTGGCGAAATCGCCGGGCTTTCAAGGCATTTTCTTTCTCTAAATCACTTTGTCTTCCGTAATTTCATTTTCTCAAAGTGACGAGGGAATATTTATGACGATAGGTAGGAGACTGGCATGCTCTTGGCTGATTAATTGTCGAGTCACTTGATGCTGATAAGTCACCAGTTCCGCCAATTACTCAATTTGTTTGCAGAGAGCTTTCATCTTTCGTTTTATTGTGAACTGGAACTTAGCATAATCCCATCGGTCATCACCAAGTCTTTGATGGTGCTGGGAGGAATCACGGTAGAAGTTGACGCCCCCAAAATTAGGTATACGCCACCCATCTTGGGTCGTCGCCACTATATGGTACATAAATTCAAATACAACTTACTAATATAACTGCTGCCAGGTATAATATTTACATAAACCGTGAGTTTGAATACAAATATTGTCTACTAGATATTATACAAACTCAAAAGGAGTCCTCATTACAACTATTATCACACTATTTCACGTAATAGTGAGGACTACTAATGCTATCCTCTCGACCATTACTCCGCTCCCCGACTCGTCCCAGCCTATGTTCTCATTTTTCAAGAGAACAAAGGAAAGAAAGGGTGAGCTCAACTAGCCCAAGAAGAAATATTACGACTAAGATAATGCGTAATAAATTATCATTAGCCTTCAACAATGTTGTTAAACCGATAAAATACAATAGACAACCAGCTTTAAATCGCAATGAATATGCAATCCATTAAAAGAGTCAAGTAGAAAATAAAGTCTACTATCTTTTAGGTTTTAAAAGGTTTTCATCAATTTTTTTTATCACGAGACTCATTTTTAATAAATAAACCACCACATCTAATCATCCCCGCATCTACTGGCCAAGGATTTTCATCAAATTATCAATGGTCATGACTATACCGAATCACCCCTCGGTCATAATCATACCAAAACTATCCATCATCGCATTATGTGCCACCGAGGACTTTTATCACATCATTTATAACAAGCCATGATTATACCGAATGATCCCTCGGTCATAATCATACTAAGTTCATCTATGCACGTAAGCCAAAGATAACATAATATAACATGAGGATGATGACAATGACATAATAATTCAATAAAACAAGTTCAAGAATTAATTTATCCAGAATTATTAACGCCCAAATTGTCAACAAGATACTGCTTTTGTAGAGTAAAATTCAAGAATGATCGTAAGAATATTTCCATGAAAAGATATCGGATGAAACGCAAATATCAAGGATATTCTACTAATTTCATGGAGTATAAGTCAAAGTTTTAACCAACCGGGTATAATAAAGAATGGAATAACAAAAGAAATCACCACGCACGCGCAGATCAGATGACAAAGTTATTCAAATGTAATAATAATAACGGAACCAGTCGTGAAATTCACAATCGACAGATGATCCAAATGTAATAATAAATGCCGAATAATAAACAATGGAACCAGTCCTGTAAAACACATGCATGTGATATTCCAAATGTAATAATAAATGCGAATAATAAACAATGGAACCAGTCCTGTAAAACACACGCATGTGATATTCCAATGTGTAATAAAGAATGGAATAATGTAAGAAGATCACCAAGTATAGGGATTCCACAGATACAAAAGTTATTCCAATGTAATAAATAAGAATGGAATAATATAAGGATTTCACCAAGTATAGGTATGCCGCGATATACAAAAGTTATGTATAGGTATACCACTTTTTTTAAAAGTTATTCCAATGTAATAATAATGAATGGAATAATGTAAGTTCTCTTCATGAATAAGAAAGAATAACACCCATTACGGTACAAACAAATAATACCCCTTACCGTAAAAGACACCGGATATCAAAGAAGTGAAGTACCGTAATACTCTTCTTCTTTTCTCTATAGATTTTCTCTATAGCTTTCTCTATAATTTCTCTCTGTAGTTTCAAATGAATTGTAAGAAAATAATGAAGGAACGAGCTTCTATTTATAGGAAAATGTAATGCATAGTAATTAATCCATGAACTATCCAGATTGATTTATTTTAACTGACTCATCCATATTTAAAGCAAAAATCTTTTAAATAAAATATAATATATTCTATTTATATAAAAACATTTTACTATGCAAACAATGCAACACTATGCAAAACACTATGCAAAACACTACGCAACACTATGCATAATAAAATATAATATATTCTATTTATGTAATAACTTTAATAAAGTATTCTCGTTTTATATAAAAGATGTTTCGCTTTTATTACGCTAATAATAATACTTAATAAAATAAAACGCCATTATCGCTATAATAATTCATATTATTAATCGACAATAATGGAATCAAACCGAGTGACTTCTCACATAAGCATCAATAATCAATACCGCGGTGCTACTATGCAACCACACGACATCGCATTTTTTTACTACCGAAAGTAGTTCAACAAGATCAACCAGAAAACTTCCGCCGTTATTTCAATAAAATATTTTTGTCGCTTTTTCAATCCGACAATAATTTCGCAGTAGGTCCACCAATGATTGAGCCATTGTATTTAATATTCCTCGCTAAACCTAATATTCCCCACCAATCGAATATAATATAACCACTGTGATACTTTGCAAAATTTATAAATACTACCCACAACTATAATATTATCTCAAATTCACACCATAATATTAAAAAATTATTTCGACAAAATTTAAATCTTTATCGATAAAACTGGGGTCTCACAATCTCCCTCCTTATGGAATTTCGCCTCTAAATTAGGGTACGCACTGGTATGATAAAGAGGTGAGGATACCTTGAATACCTTTATCGTTAAAAAATATTAAATTCATCTTCGCAATCCGCCAAAAATATTATTAATTCAATTCAATTTGCACTATGTGCCAAAGATATACAAATCAGAAACCAATAATGCCGAGACGCAAATTAATAATAAGATCACACCAATTAATTATCCATGCACCATCGCCAAGGATATTCGTGTTTTCAATTACGGCCATGATTATACCTAATAATCCTCGGTCATAATCATACCAAGTCTATCAATGCACTACTACCAAAGACGATTTTTACCACATCCATGAATTAATATTTCATCACGAGACTCAATTTCAATAATTAATTCATATCATCGAATCATCCCCGCACTACGTGCCAAGGATATTCATTAAGATCACAATTACCATTTAATTATCCATGCACTACTACAAAGATAATCGTATTCATTAAGATCATGCACCATAAATTATCCATGCACTACTACCAAAGATAATCGTGGTATTCATTAAGATCACGCACCATAAATTATCCATGCACTACTACCAAAGATAATCGTGGTATTCATTAAGATCACGCACCACAAATTATCCATGCACTACTACCAAAGATAATAATCGTATTCATTAAGATCACGACCACAAATTATCCATGCACTACTACCAAAGATAATCGTATTCATTAAGATTCACTACCACAAATTATCCATGCACTACTACCAAAGATAATCGTGGTATTCATTAGATCACCACCAATAAATTATCCATGCACTACTACCAAAGATAATCGTGGTATTCATTAAGATCACGACCACAAATTATCCACTGACCAAAAATTATCCAATTACTACTACCAAAGATAATCATGTATTCATTAGATTAACGACCACAAATTATCCATGCACTACTACCAAAGATAATCGGTATTCATTAGTATCACGACCACAAATTATCCATGCACTACTACCAAAGATAATCGTGTTTTCAATTACTAATGCTATGATTATACCCAACAATCCCTCGGTCATAATCATACCAAGTCCATCTATGCACTACAGGTGCCACGTATTGACTTTCAAATAATAATATAAACATGAGGATAATGATATAAAGAATCAATCAAATGAGATAAAGGATAAATATTAAACATTTATAATATAATTTATCCAGATTCAAGAATATCCCCATGTTATCAATCACTTAATAATCTCATAATCTAATATCATTAATATTATAACAATATTTTAATCACTTCTTAAATTTATAAACAATTTATCTCAATTGTTTACGCTTTTACCATATAATGCATTTAATCATTCAAAATGCCATACTCATAAGATATCATCACCAATTATCAAATCCTCATCAAAAAAAATATGCATATACTCTATATAGAGATTCTAGCCATAAAATCCTATTTTCAACTTTGTTATTTCACATAACATATTTAACTCATATGTTCAGAATTAAACTATTTTCATGAAAATACCAAATCAGTCCCAAAAATATTTCTTTTCCGGGATTTAGCATAATATAGTCCCATAATGAAAAATATATTTTCTCTAATTTTTAAAATTCATTTACTATTTTTCAAAAATCAATTTCTAATTAATTCCTTAAGAAATTAGCTACCTCAAGTTTAACTCCAAAATTCCCAAATCTTGGCAGGACCTTACACATGTTAACGTGAGCTTCCAGTTTAAATTTCATGGTCATCTGAGTTATAGAACTCCTGTTATAGCGTTTTTCATTTTAAAAACCTAAATATTGAAATAGTCATAACTTGCTCATTTTAAGTCGTAATGAGCTCATTTTGGACAGGAGGTACTTTATACCATATACTTTCATGTCCCAAAAGGCCAGAATTTTTCTCATAATTTAAGTGGCCGAAACAGCCCTCTAAAATCATGGCAAAGCATTTTTTTTTTTTTTTTGCAGCTTTGCCTCCTTTGCTAAAATCAGTCCACACAAAAATCTACAACACCTTTTCCAGTAATTCCACTTGGATTAGTTAGGTAACTCATAGATCTAACTCTAGGACTTGACCACACTCAAAAATTCAAAATATAATAGGAGATATGGTCAATTGAATTTCATGTTACGCTTTTCACCAAAATCTGATTTTCAACTCTTTGTGATTTCTAAGAAACTTTCATGTTTTCACATACTAACCAACATAACTCATTATAACACTTACTAATACCATCATATACCCATGATTTTCATTAGTCCAATGCTTTTATTATGACTTTCATCATAATCCACGAAAATGCATCCTTTTAGTCAAGAAATATTCGAGGGTTTAAGAAATGGGTTTTCAGATCGGGGTCAATACAAAATTTGATTTCACGCCTAAGTAGGCTAAGAAGTCTTCAAGAATACGCCAAGAAATTTATTAATAATAGAAATATCATTCAAAATCGTGGACTTTCATCCAAGACTTGATAGTACATCACATCGATACCAACCGTGACTTCTATCCCTTAACCTAGATAAAGACCTCACAATGATACCTATAAACTTGCCATCTTCATTCACGATGTCGCCTACGTAAAGTCCCGCTTTGCAGCATTCCACACAAGGAAGTCAACAACTAAAGGTTCGGGGCTCTTTACTTATGGCTTGATATGACAATGATTAACTTTAGTGGTTTGGTTACTTTAATTGTAGTAACAAGGTTGTTATAAATATAAAAGCTAACAACCTTATTTAAAAGCATGATGAGTAGTTAACCAATTGATTCCAAAAATCACATCAAAGGCAAATATTTTCAAAAAGATAAGATCGACAGTAACGTGAAAATGTTTATTTGAATTAAACAAGATTTAAAAAATAAGAGAGCAGAACGAAGGCTCCTACTAACTAAGTTTCAACCAATAAGTCAAAGTTTAACTTCTTCTGAGTCAAATTCAAACGCTGAACACAACTAGTGAAATAAAAGAGTGGGTAGAATCGGTATCTAACACTCAGATAGACTTCGCAAGAGCTTATGATTAACTTACCCGTGATAATTTTATTCGTGTTCCTCGTCACAGAAAAAAAACGCTCTCTTAAACTACGGCTTTGGTTTGTCTGGGGGATGCCTTTGGTGCCTCCATCCTAGTTGAATTTGTCTTCGTAAACGACAAAATCGAGCTAAGTGACCTTTCTTCCACAATTATAACATGCTTTGACTCAAGATGGCGCAGCTTCGGATCGATGTGTCCTCTCCTCCGCATTTGAAGCATATAATAGGTGGTCCTTCTCCTTCCTTAACAACAAAAGCCGGTGCCGACGCTCTTTCCATCATTGTTGAATCTCCTTTCGAAATGTCCATTCTTATTATTTTGGCCCCGATTACCACCAAGTGGTTACCATATCCGCCCGTTGATTCCCTCCACGCTTGTTGTCACCGCTCGACGACTACTCTCACCGGTATTATAATTTTGCTTTACCGCTTCTTTTTAGTCAAGGTTGACTCGTTATCGCGCTTCCACTAATCGAGCCCTATTTACAACATCCAATAAAAACACGCTTTATGAGAAATAAGATGTCGACGATCTCCGCTTCAAACCTCTTAAAAACATTCGCGCCATTCTCTCTTCATTATCCACCAAGTGGGACGAAACCGTGATAACTCCGCAAATTTTGCCTCGTATCATATTACACTGGCCATATTGTTTTGTTCCAACTTGATAAACTCCACCTCCTTCATGTGGCGTAATACTTCGTGAAAGTATTTGTCGCTGAACAGCCCCGAACTTCTCCCAAGATATCTTCAAGACAAAGAAAGTTGAGTACGCTTTTACCGATTCCCACCAAGAATCGCCTCCTCCAAAGAACATAAAGGCGCAAAAAGGAACCTTTGCCTCTGAGCATCCCAAGACATCAAATATCTTGGTAATCTGCTTTTATCCATGCTTCCGCCGTAAGTGGTTTTGGCTCTCCTTAAACTCCGGTGGTCCCAAAGCCTTGAATTGTTTAATGGTGACCGCCGAGAGTTTTCCGTGTTTCCACCCACGCTTTTGGATGTGAGTCTTTCTACCGATGTCGCATGAATTTTAAAACCTTTTAAACGCATCGTCATTCATCAATCGATCGTTGTTGTTGTTTACAGGAGGATTATCGCCATCCTCGCTGACATTGTTCCGATTATCGATCCGTGGAGAATCAACAGCCTCCCGTGCTCCATTGCTATTCTCAACATTCTGATGCCATTTTCAAACACCGCCACAAAATAAGGGTTAATCGACATGCAACATATTATCACTATACTCCAATCGACCAATCAAATACCAAATAAACTTAGGTAGGTCATACTAGCGTAAGGTATTTCTGCCTCTCCCTCCTAGTACTATTCTCACATCTTAGCTGTGGATCATATCCCTAAGCTCGATACCAACCGCGACGCCCCAAAATTAGGTATACGCCACCCATCTTGGGTCGCCACTTACATGGTACATAAATTCAAATACAACTTACTAAATATAATCTGTCGTGTACAATAATACATAAACCGTGAGTTTGAATACAAATATTGTCTACTAGATATTATACAAACTCAAAAGGAGTCCTCATTACAACTATTATCACACTATTTCACGTAATAGTGAGGACTACTAATGCTATCCTCTCGACCATTACTCCGCTCCCCGACTCGTCTCAAATTTATGTTCTCATTTCAAGAGAACAAAGGAAAGAAAGGGTGAGCTCAACTAGCCCAAGAAGAAATATTATGACTAAGATAATGCGTAATAAATTATCATTAGCCTTCAACAAAATGTGTTAAACCGATAAAATACAATAGACAACCAGCTTTAATCGCAATGAATATGCAATCCATTAAAAGAGTCAAGTAGAAAATAAAGTCTACTATCTTTTAGGTTTTAAAAGGTTTTCATCAATTTTTTTTATCACCGAGACTCATTTTAATAAATAAACCACCACATCTAATCATCCCCGCACTACACTGGCCAAGGATTTTCATCAAATTATCAATGGTCATGACTATACCGAATCACCCCCGGTCATAATCATACCAAAACTATCCATCACCGCATTTATGTGCCATCGAGGACTTTTATCACATCATTTATAACAAGCCATGATTATACCGAATGATCCTCGTCATAATCATACTAAGTTCATCTACGCACGAAGCCAAAGATAACATAATATAACATGAGGATGATGACAATGACATAATAATTCAATAAAACAAGTTCAAGAATTATTTTATCCAGAATTATTAACGCCCAAATTGTCAACAAGATATCGCTTTTGTAGAGTAAAATTCAAGAATGATCAAGAATATTTCCATGAAAAGATATCGATGAAACGCAAATATCAAGGATATTCTACTAATTTCATGGAGTATAAGTCAAAGTTTTAACCAACCGGGTATAATAAAGAATGGAATAACAAAAGAAATCACCACGCACATGCAGATTTCAGATGATAAAGTTATTCCAATGTAATAATAATAATCTAACCAGTCGTGAAATTCACAACCGATGTGATGATCCAATGTAATAATAAATGTCCAATAATAAACAATGGAACCAGTCCTGTAAAACACATGCATGTGATATTCCAAATGTAATAATAAATGCTAATAATAAACAATGGAACTGTGTCCCGTGTAAAACACATGCATGTGATATTCCAAATGTAATAATAAAGAATGGAATAATGTAAGAAGATCACCAAGTATAGGGGATTCACAGATACAAAGTTATTCCAATGTAATAAATAAGAATGGAATAACATAAGGATTTCACCAAGTATAGGTGGTACGCATGATATACAAAGTTATGTATAGGTATACCACTTTTACAAAAGTTATTCCAATG
The DNA here is from genome assembly GCA_020205615.1 of Panax quinquefolius. NCBI lineage: Eukaryota > Viridiplantae > Streptophyta > Magnoliopsida > Apiales > Araliaceae > Panax > Panax quinquefolius. Next base: position 56,806,550 of record CM035172.1, on the reverse strand, counting down.
TAATAATAATGAATGGAATAATGTAAGTTCTCTTCATGAATAAGAAAGAATACACCCTTACTTTAGTACAACAAATAATACCCCTCACCGTAAAAAAGAATCGGATATCAAAGAAAAGAAAGTAATACTTTCTTCTTTCTCTATATAGATTTTCTCTATAGCTTTCTCTATAATTTTCTCTAGAGTTTCAAATGAATTCGTAAGAAAATAATGAAGGAAACGAGCTTCTATTTATAGGAAAAAGAATGCATAGAATTAATCCATGAACTATCAATTGATTTACTTTAATCTGACATCCATATTTAAAGCAAAAATCTTTTAAATAAAATATAATATATTCTATTTATATAAAAACATTTTACTATGCAAACACTATGCAACACTATGCAAAACACTATGCAAAAACACTATGCATACATAATAATAAAATATAATATTCTATTTATGTAATAACTTTAATAAAGTATTCTATTTTATATAAAAGATGTTTCGCTTTTATTACGTTAATAATACTTAATAAAATAAAACGCCATTATCGCTATAATAATTCATATTATTAATCGAATAATAATGGAATCAAACCGAGTGACTTCTCACATAAGCATCAATAATCAATCAATACAACCACCGTAATGCTACTATGCAACCATAACGACATCATGTAGAAACTTTTTACTACCGAGTAGTTCAACAAGATCCACCAGAAACTTCCGCCGTTATTTCAATAAAATATTTTCGCGCTCAATCCGACAACTATAATAATATCTCTGGGGTCCACCAATGATTGATTTCGACAAAATTCTAATATCTCTCACACGCTAAACCGAATATTCATCCTTCTAGGACCAAAATAAATATAATATAACCACTCACTGATACTTTGCAAAATTTATAAATACTACCCACAACTATAATATTATCTCAAATTCACACCATAATATTAAAAATTATTTTCGACAAAATTTAAATCTTTATCGATAAAATTAAGTTCTGGGTCTCACACAACTGGAGCTAATTTGGGTGGTGCCTTTCCGAGCCTCGAGAATTAGTCTTCTCACGAGTCCAAGAATCAAACACCGACGGATAGCCTCCTGGTGGAGGGACCACACAACATACATTCACATACATCACGTCTCACCATATGAAATGATGACATGTGCGAAGCACTAATATCATAAGAAGTTTATAGTGCGAAGCACTAACATCACACGCAGATATGATGCGAAACACTAAGTTCAAACAAGATATGCATTCGTACACATTCATCCAATGTAAATGCAACATCCACACACAAGCATATAACAGTTTTGAAAAGATTGTAGTAGTGGCTTAAGTCCTCTTACTGGAGTCCCCAGCAGAGTCGCCACCTGTCGACGTCGGGATTTTTGGGTGTCCCTTTCCGTTACTTGTTCCTTGGTGTTTCTCATTTTAGGTGAGATTTGTTTGAAAAAACAAGTGAAAAAGGTCCGACATGTATAATGTCGACGATGGGCTGTTAAGAGTCGCCAGTTGGTTTTTGAAATGGTTGTACCAACACAACCGAGAAAAGGTTTGCACATTGACCCAGTGATGTGACACTGATATACGGTCTCGCTGAAATCGAGATTCGATTAGGTCCAGGGGACTTGGTTATATGGGGGAAGGTGTTAGGCACCCCCGACATCCGGTGTTACCATGGTGACCGCCTCTTTTCAAGAAACTATTATCCGAGTGTGTGTGTGTGTGTGTGGGTCAATGATGTGTTATATGGAAGTTGTATGCGAGGCCTCGTTCGAACCTATATACATGTGGTTTGAATTTATGTAAAAATTCGGTTTTTAGCAAGATATGGCGTTGATGTTTTATGAAAGAGGTTTTTAAACCCCGATGCTCAATAGAATTAAGACCTTTACACTCCCATTTTTATTAAGTGATCTATTGATTAATTTTATTTCGATTGGATGCGAGGCATCCGTATAAAAATAATGTACAAAGATAATGCCGACTTCCTCGTGGGTATGGAAACCATCTCGAGGAAATTCGCATAATCAAGAATAATTTACAAGTTGCTTTACAAATTGAAAATGTCCATCACGGAACCGAATCTAGATTCAATGGGATGAATCAGTGATCACATGATTCCTAGGCTCACAAAATATCGATTTTTATATGAAAGCAAGAAGCATGTATATATTTAAAAGTTGTAAATATATATATACTGAGATGGGATCACCAACCACGAAGCACCTCCACGGGGGATCGAAATGTAAATAAAGTCATGAGATACTATTTGGCCAACCGCCACGAAGGAAACTCCAAAGTGATGTAATGTAAATAAAGTTGTAATCACGATTAACCGCCACGAAGTAAACTCAAAAAGATTGAAATATAAAGAAAGTTGTAAAGCGATCAACCACCACGTAAGTAAACTCTGTGTGGGACAATATATATATATATATATATATATATATATATATATATATATATATAAGTAATAAACGAGGCTGGATGTGAAATCAGGGCTATGAAGTATATATATAGAATGTAGTTATATATATATATATATATATATATATATATATATATATATATATATATATATATATATATATATATATATATATATATATATAGATGAAATGAAACCACGGATCAAGTTCTAGCAAAAGCAAGCAATACGACTCTCAACGTGTAGAAGGGTGTGTGCAAAGATGAAGAGAAAGACTCTAAAGTGTGTGAGAAGGCTTATGACTAAGCGATAAAGAAGGCTTCTATATATTTAGAGTGGGTAAACACAGCTTTTGTGGGTACAAAAGAGGCTATATATGAGCTCATGGTGTTTAAAAGTGGGAAAATACATCATGGGATGTAGCGAAGTGAGAGCGGTGTGTGCAGAGGTTTCCGTCTTTTTTCTTAGAAAATCAGCACCCCAAGCCCCATATTTATAGAGGGGGAGCCACGGGTCTACTCATGGCACCTAGTAGTGTGTACTCATGTTGCCCGGTGTGCCCTGTAGTGTGGGTCCCACCGTGTCGGCACGTGCTGCTTATTCGCTCTCTGGCCGCTCATAACTTTCAACCGGAGTCCGATGGAAGCGTGCCATACCATTAGGAAAGCTCTTTCCAAGAGCAACACAATGATATATGATTTGACCTTTTTTGATTCCAGGAAGATGGGTCCATGACCTAAATGGCATTCCCGGGTTTTCGTCAGGCAATCTGGTGAGCCGTTTTGTGTAGTTTGCGCTCGGAGTTAAGATATCGCTCTTGTGGGACTTCCTTTGATGTATTTTGAGTTGAAATGAGAGTATTTGATAAGAAGTGAAGTTGATTTGGCAAAATGACCATTTTGCCCCTCCCGGGGTTATCTCCGGTTTTTTGCACAATGATAGTATGATCGTTTCTCGAGTTTATCTCTCGAGGTTGGCTTCTTTGTTGACTTTGACTATCCTCGGGGTCATCTCCGAGGTTGGGTTGAATTATTCCCATGGTTGGGACCGAGACCGGATACCTGGGGTCATCTCAAGAGATTAATCGGCCTTCTCCCGGGTGTGGTCCCAGACAGATCTCGCAGCCTCGGGGTTATCTTGAGGTTGGATTTGGTTACTCCCAAATTGCGATTCTAGGGTTTGATGTTGAACTTAGGTAGTATTGGTAGATGGATTTGGATTGTCTTTCGTGGTTCCCTCTTAAAAGACTTAATCATCCTCCGGAATGATAAAGTAACAGATAGAAGAAAATTTTGAGTGTCTACACACATATTACAGAGTATGGAAGAAAATATTATTTCTTATGAATACTGAACAAAATAATATCCCTTACATCAGAAGAAGACTGGATACTGGAATAGTGAGGTAGCAGACTTCTCTTCTACTTTCTCTCTAAAGCTTCTCTTTCTATAATTGCTCTTGTGAGTCTTAGTGAATTGGTAAGAATGAAAGAAGAATGAGCTTCTATTTATCGAAAGATATAGTTTTGATAATTGCACATTTTGGGGCTCGAAATATTACAGAATAATACCTTCATCTATTCCTTCATTTTTAATTTAGTCCTGCAGGTATTATCAAACTTGCACCACCTCCCCTAAAAGTACATCATGTGAATCAATAGTACATTCATGTGAATCAATAGTTCTATATATGTAAAAAAAATAATTATAGTATAGTACCTTCATCTATACCTCCATTTTAAATTTAGTCATGCAAGTATTATCAATCTTGCACCACCTCCCCTAATAGTACATGCATGTGAATCAATAGTACACACATGTGAACATATAGTTATAAGCATGTGAATTAATAGCAATTAATTGCTCATTTATCCGATTAATTACCCGATTAGTCAATATAACCTCAAGATATCAATTATTATCGGAATAGATATCGATTTCCACTAACACTAATAATCCCAACGCAATGGAAATATAAATTTCATTTTAATCAATACGAACTTATTCATCATTAATATTATAACTCATAATATTTAACAACCAGATCATTCCCAAGAAAGAGGGGGCTTTCCGATAAGGATTTTTTCCCTATTGGCGCGCAATTAGGTGACCAAACCTCTCCTTGACAGAACTTTCCAGACATTGTCAATATTGCAAATAATAATATGAATAACTTTGTCATCTCAATTATTGATTTAATAATAATAAATATTATGCAGATGATACTGTGACAATAATTGAATCCATAATATGAGAGATATTATGCAGTAATTAATGTAGCAATAATTGAGTATAACTGAGTGACTTCTCACGTAAGCATCAATAATCAATACCGCTGGTATTACTTATCACGACCACGCGTATTACTGTACTTTTACCACCGGGTAGTTCAACAGTTTAACGGTAAAACTTTCGCCGTTATTTTTATAAAAAGATAATTCTGTCATTTTTTAAATACGACAATACTTCCGTTGTGGGGTCCACCAATGATTGTGTCTGTTAGAGTTTATGCCCCAGAGGCCAATTATTTGATATAATTGCTTAACGTTTTGATATTATATTTGATTGAATAAATAAATGATTTTATTATGGTTTTATTTACTGCGTAATATAATTGTTAACATAATAAAATTCCTTAGAATAGTGATACAAATTATATAGTTTCAAGTATGTGACTTAAATATGAGATTATAATTACAATTAGTATCATTGTTCTTAAATGTCCCTAGTCGAGTATCATTATTGATGGGACAACAATGATGCATTGAGACTAGTATGTGGATTGACTGATGACCAAATCTCATTGGTCATAAAGATATGAGATATTAAGTCAATGCATAGGTACATGTTAGAGAATGATGTACTAGACAGACCCACCATGAGAATTCTATATGGAGCATTATGCGAAGTGTCATTAGCAATTCTCATAGTGACAATGATGTAATGGTCCTCCGACCTGAAATCGCTATATTACTACACGAGAATTTATGTACTTTGATATCACCAAATGTCACCTTTAATAGGGTGGACTATAAAGGTGATTATTGGGTTCATCATGAATCGTGTGAGAAATATGAGTGATCTAGATGGAATTTAACCATCCTATATATTATGGGTGATATCCATAGGCCTCTTGATTGAGTAGGACTATGAAATGCATGGCAATGCTCAAATAGTGATTTGTTTCATATAGTCTACTCATTGATCAAGAAAACTCGATTAAATTATGAAGAGTATGTCACATTCCATGACTCGAGTTTAATATAGGATATTAAGGTTAAAAGGATTAAATTACATTGAAACATTGGTCACGTAAAAGGTCAGATCGAATCATCGATCTTATTATTACTTGGGTAGCAAGTGATGCATTACTAGATGCTAGCGCTTCACGCTTATAATTTATAATATGATTTTAAAATTATTGCCAACGTAATAATAACTATATAGGGTCATACACAAAGAACTTTATTAAAATGGAATTAATTTAAATTATAAGGATTTAAATATATCAATATGATTGATAGTATTTAAATCACTAATTTAAATTAAAAGGATGCTTTATATATGTATATATATTAATTAAGTAAGACTTAATTAAGATATAATATATATATATATATATATATATAAATTGGATTTTATTTTAATTAGATTAGGGTTTTGATTAATTATGATTTATTGCTATATATATGATATATCAGCGTCTTTGGATTTTTAATCAAAAACAAAAAATCCTAGCCGCTCTTAGAGAGAGACTAGAGAAAGCAGATTCAAAAATCCTCATCCTTGGTGGAAAGTATCGCGATTCCTTCTTCTGCAGATCGTAGGAGCGTTCGTCTGGATACCGTAGAGACGCAGTCCATTTGAATTGCGTTGGAGATTCGACCGTATCGATTCTAACTTTAACAATCGGTATAATTTCTAACCTCTGAATTAATTGAATTTTTCGCATGGATCCCGCCTGGGGTTTCGGAAATTGCTTTTAAAATTTTATTTTATTTATGCGTTTAAATCGTTTAAAACCAATAAGTGTCGTTGCATTGAATATTCCTTATTAAAACGAATATTCCCCGAGCAATCGAATATTATATAACCATTTGCTTACTTTGCAAAATTTGTAAATATTACCCACAACTATAATATTATATCAAATCCACACCATAATATTCAAAAATATATTTCGAGAAAAATTAATCTTTATTAATAAAAGTTGGGGTCTTACAACCTCCCCTTCTTATGAAATTTCGTCCTCAAAATTAGGGTGCGTACCTAGTATGTCAAAGAGGTGAGGATACCTTGACTTCATTTAAGATTCTAACTCCCAGGTCATTTTCTCAACATCATGATTTCTCCACAAAACTTTGACTTGAGATATAACCTTGGAGCGTAGAATATGATCCTTCTTATCCAAGATTTTAACAGGTACCTCCTAATACGTTAAATCTTCCGCTATCTCATCTGGTTCTAATTCAATAATGTTGTTCGGGTCTTTTACATATTTACGTAACATAGATATGTGAAAAACGTTATGAACACGAGACATACTTCAAGCAGAAGGCGTAGTCTCTCAGGCCACGATTCCTACTCGATCGAGGATTAAAAATGGGCCAATGAATTGAGGATTGAGCTTTCCTCTCTTTCTAAATCTCGTAACTCCTTTCCATGGAGCAACACGTAACAACACATGATCTCCAATATTGAATTCCACGTCCTTTCGATGAAGATCAGCATAACTCTTTTGTCAATCTTGTGAGGTTTTTATACGTTATCGGATCGTTTAAATCTTTTTCGTAGTCATACGTACCAACTCCGGTCCCAACAACGTTGCTTCACCCACCTCATCCCAGTATACTGAAGAACGACACTTTCTTCCATACAATGCCTCAAATGGAGCCATGCCAATACTTGCTTGATAATTATTGTTATAGGAAAACTCCACCAATGGTAAGAACTTGTCCCAACTTCCTTTGAAGTCAAAGACACAGAGTCTTAATAATTCTTCAAGAGTTTGAATTGTTCTCTCTGACTGCCCATCCGTTTGAGGATGATATGCTGAACTAAATCATAAATCCGTGCCCATAGCTTTTTGCAAACTAACCCAAAATCGTGAAGTGAATCTTGGGTCTCGATCACAAACTATGGATACTAGCATACCATGCAATCTTACAATCTCGTTTATGTACATACGAGCAAGACGTTCAAGTGTATAAGTTTCTTGTATCGGAAAGAAATGAGCAGACTTGGTCAATCTATCAACAATAACCCAAATCGCATCTATGCCTTGAGAAACCTTAGGAAGACCAATAACGAAATCCATGGTAATGTGCTCCCACTTCCATTCTGGAATTTCAAGTGGTTGCAATAGACCTTTTGGCACTTGATGCTCCGCCTTGACTCGTTGACAAGTTAGACACCTTGAGATAAACCCCGCTATCTCTCTCTTCATATTGCTCCACCAAAATGTATGTCGAAGATCACGATATATTTTGGTACTCCCAAGATGGATTGCAAACGGTGTGTTGTGTGCCTCCATTATGATTTTATACTTCAAGTCAGAATCGTTAGGAACACAAAATCTGGAGTTGACTCGAAGTATTCCTACTTCATCGATTCTTGCTTCCGGAATAGCACCTTCTTGCACTTTCTTCCTCATACGCATCAGCTCTAGGTCTGTAGCTTGAGCAGATTTAACTTTATCGATTAAAGTCGGTTCTACTCGTATATTTTCCATCATCATATGGGTCCCTGGAGTCTTTAACTCTATCTCTATCCTTTGTAAGTCATACAAAATGGGCCTTTGCGTTGACAATATCGCACTCGCATTCAAGATATGATCTTCGCTTAATGCTACCTACTACGTTAAGCTTTTAGGATGGTATTGAATGGTATGATCGTAATCTTTCAATATCTCAAGCCATCGTCGTTGTCGCATTTGAGTTCCTTTGAGTGAAGAAATATTTGAGGCTTTTATGATCCGTATAGATCTCCACCTTCTCTCCATACAGGTAATGCCTCCAAATCTTAAGCGCAAAAATGACAGCTGCCAACTCTAGATCATGAGTAGGATAATTCCTCTCATATTCTTTGAGTTGTCGTGAGGCAAAGGCTATGACTTTCCCATGTTGCACGAGAACACATCCTAAACCTTTGCTCGAAGCATATCAGATATGACAAATCCCTCCGAACCAGCTAGTATTGTCAGAACAGGTGCTGAAATGAGCCTCCTTTTGAGTTCTTGAAAACTCTTCTCACATTCTCCAACCGAATTTTGTATCTTTTCGAGTCAACTGAGTTAATGGAGTAGTGATTCAAAAAAATCCTTCCACGAACCTCCGATAATAACCAGCTAAGCCCAAAAAGCTACGTACTTCGATCACGGACTTAGGTTGCTCCCAGCTTTGAATTGCTTCAATCTTTGCCGGATCAACAGATATTCCGTGATTTGATATCACGTGCCCAAGAAATGCTACTTCCTCAAGCCAGAACTCACATTTCTTCAACTTGGCATATAACTTGTTTTCACAAAGCTTTTGGAGTATCAGCCTCAAGTGTTGCTCATGATCTTCATGGCTTTTGGAGTAAATTAAATGAGGATGTCATCAATAAAGACGACCACAAAGTGATCCAAATATTCCTTGAATACTCGGTTCATCATATCCATGAAGACAGCATGAGCATTAGTCAATCCAAAAGACATGACTAGGAATTCGTAATGCCCGCATCGAGTTTAAAGCGATCTTTGGAATGTCATCGCTTTTAATCTTTAATTGATGATATCCGAACGAAGATTGATCTTTGAAAAGAATTTGGCGCCTTTGCAACCGGGTCAAACAGATCATCAATACGAGGTAACGGGTACCTATTTTTGATGGTGACATGATTCAACTCCCAATAATCAATACATAAAGTCGCATACTTCCATCTTCCTTCTTCACGAATAGAACATGAGCACCCCAAGGAGATGTACTAGGATGAATGAAATAGATGTCTAACAATTCCTATAGTTGGGTTTTTAACTCCTAAAGTTCAATAGGAGTCATTCGATATGGGGCTTTAGAAATGGGTTTTGTACCAGATTCAAGGTCGATACAAAATTCAATTTCATGTTCTGGGGGTAGGCCAGGAAGTTCTTCAGGGAATACATCGAAATTTATTAACAATGGAAATATCATTCAAATCTGACGTATTTTTGTTTAAATCCGTGACATATGCTAAGAAAGCTTGACATCCGTTTTTCAATAAACGAATAGCTTTATGGCTTGATATGACAGTGATTGACTTTAGTGGTTTGGTTGCTTGAATTCCCATAATAGGTTGGTTAGGAATATGAAAGCTAACAACCTTACGAAAATAATCGATTTTAGCATGATGAGTAGTTAACCAATCAATCCATAAAATCACATCAAATGCAAGTATTTTCAAAGAGATAAGATCGACAGGTAATGTGCGGTTACCGATTTTAATCAAACAAGACTTATAAACAGTGGATGTAATGAAGGTTTCTCCCAACAGAGTTTCAACAGATAAATCAAAGTCTAATTTCTCGGGAGTTAAATTTAAACGTTGAGCGCAAGTAGGAGAAATAAAAGAATGGGTAGAACCGGTATCAAATAAGGTATAGACTTCGCTAGAGTTTATGATTAGCTTACCCGTGATCACCTCGTTCAGATTCTTTGCTTTTTGGGAGGTTACGACAAATGCTCTCTGTGACACCCCCAAATCCGGGTTACCTGACCCCCAAGTTTGGTGTTCACGATCCACAATATAATACCATTTAACTACCCATTCATATATATAAATAGGAATACAAAAGTCATTAACATAAGTTGTTAATACATAAGTCCCAGGTCCACTAACCTTAACAAACTCCCTTCTTCTTCAGGCAAACTCCAGCATGGTTTTTCCCACAATTCACATATGGCTCCCTTCCTTTCCTATTATCTTCTGTCTTGCCTCCTGATTGGGTATTCTCACTCCACTTTCTCTTATTTGGATTGCTACCACCACTGCTTCATCCGTCATTGGTCTTCTTCTTCTTCTCCTGATGGAATCGAGACGCAGCTTCGCTCCCTCCTTCAGCAATTAACGCCTTCTCCATCAAAGTCGCGAACGTGTTAATCTGCAACACATCTACTTTGTTGAATTTCCCCGGCTTCAGTCCATTCTCGAATCTTCTCACCTTTCTTGCTTCTGCGTCCACCTAATGAGGTGCAAATCTTGCCAGCTCGTTGAATTTGGCAGCGTATTCAGATACCGACATGTTCTCCTGCTTTAGTTCTAAGAATTTGACTTCCATTCTGGATTGCATACTTGGTGAGAAGTAGTTCTTAAAGAATAGTTCCTTGAATCTTGTCCACAACACCACCACTGTACCAGCTCTGGCCTGATTAGTCTCCCACCAGTAATTGGCTTCTCCTTTCATCAGATAAGTTGCAAAAGCCGTCTTTTGCTCCTCCGCTACTCTGGTGATAACGAATGCTTTCTCCATCTCCTTCACCCAAGTTTGGGCTTCAATAGGATCTGTGGTTCCCTTGAATTCCGGTGGTCCCACTGCTTTAAAGTCCTTGAAATTAGCCAATCTATCAGCTGGCTGATTCCTCGCTCTTCCTCTTGTAGCTGGAGCTCTATTCTCAATAGCTTTGGCTATCATATTTGCAAAATTTTGCATTGGGTCAGCTTGACCTCCTTCATTATCCACTGACTGTTCTTCTCGTTGGTTTCGATTCTGTCGTCTAGGCAGCATGATCTGATTTAAATAAAAATCTTATATTAATTCTCACATAATCGCATATTTATTCAAATTGCACATAGTACATTTAGTACTTCATATATTACTATCCCTTTTTAAATCATATCAGGATTAACAACATAACTTTACACAAAAAGTTGTTATTTTCCATTCACACACGGTTATTACCAGTTCATCAAACTTACCACACTTATGAGTTCAGGAACTTGCCACAATTATATGAGTGTATGAACTTATCCTAGTCAGACCTTTGGCGTCCATTCGCTGAGGGGTTCAGAATATTTCATATAATTATGAGTCATTAACTTACCATAAGTATGAGTTTTAAGAACACACAAATTAATCTTAATCTTATATTCATATAGAAAATAAGGATTTCATTCCTACAAACATATATATATATATATATATATATTTACATATGCTTAAACATCGTTCTCGATAATACAACACTTAATATCACACACTTCTACCAAAAGATACTATTACATATATCTAAGTTGTCTCACCCAACCCCCTTCACCAATCTTCTTCTTGTTGGGACACTTGTTGAATCTGGTGACCCGCCCCGCCCACATGAAAAACACTTCCTCAAATTTGGCTTAGGACAATGCAGAGAAATATGTCCTTCCCTTGCGGTTAAATAAGCACACATTCTTCCACATCATGCATTCTCTCCGTGAGTCTTTCCACACTTGCTACACTGCTTGCTTCTTCTTCTTGGTTTGACTTTTTCGAATTAGGGCTATCGTTGTCCCTCTTCCTCTTTTTCTTGTCTTTCTGCTGCTTGATCGTCCCTTCAGACGATCCACCACCTTCCGACTTCATTCTGTCCACATGCGCCTTGAGTTTGTTCCTTTCATAAGTTATTTCGCGTAACGCTCGTTCTGTCTTCTATAGCTGCTCCAAGAGAAACGCCTTACTCCGGAGTTCTTGAACTTCTGCAACTAATTGATTTTTTTCTTCAACTTTAGTCTTATTTTTAACTCTACCTTAGCTGGCTCAGACTCTGCCTCCTCATCTCCACTCAGATACATCTCGGGATAATCATCATGATCACTCCCGAGATTAACCATAGGTTCATCTTCTCCCACCTTATCAACTTATTCACTTTGGGCTGGCACCTCGGCTTCTGGCATTGGTGCAACAGCCGCTAGCATCTCAGCACTCATCTTATCTTCTCCAGACATCCTACAATCAGTTTAAACAACTTGATTAGTACTTCACCAGTACAACATTCTCACACTATGTGTACACTTATCTCACTATTGACGTACTTCGACAATCTCTAACTTAGAACTCTAAATGAGTTTTCTCTATGTCGTATATAGTTATAATCCTAGGGGTTTTCCCCCACCCCACTTAAGGTTTATAACCTACGGCTCTTCTACTAACTGGTGACACCTTGATCACTACAGCTTTGATACCAACCTGTGACACCCTAATCCAAGGTTACCGACCCCAAGTTTGGTGTTCACGATCCACAATATAATACCATTTAACTACCCATTCATATATATAAATAGAATACAAAAGTCATTAACATAAGTTGTTAATACATAAGTCCCAGTCCACTAACCTTAACATTACGTAAATACCCTTAGATATACAAAAAGGGTTTACAATACAATCTACAAAGATAATAATATTGTTCATCATAACTAATTTATAACTATGCCTTTTCCCTTGTTCTTCTTCACAGCACCTTCTGCAACTTCATCCCTAGCTGAAAAGTTTTATTTATAGCAAGGGTGAGCAACAAGTTTGCCCTACAAGTTAAGACATACAATAAAGGTATAGAAATCAATATCAATTGTTCTAACATTCTCCGCTATAATAATCTGATAATGAAAGAGTACAACGCTTTCAAAGTTTTCTACGATATTCAATGAATAATCAAGAATTAATTCTCTGAAATAGCAAAGTGGAATGTTTTCCAGATTTATGCTGAGTGATCTCACCAGATCTTTGAACTTATTTTCTCGGGTATCTATCAAAGATTTACTTTGATACATGCATGCGAGAGTATCGAGATAACCATAAAGATTAAATCATACCCCTCTGCAAGTACTTTCAGAGCCTACCAACTCCTTGTAACCTATTTTATGCATAATACTTATCAATAAGGTAATGGTGAATATCGACCCAAAATGTTCCCTTTATATAAAAGGTTGTTCTTCTCGGCCTCGTAATCAAGATTTTGATTTAACAATGAAATACTGTGATTTTAAATTCTATTTACTTATCGATCTAGCCAAAATAATTGGCATCGATCTACCAATAATAATTGAATTCTTTTCTTGAATTTATCAAGTTCTAACAAATATTCGTCTAGCCAGAATAATTAGCTAAGACATTTCTCAACATAATTTGACAATAAACAGGAATTATATGTACTGTCAATTCTATCTTCTACGAATATGAATATCCAACAACAGTTATTCTATAAATATATTTTCTCCAAATTAGTAATTCAATTTGAATTATTAATCATGCACTAACTGCGAATAATCAACAATAAATTTCCTGGACATGGTATAATTAGCAATAATTAACCATTATAATAATTGAATGAATATAACTCAAGGTTGAGTTAGAAACTTGCCTTAAGCGTTGATTACACATGCCTACATAATATAATTAATCTGCGTTCGTAAGACCTATATTCAATGATGGCGGTCTCACAATTAAGACAATCATTTATAACACATAACACTGTATTTTACAGTCAAACTTCTCCTAGGCACATTACCACATAGTCACATTAGTGTTTATAACCTATATAAACACTTATCAAGTCTAACTATTTCGGTATGGTTGGACTTCGGTCCATTCCATCTCTTGTACGTCACCCTATCAAGACAATTAAGACAATTATTGTCAAGTAAATTTGGTTTCTAAGCTTCAATATTAATTTAGATATGTCAATTATCATGTATAATATTTTTTAGAAGCCTTTACTAGTTATCAAACAATTATTATAATTTATAATAATTTTTCAAACACAAGAATCATTTATAAATGATTTAAATATCAAATAATCTTATCATCATTAATATTTAATAATATAAAATATTAATAACATACTTGTCAACATATTAAAGTTATTATTAATAACTTAAAATATTTTTAAATCACTAATATTCTACTTAAATGATTTTTAAAAAAATTAAAATTATTTTTAAATCATCACCATTAATATTAAATATTAATGAAATTATCATCAAAATATTAAAAGTCATTAATCATAACTTAAAATATTTTTAAATTATTTTTCTCATTTTTAAATTATTTTTAAACCAATAAAATCATTTTTAATTCATTTATTTAATATAATAATTAAATAAATCTATATCATTAATATTAATTTATTAATGAGAATTCTCCAAAAATATTGAAAATTATATTTTATAATTCAAAATATTTTCTAACACTTTATTCTCATTTAAAATGATTTTTTTATAATATTAAAATTATTTTTCTCTAATTTATTTAATACACTAATTAAATAAATTAAATACCATTAATATTAAATTATTAATGAAAATTCTCCAAAAATATTAAAAGTTACTTTTTATAACTCAAAATATTTTTTAAATACATTATTCTTATTTAAAATGATTTTTTATAATATTAAATCATTTTTCTCTAATTTATTTAATACACTAATTAAATAAATTAAATACCTTTTAATATTTAAATAATTTTAAATATTAAAGAAAAAATATTCTAATTGGTCAAAAATTATTTTCATAATTTAAAATAATTTTAAAACCATTTTTAATAATTTTTATAATTTATTTCTATTTTTCAGTAATTTAGAAAATTGTAAATTCAAAATAATTAATAACCGTCGCTAAATGGCTATAGCGACACTTTCTGTCGCTATAGGTGTTCTTGGCCTCAAGTGTTAGGTTTGTAATATTCTTGAACGCAATCAAATTGCATAAAAGTGCGGAAGCGTGTAAAAATCAGAGTTTAAAATTTACAAACCATATACCCGGATCACCCTTTATGCACAATTATTAATTAAACGAAAAGATAAAGAATAAATCATACCCTTGAAGATCGAGCTTCCTCAGGTACAAGTTCACCTCCAAATCCTTTCGCGTTCAATCTTGAATCCACCGGGTTTGGTTCCTTCCTTTGATCAACGTTAGCCACCCAAATGTTTGGCCTCTAGAGGTGATCCACCAAGGAAGAAGAAAATTCAAGAAGATGGGTATTTGGCTCAAACCCTAGTTTTTCCTATCTCTATAGAAAAAGGGTACTCTCCAACAAATTGGAATTATTACGTATGTTGAAAAATCAACAACCCATACCACCCATAATAAGACTCCTCTTATTTATAGATGTGGGCAACCCACCTTAACAATTAAGGAATTGAGTTTTATTTAATTAATTAAATTCTTTTAATTAATTAAGCTCCCTAATCTTATTAGGGATAATTAATTAAACTCCTTTAATTAATTTTTCTTCCTAATCCAATTAGGAATAAATGAGAGTACTTATATTAAATTAATTCCTAAACTCTTTTAGAAATTAAAATAATAATAATTGTAATAATATTAATAAGACTCTCTTATTAATTTATATTTAATATTTCTAAAATATTAAATAATAATATTAAGCTATTTAATTTATTCTATCACCATAGATTAAATTAAATATACTTAACATATTATTACGATTATGCCATTAACTTCTTAAATAATTATTCTTCCTTTTATGGTGTGACCCTTTAGGTTCTCCATATTAAACCCATTGTGAATAAATCAATTAAAACAATTCTAATCTTATTTAAATAAATAAATTAAATAATTAATTTATTTAAATAATATTTATTCTACAATAGGGATAAGCCTCCCTAGCGATCAACGACTTTCCGGATAATATAGATTTCAACATTAATCATTAAAGAACCTTTGAGTAAATAGTTACCGCATAATTCAATCCTTCCACCATACAATGTCCCAATTAAATATAAGACATGGAATTACCGCCAAGTCTTATTTTATTTAATTATATGTATTTCGACTCTTAAATGCACAACTCAAATAATGCAAATTAGAAACTCCTTTCTAATTTCATTCGCTTCGCCAAGGACTATCGGGTTGTCATTTATCGAATCACATAGGACATTTCTCTTCTTTTATTAGAAGTGGTAGATTCTTTATTGATCATACATTATCTCCATGTACAACTTATTATACCCAAGCATACCCTTTGATATACCCTAAGGGTCTTAAGGAATAAGTCAAAGTATAACTCATCATACACAAGATACTATGATGATCTCAAGTCCAAGGATTACTTGTACTACTATCACTACTGAATTCCTATCGACAGTAAATAAAACTCCATTAGGTATTCCTTAGCGAGCCACGCTCAAATGAACTTATTCTCTAATAAGCACCTACATACTTGCTTTAAGTGTCTCCACACAAATGATCGTGAGATCAATCATCCTCATCCAATGAAAGCAAACAACGTATGTACCAATCTATCCGGATTCACTAATCCCCAATTTAGTAATCCAATGATTGGGAACTATTTACGTTTTAAGCTTTTAAGAATTTAGATCTCATTAGAATGATCATCATCATTATTTTAAAAGCATTGCTTAAAACTATGGGTTTATCACATATTATAAAACAAAGATCATGCAGATAATTAAAAGCCTTTAATAAATTAATACCTTTTATTAATAAATGAATAAGATTGTTACAAAGTATATACTTTATCATCAAACATGATTGGCTTGTGTGCATACTACTTTCAATCTCCACTTGCACTAAAGCCAATCGTCATGGTAACTCATACTCTTCTTCTCTAGTGACGACTATCCTCATTGTTGGATAAGCTTTAGTTAATGGATATGTAATGTTGTTTTGAGAGTCCACTATCTCTATAGTGATTTCCCATCTTTCAATGATTCTAATAATCAAATGAAAGTGCCACAACACATGTTTAGATCCAAGATGAGACTTAGGAACTATTCCTAGTTCTGTAATGAACTTTTAATCCAAACAATCAACTTGTAGCTTCATTTATAGCTATTTACTTTGTCTTTATCACTAAACCAGCAACTCTTTGCTGTTTGGAACCTTTCCAATTCACTGCACCTATGTTCAAGGTAACCCTTTACCTTAAAGTGGATTTTTCTATCGTCTTGGTCTGTCTGAAAAACTTGAGTCTGTTAAGCCCTCTAGTTTTAATTTAGACCCACCATGAATATAATCACATCCTTAGTGCTTGGGTTAAGCACTTTAAGATGTTTTCACCGACTCATAGTGAACTTCTCCGAATATGGTGATCAACATCGTGTCTCGTATATTTCATTGCATACATGATTGTCACTCATGCGACCTCTCTTTTCAGGAGTCTGTGGGGACTATTAAGAGAGATACACTCCATAGCTCATCGACATGAGACATCTCTTGGAGTTTGCCATGCTAAACAACTTTAGCATCAAATGAATATACGTTCCTTGGGTTAAGTCGAGCATCCTCTTGAATCTATCTATATAGATTTTATCCCCAATTAAGATACTCTTCCCAAACCATTCATGGAGGAATGTTTAGACAACTTTATCTTTACTGATTGTAGCATTGGTATGTTATTCCTTATCCGTAGTATATCAACATATAATATTAGGAATGTCACTTGCATCTCCCATCGTCCCTTTTGTATACACTAGAAGTCTTACCTCATCGAATGTAACTGGATCATCATATTCTATGATGTGTACCTCATCATCATCATCCATGATGAATCCATACCTCCAGGTATCTTGGTAATATTCCGTGATTTACGATTCGGGCCAGGGTACAAACAGTCCATCTACATGTTCCTCTTATTTGACTTATAGTATTTTTTTGGTTCTTGAACTCTTCAAGATCTATTATCCTCCACTAGCCCTTTCAATGATAAACACATTTATCTTAGAAGGAAGCGTGTTTCGTAACAAACACCTTTTTGCTAAGTAGGATTATAGAACATATACCCTAAACTTACTTTAGGATGTCCCACAAATTTGTTCTTGTCAAATCTTGTCCCAAGCTTATCCTTTGAAACCTTTTCACATAAGTTGGACAACCCTTTATCTTAACATACTTAAGATTAGGAATCCTCCATGTCCATAACTTTTATGGAGTCTTTAAATGGATTTTGAGGTTACCATTTTCGTAGATATGCTACCATTTCTAGGACATGATCCTAGAAGGATACTGGAATGTCGGTAAAATAATTATGGACCGTACCATGTCCAACAAGGTACGATTTTTCCTTTCAGATACATCAATCAATTATTATGTATCAAGAGGCGTCCATTATGAGAAAACCATTTGAGATGATCTAGAAACTTATTCAGATAAGTATTTATTCCTTGATCCGATCAAAGAATTCTAATACTTTATCAATTTATTTCTCTTCTCAATTCTTTTGAACCTTTCAAATAATTCATACTTGTATTTCAACAAATACATATATTCAACTCTTTGAATGATCATCTCCTTTTCTTATACTAGTTTGTTCAATTTATAAAATAATTTTTCACGTAAGTCAAGTATACAAAATTTATTAAGTAATATTCCGATTCTATACAAAACATTATTATTATAAATGAACAACAATTGTTCTAAATTATAATACCAAAGATTTCATTGTCCAACAATAAAATAGAAATAATATTTTTTTTAACAAGAACCGGAATACAATAACAACTTATCGACTTAATAGATTTGCCCATAAGCATTGCTAAACTATAAGTTCTATGGCTAATGCAAAGAACCTTTGCTTCATTTTCCACACATAGGATTACTTATATTTGTTTAGCTTTCTACTTCGCTTGGTCCCTTCATAAATCTACATTTATGATAACCAAAGTCAGTATCCAATACCCAAGTAGAACCTCGACTTAAAGAAAAATTTATTTTAAATCATGAACAAATTTGTATTTATAACCCGAAACTTCACTAAGCTTCTTTTGTTAGCTCTCTCGCAAGATGCTTCTTGCAGCTTTCTTTCCAAGTGTCCGTGCTTATAGCAGTGGAAGCAAACTCCTTTGCTATCCGTGACGATTTTGTTCTTATTATCCTTTGTTTATGCCTTTCTATTTACCTTCTTTGAATCGTTCTTCTTTCGGAAGATCCTTTGGCCCCTACCAAGAAGACTTGATCTTTCTTGGTTGAAAAGTGACTCTCAACATTTTTCAACATGTTAAGCAAATCGTGAAGTCGATATCTAGCTTGTTCATATGAAAAATTTACAACAATTGTGAAAAGAGTCCGGAGTGAGTGCAAGATCAAATCTTGGCTCAACTCTCCATCCATGACAAAAACTGTTGTCCTAATTGATCAATCAAATTGATTATGTTAAGAACTTTTTATCTGCATTTATAGTGCCATTGGCCATTCTAGATCGGAAGAGCTCCTTAGATATCTCGATATCTATCGCCCTACTTTTTCCTCACCATCAACTACTTGATGTGCAGGAATATAGTAGGAGCATCCATAGTTTCATCGCCGACGCCAAGCTCGTTACTCATGGATGCGAGCATGATGCATCGAGCCAATCTGTGCATCATCTTGCCACTTTCTAAAAGTAGAAATCTCTTCCTCGAGGCATTATCTCGCAACCATTGCAGGATAGGCATATTAAGGACATAAGATAACTTTTCAATATGAGAACTATTCTCAAATTCCTTAACCAATCCGCTTAATTTTGGCCCCGGTTAATTTAGCATCTAATATGCTTCGCAGTGATAGTAATTAAGACATTGTAAAATTTTGTAAATGAATTTGTAATTAACAACATTTTAGCATACATTCTTTTATTAATTACCAAAATAAATTAGGTCTTGTTTTAAATTGGTATCTCCCACTATTTTCTTCAAACTATATTACCCTCACTTATATAGTTCGGCAAAATCTAATTAAAGATTTGCTAGTGAGAATAAGGATCCCATTTCAAATGTATATAGCCTTGTGGTGACACAACAAACTATATATAAATAAATAGGTAGACAACTTTTGTCAATTACATCAACTATGCAACTCCTTGTATTTTGCCTCTTAGATTATTTTGATCAAGTGGTGGCACATCCAATCAAAATTATCCAAGTTAAGTCCGACCTAGCACTCCATATATTCAAAAAGAAAAATATCATCTTTGTGGTGACACAACAAAACAATATTGTTCAATTTTCTTTATAAGCATCAAATGTGATAAATTAACATCTTAAATACTTAATACTTGCCTTGTGGTGACACAACAAACTCATATTAAATATTTAATACTCTATTAATTTTATCATGCTAAGGCTACGTTCGATATTCCAAATATCTTTGAACGCTTAGGACTTAATATATAAAATTGAGGGGTTTGTTATTAATTTGTCTCATCTTGTTTTAGCGCGTATATATATATATATAAAATACATCATTATATTAATGAACATGCGAAGCATGTTTATAATAATATATAATATATATATATAGTATAGCATGCATATAGAATACTATATTCTACCCTTGATTGATTATGGACTTTTATTCTAGTTTGGTTCACTAGAGCCACCAAGTGAACCAAAAGGTCAAACCCTAGGGGTGCAAGAAATAATATTTAAATATAACTATTACATTTAAACCGGGCTCCATTACAAACGGGTCTTCAAGCGCCTCTTGCTCCTTGATCTCCAATTTTTCAAAATTAATTTAACTATTCTATTACAAAACTATTTAAAATAAATAGAAACCTTGATCAAGAAATCAAGGGAAGTACATAGAGAGAGATAGAATTTACATTAAGAAAAAATTAGAGAAGACGAGGTATGCAGTAGACCCCATTTAATAAAACCCATACATTCATGCATCCAACTAAAATAAAATCCAATCACATCGGGTCAATAGTCCATAATCAATCCCATTTATTATCATACACATCATCATATGCATCAATAAATAACATTCATCTTATTAATAATAAACATTTAATATATATATTGATATCATTTAATGGGCAAATTTAGTTAGTATAAAATCTAATTTTGAATCAAAATAAACTCCTTTATTTTAATCCAAATTTAAATCAAAATAAAACTATTTTATTTTAATTTATCAAATTTTGAATAAAATAAACTATTTTATTTTAATCAAAAATTTTAATCAAAATAAACTCCTTTATTTTAATTAATTATGGAATCCAATTCCATATATAAAAAATCTTTAATTAAAATAAACTCTTTATTTTAATTAATTATGGAATCCAATTCCATGTAAAAAAATTTATTAAAGGAAACACGATTTTCTTTTCCTATTCACAAATAAACTCCTTTATTTTGAATAATATGAAATCTTATTTCATATCTAAATAAACTCCTTTATTTAAGGAAATTAGGATTCTCTTTCCTATTCACAAATAAACTCTTTTATTTTGAATAATATGAAATCTATTTCATATCTAAATAAACTCCTTTATTTAAGGAAATTAGTAATCCAATTTCAACTCCAATTAGTTAGCATGGAATCCAATTCCAACTCTAATTAGTTTGCATGAAATTTAATTTTAAAATTAAAATAAACTTTATATTTTAATATAAAAATAAACTTTTATTTTAATAATAAAATTATTAAGAATATATATATATATATAATAATAAAACAAAACCATTATTTTATTATATATATATATAATAAAACCATATATATATATATTTATATATATATATAGAACTAATATATATATATATATATATATATATATATATATATATAAATAGGAAGTTTAAAAAAAAAAAAAACATGATCTCGCCCATTTTTTTTTTTCTTTTGTGAATCTCAGATCGATTTCGTTACTAACCATTAAGAAATCCATGATTTCCTGTTGTATCTTTGATTTCCGGACATTTCAAGCTTTCAGTTTTTTTTTTATTTTAAAACCCTTTAACAGCCTTGATTTCCGTGCAGCATGAAAAAAAAACGGCAGCCTCCTTTTTATGTTCCGTGCGTGGTATACTTGATTCATTTAAGCATCTGCCGAAAAATTGATTTCGGTCCTTTTTTTTTTTTTTTAAATTTTATACAATAAAATTATGCCCAATTAAATTGTTTTAAACACATATCAATATACATATCAAATTAAAACAATTAATAATTTATATAAAGGTTTGGCTCTGATGCCACTGTTAGGTTTGTAATATTCTTGAACGCAATCAAATTGCATAAAAGTGCGGAAGCGTGTAAAAATCAGAGTTTAAAATTTACAAACCATATACCCGGATCACCCTTTATGCACAATTATTAATTAAACGAAAAGATAAAGAATAAATCATACCCTTGAAGATCGAAGCTTCCTCAGTACAAGTTCACCTCCAAATCCTTTCGCGCTCAATCTTGAATCCACCGGTTTGGTTCCTTCCTTTCGATCAACGTTAGCCACCCAAATGTTTGGCCTCTAGAGGTGATCCACCAAGGAAGAAGAAAATTCAAGAAGATGAGTATTGGCTCAAACCCTAGTTTTTCCTATCTCTATATAAAAAGGGTACTCTCCAACAAATTGGAATTATTACGTATGTTGAAAAAATCAACAACCCATACCACCCATAATAAGACTCCTCTTATTTATAGATGTGGGCAACCCACCTTAACAATTAAGGAATTGGGTTTTATTTAATTAATTAAATTCTTTTAATTAATTAAGCTCCCTAATCTTATTAGGGATAATTAATTAAACTCCTTTAATTAATTTTTCTTCCTAATCCAATTAGGAATAAATGAGAGTACTTATATTAAATTAATTCCTAAACTCTTTTAGAAATTAAAATAATAATAATTGTAATAATATTAATAAGACTCTCTTATTAATTTATATTTAATATTTCTAAAATATTAAATAATAATATTAAGCTATTTAATTTATTCTATCACCATAGATTAAATTAAATATACTTTAATATATTATTACGATTATGCCATTAACTTCTTAAATAATTATTCTTCCTTTTATGGTGTGACCCTTTAGGTTCTCCATATTAAATGGGGTTGTGAATAAATCAATTAGAACAATTCTAATCTTATTTAAATAAATAAATTAAACAATTAATTTATTTAAATAATATTTATTCTACAATAGGATAAGCTCTCCTTAGCGATCAACGACTTTCCGGATAATATAGATTTCAACATTAATCATTAAAGAACCTTTGAGTAAATAGTTACTGCAGACAATTCAATCCTTCCACCATACAATGTCCCAATTAAATATAAGACATGGAATTACCGCCAAGTCTTATTTTATTTAATTATATGTATTTCGACTCTTAAATGCACAACTCCAAATAATGCAAATTAGAAACTCCTTTCTAATTTCATTCGCTTCGCCAAGGACTCGGTTGTCATTTATCTAATCACATAGGACATTTCTCTTCTTTATTAGAAGTGGTAGATTCTTTATTGATCATACATTATCTCCATGTACAACTTATTATACCCAAGCATACCCTTTGATATACCCTAAGGGTCTTAAGGAATAAGTCAAAGTATAACTCATCATACACAAGATACTATGATGATCTCAAGTCCAAGGATTACTTCAGACTACTATCACTACAGAATTCCTATTGATAGGCAAATAAAACTCCATTAGGTATTCCTTAGCGAGCCACGTTCAATGAACTTATTCTCTAATAAGCACTACATACTTGCTTTAGTAGTGTCTCCACACAAATGATCATGAGATCAATCATCCTCATCCAATGAGCAAGCAACGATGTACCAATCTATCCCGGATTCACTAATCCCCAATTTAGTAATCCAATGATTGGGAACTATTTACGTTTTAAGCTTTCTAAGAATTTAGATCTCATTTGAATGATCATCATCATTATTCTAAAAGCATTGCTTAAAACTATGGGTTTATCACATATTATAAAACAGCATCATGCAGATAATTAAAAGCCTTTAATAAATTAATACCTTTTATTAATAAATGAATAAGATTGTTACAAAGTATATACTTTATCATCAAACATGATTGGCTTGTGTGCATACTACTTTCATCAAGAACACTGACAAGGTCAGTGTTCAAGGTCCCCTGTTTGGCTAAGTTTTAATCTCATCTAGAAATGTTTCTGTGTCAAATTAATCCTCGATCATGTAGTGGAAATGTAACTCTACCATATTCAACTAGCATCAAGATCATACATCAAGTAAACAATTAGATCTAAGCTTCTAAACTCGCTGTCAGAACAAATCTGGGTTTTTCTGGGCCCAGACAGTTTTGAGTTGACACATTCAAGCTCATTATAATCTATGTTCTGGTCGTGTTTCAAGTGATCTAATGCTTCAATTACATACGCCTTGTGTGCGAGAACATCATTACAACAATAGATCAGTTCATTAACAACAAAATCATAAGATATAAGACGGTCAAACTCTGACAGAAATTTTGTTTAAATTATTTCTGGGTTTTTCCAGAAATCCAAAACGTGATCAAATGATCAAGTTTGACCGTTCACTACAATTAACCTGTTGATGATTTAAGGTATTTAAAGGCCAGAATATATAGTCCACCTTACCCGCTACAATATTAATATCATAACATCAACAAATAACAATTATACTGACAGATCCGGACACTACAAAATCTTGTCAGACATGGTTTTAAACGTTCTGGGCTACCCAGAAAGTTACTCGATCAACGGACTTTGACCGAGTATAACTTACAAACTAGCTATCCAATTTCTATGATTCTTGTTCCAGATTAAAGACAACATGTCCAGCTACAGATACAAACAATAAAACTTCAAAAATCAATAACATAGAAAGATTTAAAGCGACTGACATATGCTTGTCAGACTACTTTTCAAACTTAAGAACAGTTTGAAAAACTTTATCTTAAAGCACTTTGATGATATGGATTCATGATAGATCATCATAGATCTTTATAAAACATCCAATAGCAAGATTCTAAACACAAAAACACAAAAATTTCTTAAGCAACAAAGATCAAAATTAAAATAGGGTTATACCTTTCTAGCTTCGATTCTTGATCTTAACCCTCTTATTTGTTTATGGTTGATATAAGGTATGTATTTGGGACTGATATTATTGAAAAATTCGAAGGGTTAGAGAGAGAGAGAGAGAGAGAGAGAGAGAGTTATTTTAGACTTTGGAAAAAAAATGACCAACTTAAGTGAATTTTCTCTCTAATTCTCTTTTATACTCTCTAGATGCAATGAATGTCATGTTGTGCTATCAATTGAAGGCTGAAATGCTGAGCTTTTGAAGTCATAAAGTCCAAATGGTTAGTAACCTACTAAAGTTATAGCCATTCTTACAAGTTACATAAATAAATACACTAAAAGGGCACTTTTGTCATTTGCAGAATACATTTAATGGCATACTTGACTTTTGTACAAACCCTTAGGGTTTAGCCCTAAGGTCCTAACCCTTAGGTTTTAAAACTTAAGCTTCTACAATTATTTTCTAATTAGGGTTTTAATTAGAAAAATTAAATTCCTAAATTACAATTAGGGTTTGTAAAATAGAAATTAATATAAGTAACATATAATTAGGGGTTTCTAATCATATTCAGGTTTAACAAACACATTAGGCATGCCAATTAGAATTAGGGTTGCCTAATTAGGGTTTAGGAAATCCCAAATTTTAAATTAGGGTTTCCCGACGTATAATTAGGGTTTTTAATTATACATTTAGTTTTCTAAATCTGAGATTAGAGTTTCTAATCCCTTATTAGGGTTTATTAATTACAAACCTTATCCGATCAATTATTGATCAACATTCCTATATACAGTACAAACACATTCTTAACAATATAATTCTTTTAATTATATTTTCTACCGAATCCCTATCCAAAAATTAGGATTAGGGTTTCTAAAGCTATTAAGCACAACTCTACTCTAAATTTATTAGTCAATACACAAATTGACTTTCTCGAGACTCGTATCACAGATACTTGTCACAAAATTGATAATTAATATTAACATTAATAAAAAAAAAATTATTCGCAAATTTTTGATTATTCAAAATCTCGGGTTATCACACTCTCCCTTGAACTACCGGTTTTGTCTTGTCTGGGACGGCCTTTGATGCCTCCATCCCAAGCTAGACTTGACTTCAGTGCACGACAAAATCGAGCTAGGTGACCTTCTCTTTCACAATTGTAATATGCTTTGGACTACTGCGTATAGTTTGGACTGATGTGTCCCTCCCTCTGCATTTGTAACATACGACCGTCGGTCATTCTCCTTCCTAAACAATAGATGTTGGTGCTGACGTCCTTCCATCATTATTGAATCTCCTCTTCTTGAAATTCCCACTTTTATTGTCTTGGCCATGATTACCACCGAAGTGGTTACCATTTCTGGCATGTTGACTTCCACCACGTTTGTTGTCACCGCTTCGATGACTGCTACCACTGGTATTATCATTTTGCCGGCTGCTCTCTCTTGGTTGGGTTGACTCGTTATCACGCTCCAATAACTGAGCCCTATTTACAGCACCTGAATACAAACACAGTTTGTGAGAAATTAGGTATTGACGTATCTCAGGTTTCAAACCTCTTAGAAACATCCGCGTCATTCTCTCCTCATTATCAACCAAGTGAGACGCAAAACCGGACAACTCTGCAAACTTAGCTTCAGATTGCGACACTGGCCATATTGTTTTGCTCTAGCTTGATAAACTCTACCTCCTTCATGTGATGAATACTTTTGGGAAAGTACTTGTCGTTGAATAGTTATTGGAACTTCTACCAAGACATCTTCAAATGCGGCGCAGTTGAGTACGCTTCTATCGATTCCCACCAAGAATCGTCTGCCTCTCCTCGCAACATAAAGGTGGCAAAGGAACCTTTTGCTCCTGAGCATCCCAAGACATCAAATTTCTTGGTGATCTGCTTTATCCACGTCTCTGCCTTAAGTGGTTTTGGCTCTCCAATAAACTCTGGTGGTTCCAGCTCCTTGAACTGTTTAGCGGTGACCATCTGAGAGTTGCTAGTGTTTCCACCTGCATTTTGAACAGGAGTCGTTCTCGCCTGATGTAGCATGAATTGCTTAAAGCCTCTGAACTTCCCATCGTTCATCATTTGGTCAGTGTTGTTATTTTCCTGAGGATTATTGCCATCCTGATGCACATTATCTTGGGTATTGATCGTTGGTGACTCAACGGTCTCATGTGCTTCATTGCTTATCTCAACATTTTCGAATGCCATTTTTAAATACTGCCACAAAATAATGGTTAATTGACATGTCACATATTATCCTTATACTCTGACCGACTAAATAAATACCAAATAAACTTAGGTAGGTCATACTAGCGAAGGAATTTCTCGTCTCTCCCTTCCTAGTTCTAGTCTCACATCTTAGCCAGAGATCATATCCCTAAGCTTTGATACCAACTGTGACGCCCCAAAAATAGGTATACACCACCCATTCTGAGTCGCCAAATAAATGGTACATAAATCAAATACAAACTTCTTTTATACAATACAACAACAGAGTAACTTAGAGTTCTTACACGAATGTTGTCTCATAGACAGTATTCAACTCAAATTAAGTCTTCATTACATTTATTATTATACTATTTCATAAAATAGTGAAGACTACTATAGCCACCATCTCGGATCGTCACTCTGTTCCCCGACTAGTACCGGCTACGTTTTCATTTCCTGAAGAGAACAATGAAAGCAAAAGGGTGAGCTCAACTAGCCCATTAAAAAATATTATGACTAAGATAATGCATGATAAATTATCATTAGCCTTCAATAGTGTTAAACTGATAAAATACAATAAACATCAAGTTTAATTGCAGCAGAACAAGCAATCCATTAGAAGAGTCAAGTAGAGCATGATATCTACTATCTTCTATGATTTAAATAGTTTTTCATCAACTTTATCGTTGAGACTCAACTTAATAAAAAAACCGCATCATCGAATCATCCATGCACTACGGGCCAATGATATTCATGTAATCATCAATGTTCATGATCATACCAACAACTGTCCATCAATGCACTACGGGACAATGAGAACTTTTATCACATCATTTGTAACTTTATGGTCATGATTATACCGAATAATCCCTGGTCATAATCATACCAATCAATAGTACATCTATGCACGTAAGTCACAGATGACTTTTATCACAATATAAGCATGAGGATGATGACAATGATATAAGAATTCAATTAAAAGAAAGCAAAGGATATGTTTTTAAAGATTTATAACTTAATTTATCCAGAATTCAATAATGTCCAATTGTAAACATGATCTTCGCTTTGTGGAGTAAAATTCAAGAATAATATCAGATCAAAAATGATTTGGACAACAAAGAAATCAATTTTTGTCCGAATAATTCCTCGAGTGAATAGTACCCGAGTGAATAGTACTTCGTGAATAGTACTTCAAGAATAGTTATCGTGAATAGTACTTTGTGAATAGTAATTGTGAATAGTACTTTATGAATAGTACCCCGTGAATAGTATTTTGTGAATAGTACCGTAAAAATGAATACTACTCATGGACAGTACTCCGACATGAAAAGCTTAAAATTTAACAAGAATATGCAGAAAATATCCTTGTAAAATGATACTAGATGAAGCGCAAATTTCAAGGATATTCTATTAATTTCACGGAGTATAGAAGCAATACTTTAACAAAATGAGGGTATAATCAGGAATACGAATAATATTACTCACATACTACAAAGTATGGAAGAAAATATTATTTTTTTTGAATACTGAACAAAATAATATCCCTTACCCAGAAGAAGACTGGATACTAGAATAGAGAGGTAGCAGACTTCTCTTCTACTTTCTCTCTAAAGCTTCTCTTTCTATAATTGCTCTTGTAAGTCTTAGTGAATTGGTGAGAATGAAAGAAGAATGAGCTTCTATTTATCGGAAGATATAGTTTCGATAATTGCACGTTTTGGGGCTCAAAATATTACAATATAATACCTTCATTTTTTCCTTCATTTTTAATTTAGTCCTGCAAGTATTATCAAACTTGCACCACCTCCCCTAATAGTACATCATGTGAATCAATAGTACATTCATATGAATCAATAGTTTTATACATGTAAAAAAATAATTACCAAGATAGTACCTTCATCTATACCTCCATTTTAAATTTAGTCATGCAAGTATTATCAATCTTGCACCACCTCCCCTAATAGTACATGCATGTGAATCAATAGTACACACATGTGAACAAATAGTTATAAGCTTGTGAATTAATAGCAATTAATTGCTCATTTATCCGATTAATTACCCGATTGGTCAATATAACCTCCTGATATCAATTATTATCGGAATAGATGTCGATTTCCACTAACACTAATAATCCCAATGCAATGGAAATATAAATTTCATCTTTAATCAGCACGAACTTATTCATCATTAATATTATAACTCATAATATTTAACAACCAGATCATTCCGTGAAAGAGGGGCTTTTCGATAAGGATTTTTCATATCATGCGCAATTAGGTGACCAAACCTCTCCTCGATGAGAACTCTCGGACTCGATATTGCAAATAATAATATGAATAACTTTGTCGTCTCAATTATTGATTTAATAATAATAAATATTATGCAGATGATAATTTGTGATAATAATTGAATCAATAATATGAGAGATATTATCACGAGAATTAATGTAGCAATAATTGAGTATAACCGGTGACTTCTCACGTAAGCATCAATAATCAATACCACGTTCTTACTACGCAACCACGCCGCAGACATCTTGTATTTTTTTACCACGGGTAGTTCAACAGCTTTAACGGTAAAACTTTCGCTGTTATTTTTATAAAAAGATAATTCTGTCGTTTTTTAAATACGACAATACTTCCATTGTGGGGTCCACCAATGATTGTGTCGTCGTACGAATATTCTTTGTTAAAATGAATATTCCCCGACCAATCGAATATTATATAACCACTTGCTTGCTTTGCAAAATTTTAAATATTACCCACAACTATAATATTATATCAAATCCACACCATAATATTCAAAAATTTATTTCGAGAAAAATTAATCTTTATTCATAAAAGTTAGGGTCTTACACACTTTATTTCTTTAAATCGACTCCTTTTACAAAACAGATTCTTTCAAAACATGAATTACAAAATTCACTTGAGCACTTTTGCTCCTTGTGCACCAATGCACTCCTTAAGCATCTATTCTTCCTTGAACCTGTTTGTAAACAATTCTTAATCCCCCCGGATTAAATACCTGTATACAACACTTAGTCTAAATAAAAAGAATTACAACTATAGATGTCTAATGATCAAAGCAAATAACTAATTTAACAATGCAAGACTCAACTAATAAATGTAATGATCAAAGAGTAAAGATATATCACTAATTTAGAGCTCACAAAAATTCGCTGAAAAATAATAATCTGAATTTAATTGGATAGCAGCCAAGTAATTTGCACCAAAATAATTTTGTAACTTTTCAATGTATAATAGCGCAATAGTAAATTCGTGTCTCATTAAACTGATAAATCAATTGAATTTATAGCCAAAGGAAAAGTTACCGTTGCATGTTTCAAATAATATCCCAAACAGATTCTATTTTATCACAATAAATACCCGTCAGAGTAAATTACGTTATGTATCTCAGGTCAGTGAGAGAAAGAATGAAACAAGATAGTCTCATAATCAGATATTACATTGCTTGACTTTTTCAAAAGATATAACCCATTCAATTAATTAGATTGACTACTTCAAATGAATAACCCACTGAAGAGATAAAGTAAATTAGAAATTGGGGGGCGGTCCGGTGCAAATGTACCGGACTAACGTCCGGTACACAGTGTTAATTTTTTTTTTACCACAATTATGAGAAAAAAAAAATAATAGAACAAGTTTGAACAAAAAACTGTAAAAGGAAGTACATTTTTTATTAAAAAAACACCGTAAACTGTTTATAGTGTTTTTTCAATAAAAAAATGTACTTCCTTTTACAATTTTTTGTTCAAACTTGCTCTATTATTTTTTATTTTTTCCTCATAATTATGGTTTTAAAAAAAAGAAAAAAAAAAAGGGGTGCACCGGTCATACCGGTCATTAAGGGTCATGTACCCCCCCTCAACCCAGTTCCATAATATTTGTCAAGTGCTAACCAAGAGATATATTTCCGGGATAATCATTATCTTAAGAGTTCCGAGAATTTTGCATAAATGAGATGGCATTATACATATATACTGCTTCCACGTGTATCAACAAACCCATTGACTCTAGGATAGCTACTGTTGAAATGTTTCAAGATTTAACATCAATGGCAATATATATAAATACTAACCACTTCAATTAATTTTGCAAATCCCGGATTATAAGTTCAAATAACATTTCATTATAAAAATTCCTCTCAATTTTAAGCATGCATAAAATACTTATCATATTAAATGCACATAAAATGTCCTAGAACCTTGAATTAAAAAATCAAATATTTGAAATGACCTTACATTAGATCCTAAGACACAAATGTCTTCAAATTCTTTGAACAAATCATCAAGGATCCTTTTATTAAGTTCCTGAAATTTCACAGTAAACGATTTAGTACAAAAATTAAGTCATCATCAAAACATTAAGGTTAGAATATGAACAAGTACACATTCTCCCCCTTTTTGATGATGACAACACCAAAAATTATAGCTCCCCCTAAATTCATGCATATATATAAAAAACTGTATTTCAGGACATTAATAAAATCAAATTACCCACCATGCCTTCTGTTAAGCCTTATACATAACCTGCAGATATGTTAGTTTTAACAGATACTAGACATTAATAAAAAATATTCAATAGCAAATTATCCCAAGATTTCATCAAAAAGTCTAGTGCAGGTGCAGGACGAATATCAAAGTCTTAAAACAAACATAACAAACAAATAATAGTCTTAAAACATAAACATAATCTTCGAGCTCGCCATAGTCTTAGAACCAGAACTAGAACCAACAACAGTCCCCCTTTGTCATCAGGCAAAGAGAATAGAAAATCAATCAATATCTTCAATAATTGCCTTGTTTGGAGTTCGTCTAGTAAAATATGTACGATGAAGAATTCGATGAAGTTTTTCTTCCAAGGACAAATTATCAGCAAAGTGAAGGGGACGAGGTATAAACGTAGCATTGGGTAGAGGAAGATCCATAAAATAACTAACATATTCAGCCATCCAATTGCAACGAGGCCATTCAAGAATTGGTGAATACATCCAATGAAAATGCAACTTCTGTCCAACATCATTCAGTCTTGTAGCCATAAAATCAGCAAACTCACCAATCTGATAACCGACAAACTTCATTTTTTGACTTAGTTGGCATGAATTCCTATTGATTTTGCGTTGTAGGGCTTCAACCATAGCCACAGTTTGTAACTCAAAGCCAGCCTGTAAATCAATGAATTCATCCTCCATTTGTGAAAAACACTGATGTAAATCATTAGCCCTTATTGGCAGCTTGCCTTTTTCCAAGAAATTAAGTTTGTGCTTAATATCAACAATATCATAGTCTGCATAGCTTTTTGATTACGAAGGATGGTAGTTAGCAAATTTAAGACTTCAGGAGATGAAACAGTAGAGTTTGGCAGAGTAGAGGATGATGGATTATCAGAATGCAAATCAAAAGAGGCAGAAGTATGTGGTATAGGTAAAGGATCAGGAATAATACGAATAAACACACCATTGACAAGAGAAATATGAGATTGTTTCAAATTGGCAGAATCCACAAATTAATTGTTAGACACAACAATTTCATCATCAAAAGAGATTTTAAAATGCTGGAAAATTTTGGTTAGAAAACCGCTATAAGGAAGACACTTTTTGGTTTGACGAATACAACTTAACATATGAGATAGCATCATGAGTGAAAAATAAAAAGAGACACCTTTAAGAATCATTGCCACAACCACTAAATCTTGATACGTAAAATCTGCACCACCACCAATGTGGGGAAACATATTATAGCGTACCAATTTATGTAGTACACAAGCAGTATGACAAACATCAACAGTTTTTGGAGTAAAAAGAGAAGATAAAGTATAGTTATCCATGAGAGTTTGGAGTTGTTCTAGAGGTGGAAAAGGAATATTGGCAGCACATTTCAAAGTGAATGGACATGGTCCAGCAGAAGGAATGTTAAGAATATTTCCAAAATCAATGATAGTAAAGAACAAAGATTTTTCCTTAACAAAAGATGTATAACAATCACCATTACATTCAAGATTGGTATAAAACTGTTGAACCAACCGTGCGTAAGCCTTGGTGGGAGGAAAAAGCATAGAAGATATACCACAAGAATTAAAAAGTTTTTCTAGAGAAGAATTTTTGAAATAGAACAAATCCATAACTTTCTCATAAACAAATTATTTTGTAGTAATAGAAGTTTTAGAACGGGCTTCAAAACTATGTCCTCTAAAGAAATTTTCTGACAAATCAGGAAGAGAGGAAACAGAGTTTACCAGAACCGAAGGAGACTCTGGCTGAGAAAGAGAAGGATGTTCTAGGTTTGGTGACTGCTTCGTCTTCCCCCGTTGAGACGATTTTGAAAACTTTAAGAATGAGAAGCTTGAATCTGACCCATCTGAAAGGGTTGTGTCATCAGGCGACACATGCACAGACTCCTGCCTTTGTTGTCGCCTAGATTTCTTCTATGTTCTAACGGTATATGGAGATCTAGTCTGTTGGCCATCATCGCTCGAAATATCGGGAGATCGTTTGCTTGCTCGAGTTTTCATTTTTGCAGAGATTTGAGAGGGTTAACAAGATGAGAGAAAAGGGGGTTTTCTAAAACAACTAATTTGTTTTGGTAAAGTGAGAGATATAAGAAGATGAATTAATATGGAAGAGTTGGAAAATGAGCATACGTCAGGAGAAGATAAATCTCTTCGGCTACCATGTCTTTTCAAATCACAAATATAATTATGACTTCCGGCATATCTAGGAGAATGTTGAGAGTTTTGATGAGAGAATACCGTGAATTGTGCCAAATCTTTTTAAGATAAAATTATGTGCTTCCTTTTTGAATAATATGTTTCCCAGTAGTTGATAGCCATCAGTATTAAGTGAAAAACATCATTAGATTCATGAACTGATAACATGCATATAACATTTAAAATATGATGTATATATTCAGGATTTATATAATATTTAAGTACGTGAACACTAATTATACCATGCACATTCCAAGTTCCCCTCCTTAAAATATAAAATCTTTCATCACTTAAGGGTTTTGTAAAAATATCAGCTAAATGATTTTCTATAGGAATAAAAATTAATTTAATTAATCCATTTGAAATATTATCCCTTAAAAAATGATGCCTTACCTCTATATGTTTTGTACGTGAATGCAAAACAGGATTTTTTGATATGTCAATAGTGCTAGAATTATCACAATAAATAGGAACACTATCACATAAAATATCTAAATCACATAGTGTTTGTCTCATCTATAATATTTGAGAGCAACAACTCTCTATAGCTAGATATTCACCCTTAGTGGTTGATAAAGCAACTGAAGTTTTCTTTTTACTATGCCAAGTCACAAGACTTTGTCCCAAAAACGTGCAAGCACCACTTGTACTTTTTCTATCAATTTGACATCCTGCATAGTCAGCATCTGAGTAGCTCATTAGTTCAAAGTGATTACAAATTGGATAAAACAACCCAAAATTAATAGTACCACTTAAATACTTGAAAATTCTTTTAATAGCTTATAAGTGGGATTCTTTAGGTTTTGCTTGAAACCGAGCACAAAGACATACACTATACATTATTTCTGGTCTAGATGCAGTTAAGTACAATAAACAGCCAATCATACCTCGATATTTGGTCAATTCTATATCTATACCTTTTTCATCAGAAGTAAGCTTTATTGATGTACTCATGGGTGTAGTATTTGAATTGGATCCTTCAAAACCAAATCTTTTGAGTAGCTCTTTGGTGTATTTTGTTTGATGGATATAGATTCCCTCTTTTGTTTGTTTGATTTGAAGTCCCAAAAAGTAATTCAGTTCTCCCATTAAGCTCATGTTGAACTCTTTATGCATATACTTTGAAAACCACTCACAAAGAAAATCATTAGTAGCACCAAATATTATATCATCTACATATATTTGAACAATAATAATATCCTTATTTGCATGCTTAATAAATAATGTAGAATCAATTTTACCTCTAGTAAAACCATTTGAAAGAAGATACTTACTCAACCTCTCGTACCAAGCCCATGGAGCTTGTTTGAGACCATAGAGAGCTTTCTTTAGCTTATAAACATGATTCGGATACTTCTCATGTTCGAATCCAGGAGGTTTTTTACATATACTTCTTCATTGATGTATCCATTAATGAAAGTACTTTTCACGTCCATTTGATAAAGCTTGAATTTCTTGTAACAAGCAAATGCTAACAAGATGTGGATAGACTCAAGTTTTGCAACCGGGGCATAAGTTTCTTCGTAGTCGATCCCTTCTTCTTGATTGTATCCTTGAGCTACTAACCTAGCTTTGTTGCAAGTGATTGTTCCACGCTCATCAAGTTTATTCTTAAATACCCATTTTGTTCCAATAATGGAGACACCTTCAAGAAGAGGCATAAGTTCCCAAATTTGGCATCGTTCAAACTGTTGAAGTTCCTCTTGCAGTGCCATTAGCCAACTTTCATCAAAGATAACTTCCTTAACATTCTTTGGCTCAACTTGTGATAAAAATATAGAGAATGTACATTGATTTTGCAAGCCTCTCCGTGTGGTGATGCCTTTGTTTATATCTGTAATGATATTTTCCGGAGGGTGATTCTTGAAATATCTTGCAGTCTCTGGCATTTGGACACCATGTATTACCTTTTCTTGTTGGGGGAAAACTTCTTCAAGATCTTGTGTTGTTTCTTGTTCCACTTCATGCGAGTTTTCCAATTCAGTTTGTTGAATTCGTTCATTCGATTTGCTGAATATATCTTTTCGATTTGCTGGAGTCACTGAAATCTCCAAATTCCCTGCATCCTCATCTCTTTTTTTTTGGAAGATCATTGTTAGTATCATTAAATGTAATATGAACTAATTCTTCAACACATAACTTGTTAACATTAAATATGCGATATGCCTTGCTATTTTGTGAATAACCAATGAAAATACCTTCATAAGATTTAGCATCAAATTTTCCCAAGTTATCAATAATATTTAGTATAAAACACTTAGACCCAAAAACTTTGAAATAACTTATGTTAGGAATCTTATTATTTAATAGCTCATAAGGAGTTTTCAAAATAATTGGACGAATAAGTACTCTATTCAAAACATAACAAGATGTGTTTACAGCTTTGGCCCAAATTTTTTTAGGAAGTTTACTTTCTTGTAGTAAAGTTCTAGTTGTTTCTTGTAACGTTCTATTCATTCTTTCCACTACTCCATTTTGTTGAGGAGTTCTTAGGGCTGAAAATTCATGGCTAATTCCTTTTTTATCACAAAATATTATAAAATCTTTTTGAAATTCAGTACCATGATCACTTCCAAATTTCTTATTAATTTCTCAAATTCTTTAAATGCTTCATCTTTAGTTCTCAAAAACAATACCCATGTAAATGTAGAGAAATCATCAACTATTACAAATGCATAAAATTTACTATTAATACTAGTATGCCTTTCTGGTCCAAATAAATCAAGATGAAGTAATTGCAAAGGAGAAGAAGTTGATACCATTTTCTTTGCGGTAAATGATGTTCTTACTTGTTTCCTGAGTTGACAAGGAACATATATTCCCTTCTTCTCATACTTTATTTTTGGCAATCCTTTGACAAGATTTTTTGAGGATAATTTCTTGATTAAATCCATGTGAACATGCCCCATCCTCTTATGCCATAAATTAGCCTCATCTTGCACAGAGGCAAGACAAAGTTCTTCATCCTGTTGCTTCAAAATCAAGTGTATATATATTTCCTTCCCTTTGTGCAACTAGAGTAGTATACTTTTTCAAAACTTACTTGATGACCATTATCCATTAATTGACTAACACTTATAAGATTAAATTCAAGTCCACTAACAAGATGTACATTATCAATATTGACCTTACCATTACCAATTTAACCTTTTCCGATAATTTTGTATGTTTGATTATCTCCAAATGTAACTGTTCCATTTTTTTCTTGATTTTTAACTCCACGAACCTTGATTTGTCACCAGTCATGTGACGAGAGCATCCACTATCAAGAATCCATTTTTGAGATGGAACTCTTGCCTTGAGACATACCTCATTTGATTCACCTTCTATTCTTATGAAGCTAACTTAAGCTATTTCATCCTTGGCATCGACCTCAACTTCAGACTCATCATCATCACTCCAAGTAACAATGGTTTTGTTTCTTTTATTATCTTTGAAGCTCGTGTTTCCTTTGTTCTTTAGCTGAAAGCAGTCCTTCTTAAAGTGCCCCGGACGTCCGCATTCAAAATATGTCTCCTTAGTTTTCTTTCCTTTGAATTTATTTGAGTTGAAAGTATTTTTCCTTTTATTCTTCCTTTGTAGTAGTCCTTTGAGTCTTCTTGACATCATGTCTATCTCTTTATTCGAGTCATCATCAAGCTCTTCTTCATTTCCTGCATTAAGAGCTAAAACTTTTCTTCGAGGAGTTTCCTCCTCCTCCTCATCATATCTCTTTAATTGATGTTAATATTCCTCAAGTTCACCAAAAAGAGTTAGAGTATCCATAGTAGAAATAGTAGCAGAATCTTGAATAGTAGTAATTTCCAGAGCTCTTTGACTTCTTGAACTGAGTATCCATTTCCCAATCCAGTCGAGTAGTAGGTGTCGACGTTGGGATTTTTATTTGTCCCTTTTCGTTACTTGTTCTTTAGTGTTCTCATATTAGGTGAAATTTGTTTGAAAAAATAAGTGAAAAAGGTCCGACATGTATAATGTCGATGATGGACTATTAAGAGTTGCCAGTTAGTTTTTTAAATGGCTGTACCAACACAACTGAGAAAAGGTTTGAACATTGACCCAGTGATGTTACACTGCTAAACGGGTCGGTGAAACTGAGATTCATTAGGGTCCGGGGACTTGATTATGCGGAGGGAAGGTGCTAGGCACCCCCCGACATCCGTGTTACCACGATGACCGCCACTTGTCAAGAAACTGTTATATGAATGTGTGTGTGTGTGGGTCAATGTGATGTTTATTTGGAAGTGGCGCGAGGCCTCGTTCGCACCTATATACACAGGGTTTGAATTTATGTAAAATTCTATTTTTAGCAAGATATGGCAGTGATGTTTTATAAAAGAGGTTTTTCAAACGCTTATGCTCAATAGTAATTGAGACCTTTTACACTTCCATTTTATTAGGTGTTCGGCTTGATTGCTTTTATTTTCGAGATGCGAAGCATCTATAATAACATAATGTACAAAATAATGCCGACTTCCTCGTGGGTATGAAAACCCTCTGAGGAAATTCAGACACCGCAGATAAATTTACAAGCTGCTTACAGCTGAAAATGTCCATCACGGGAACCGAATCTAGATCCAATAGATTGAATATGTGATCACATGATTCCTAGGCTCACAAGATACTGTAATTTGTATGAAAGTAGTAAGCAGGTATATACATAAAAGCTGTAAATATATATACAGACATGATCACCAACCACGAAGCACCTCCATGGGGGATCGGAAATGTAAATAAAGTTATAAAAGCTATCAACCGCCACAGATGAAACTCCAGACGGGACGAAACGTAAAGAAAGCTGTAAAAGTGATCAACCACCATGGGACGAAAAATATATATATATATATATAAGTGGTAAATGCACCGGATATAAAATCCAGGCTCATCGGACCGAGTTCGATAACAATTCACACACACATATATATATATATATATAAAAGCAAATAAACACTTCGGATGTAAAATCCAGGCTCATCAAACAGAGTTTGACACGTAGTATATATATATAAACTGAAATAAAACCACGGACCAAAGTCCGGGCTAACACATGCAACACGACTCTCAACGTGAAGAAAGGTGTGTGGAAAGATGAAGAGAAAGGCTTTAAAGTGTGTGAGAAGGCTTACAATGGGCTGCCAAAGAAGACTTCTATATCTTTAAAGTGGATGAAACTCGGCTCCCGTCAGTACAAGAGTAGCTATATTTGAGCTCACAAGTGTTTAAAATGAGAAAGCACTCAGTATAGGGTGAGTACGGAGCAAATTTGATAGGGCTTCCTCGCCTTTTCCTCTTTCAAAATTGCCACCCCAAGCCCTCTATTTATAGAGGGGGGAGCCGCAGGTAGCCGCAGGTGTACCTGAGGCTGCCCGAGTTGCCCCGGGTTTTGCGGGTTTTTCCATCTCAAAATACGTGCACTCGGGCAATATAATGTCCGCTCGAACTTTCAGAATTCCAATTCGGGCATCCAATTGAGGTATAAAGGACCTATTTCAGACCGCCTTTGTTGAGAGTTACGCAATGACATGGGATTAGAGGTTGTACGAAGTCATGAAGATGGGACGGTGCCCTCCAGTCTTCAAGCTTCAAATTCTATCCGCTACCCTGCGTAATAGTCACTCGGGATTGGTTTTCCTTGATTCCTGTGGGACATTCCTGTGTAGAAATGTATGTATGAAATGTTGAGATGGTACAGTGTGGAGTCAAGGTGGCAAGATGACGACTTTGCCCCTCACCGGGGTTATCGCCGGTTTGGGCTGATAAAGCAAACGTTGCTCAGGGTTATCGCTGAGATTGGACTACTACAAGTGTTAAAGGTCCTCAGTGTCATCTCTGAGGTATGCTTGTCTTCCCGATATTATCTCCGGATCAGGTACTAACTGCCTCGGTGTGAGCGCTAGGTTGAAGCTGATTGCAGACTTTTAAAACAAGCATTTCCGGGGTTATCTTTGGAACTGCAACTGCCTTCATTGAGGTTATCGCCAAGGTTGGTAAATACTATTCCTAGTGTTGGGACTGAGACTGGACACCTTGGGGTTATCTCCGAGATTAATTGGTCTTCTCCAGTGAATTTTTTGGTATTGGAACTACATGCCTCGAGGTCATCTCCGAGGTTGGAACTGTTACTCCCGGTGTGTGTTCCGGGGTTGAGAATGAACTTTCAGTAGTATCCGAACTGGATATGTACTGTCTTCCAGGGTTACCTCTTGAAAGACGAATCTGCCTTCCTGAAATGTCAGTGACAGGTGTGCAAAAAATTTCGAGTGTCTACAGATGCCCCTCTTTATCATATTCATACAATGAAATATATGGGTAGGATAAAGAATCCTAGACACTTGAAATGCAACATGATGCAAATATATGATGCATGTGTACGGGGTTGTTGCCCAACATGCGGGGGATGATTGTCAGCTCCCTGTTGCTTCTACTGGGGAATGGCAAGGATGACCCGATTGAATGGGTGATCCAAATCTTCTAGGTTGTTGACGTTGGAGTTATCACCACAGTCCTTAATCCTTGATACAGACTTGATTCCAAAGAGCTGCCTCTTATGTGTAAGAGATCTATGGGGATAAAGCTTTGTCTATTTGAGGATGTGTATAACATATTCCATCATCAATTCTCTTTAATGACGTTGACCTTTCCTGGTTTGTATCGCCAGGATATGTCAATGTTCTGTTAGATTTACTGCTAACATCATATGTTGTCAGGACTGCCTGACCTGCGTTGACATGTACTTCACCGACGTGTGAATCAATGACTGATACCATGTTGGGAAGATTCTCAAGGATGCATGACCTTCGCTAACGTGTGAATCAATGGTTGATACCCTGTTGGGAAGATTGTCAAGGCCGCTTGACCTTCGCTG
This sequence comes from Panax quinquefolius, assembly GCA_020205615.1. Classification (NCBI taxonomy): domain Eukaryota; kingdom Viridiplantae; phylum Streptophyta; class Magnoliopsida; order Apiales; family Araliaceae; genus Panax; species Panax quinquefolius. The sequence continues at coordinate 56,765,554 of CM035172.1, read as the reverse complement.
ACGTGTGAATCAATGGCTGATACCCTGTTAGGCAGATTGTCAAGGCTGCTTGACCTTCGTTGATATGTGTGTCAACGAAACATTGCATTGTGACCCCCGCCGGGGATAGGTACTTTAACATATACCAACGCGTTGTAACCCACCCTCGTCGGGGTATACATTGTAAATGAGGATAACGATCCTGAATGAGCAGCATTGGACCTGCGTAAGGTATTGCCAAGTGTAACTTGTAATGTCTAAGTTCATCAGCATAGTATACCCTGTGCTTGGGTGAATACCAATGAGTGATGTGCAGGCCCAAGGTTCAATCTAAGAAGACCCGAATTGTAAGCTATTCTACTCAATCGTATAGCATTTTTATTCCTGATTTGACCTTTTCAGTCTGTGAGAACTCCTTCAGACCTCGAACTAGACCAGAGCGAGAGGTGGGACCCAGCAGGGGGTGTCGCATGGTACACTGCTACATGATCATGAGATGGACTGCGACCAACCATGGATATTAAAATGCTGCAGGTTGCTTTCATAAGTTATTTTCAAGTTACGCCGCGAAGGAAATCTGTGAGCTCTTCTTCAGATCAACTGAGTTCGGGCTATTTTCTGCAAATTCTGTCACTATACAACTGTTCTACACTATCCTAGTAACGTATGCATGTGTTTTTCCCAGTTTTTATCCGTTGGGAAATGAATTATCACATGAAATGCATCTAAACACATAGTAGTGATTATGTATGCTCAAATGACTTGATAAAAAATATTCAACATGGTAAATGTTAGTATTAAACCATGCTGAACATAATGATGTGAAATTTTTTTGACTTTTGAGACAGTCAAATTGACACCTTTTTCTACTATTTCTTATCATATTTGAGGACAAATGAGCAAAAGGTAAAAAGGAAAAGTACTCATGGTATTGAGGTTAATCTTATGGATTGATGACTTTGATTTTTAATGCATATATTATGTATATGACTTTGGGGCAGGTATGCTACTGAATGGCCACCTAGTTATGCCTATGTGCGTGTGGATAGTCCGATTTACAAAGGGGACTATGGCAAAATTTTCCAAAATGTAGGCATTTGATTAATCATGCATTTTTAACTCTACTGTATATGTATGTTAAAGTAATGCATGCATGCATGTAGTTATAAAATACATTTTGAAAAGCTCCAGGCTAGAAAATACCACACCCTTTCTGAGTTGATTTGGAGACTTGTTGTCCAGATATTATGGATCTGGATCAGCCGAGTAGTTCCCGTAGGACCACTTACGGTGTCGTGAGGAGGGCTTCGAAGTGCCTCGACCCTGTTCTATTAGATGACCTCGTCGGTTGGTGGAGGTGTGATACGTCGATCGAGTTGATGTTCAGGCGTCGAGGGACGAGGAGGAGGATGTTTCGGTCTGCTCCTGCTACACATGTTCCCCGTCGGGACCTCCCGAGTATTCAGGTAGCAAACCAGAGCTTCTGGGTGATTTGAGTCGACATCCCTCGATGTATTTGCATGCCAACGAGGTATGACGTTAAATCTTGATCTTCCTTCTTTCCTATTGATGAGGAATAAAGGGTTTTGATGTTGATCTGCATTTCATGCAGGTGCTTGGCTTTACACAGCCTCGAGGGAATTGGTTTAGTATACACTCTATGTACCAGGTTCTTCATCCTGACTATAGAGCGGTTGTGACACCCCCAAATCCCTGTACTTCATTACATCAAGATTTGGTGTCCACGTAACCAAAACATTCATTTCTAACTACCCAATCATAATAGAATTGAATAATAAAAGAAAACCTGTCCATACAGGATTAAGCTTAAATAAAAATCTCCCAGGTTATCTAACCTTTAACAACAATCATTCAAATGCGGAAAACTAAATAACTTCATTACAATCTTTAAATCAAATTCTGAAAGTAAACTATCAAAACTATTACAAGTCTTCGGTATTTATTCATCTTTCCTTTTCCACTTACGGGTACTAGGTATCGTCACCCGTTTCAACTTTAGTTGTAAAAATTTCTGAGGCAAGAGTGAGCAAACAAGGCCCACTTGAAATAATAATAAGTAAATCTTTAAACTTTTACATCAATTGCCAATATTAGGCTCGATAGAGGCTGAACAATATATTCTATTAACTTTACGAAAATTATAACATTCATTGAGGGTCTAATGACCACGAATCATGTCCACAGTTATAAGTAATCTTTCAACTTTAACTTTAACAGATATAAGACTATAAGGACTCCACGTACTTAGGGGGATCAACCCTTCGTACAATGTATTGTGCACAATCATTTCAACGCTAAGCGTAAACCTCTATTAAAAGAGTTGTTCATCTTAGTATTTAGAATACAAGTCCGCACCAAAGTAAGTTTGGTTTGGATAAGCTTTCAAGGAAATTTGGAATTCAACGAACATCAACTAAGGAGTAGTTGAAAAAAACCAATAACACTATACTATAGAATAATCGTAATTGAATCAATCATAGTAAACTAAAGTCATGCTTTAGGAATAATCTAATAGCATACCATTTGAATAATTATAGCATACCTTGCTTGAACAATACTAAGCCAAGGTTAATTAGAATTGAATACTAAGTATGCATAGTAACTTGAACGATAGAAATGTTTGACATTAGTATATATATATATATATAGTTGTGCATGCTAAACAACAAGTTAAATACAAGAATAACTTGCTCCAGAATAACTTACATTATTATATTATAATCGAATTGAAAATAGTACTTGAATTAATCAAGATAATATATTAGAAAACTTGCTTAAAGATAGCTGCACAATTATAAAAGTAGAGTTAGAGAACTTGTCTCGTGCGTAGGATAAATAATTACTATTCACGTTCACCCCAAGTCCTACACATACCATATGTATTGACAATACACATTAGTTACACTAACATTACCTTTATGAGTTACTTTATTACTCTTAGTATAGCTACTAACTAAGTTTAAGTTTAAACAACATCACATCTTTTCATGAACATTACTTTTTAGCTTTATTACAACTACTTAAGTGATCATGTCATTGCACCACATGCACATTAACAACTTGATATAACATCCTATTACATGTCCAACATGCTATCATTAAGTTATACTAATACACAAAGGATTGCACTTGCATTCGTGCATCCGACGCCCTCCGATTGGCTCCAAATACACAACAGTCCTAAATATGGCCATTTTAACTATAGTTATAGACCTCAAATTAAAACACTTAAAGCATGAAAGTTGTAGGTCTATTCGTCCTCGTTCCGGATCATCTTGAATCAACTCAATCGGAGTTCGTATGAGAAAGTTATGGCTGTTTTACTAGAGGAGGTCAAAACTGCCCAACTCAGACAACTTTTCCGGCGTCGGGGCACGAGTTCCATCGCCGGGGCGCGAGCTACTGGCCCATTTTTGGCGTTGGGGTGCGAACTTTATTTGTTGGTCTTGTGAAATTTTGTATTTGAAGGCGCCGAAACTCAGAGAACCCAACGACGAAGAACATAACAACTAAATTTTGTACTAAATGATACTGCTAACATCTAAATTTACATGAACAACTAACATAATTTACCCATAATCATAACCAATTATTTAGATACTAATTAACAACGACTAAACCAAGATTTTAAAAACTTAAATTTTGAAAACACAGTTTTAAAAAAACTAAAACTCCATAGTTGATAACACTGTGAATTCATTAGTAGACCAAAATACTCTATTCAAACTACGTTTCGTTCGTATCTCAATGAAATACCATAAACAAACTTCAATTTACAGTTTCACAACCAAATTGGCCATTAAAATTGGTACTTACATGATTACGTATGGAAACATACCAAGAATACATATCTTGACAAATTTTCTTCCCTCTTGTAGAGCGAAATTTGCATGCGATTATTGTTTAAACACCATATCTAATCACTATAAACATGTATAACCCCATAACTTAGTTATATAACAACAATTAGGAAGAAAAACTAGAACTCATGAGCATAGAAGAAATAGAATTCACAGAGTATAACAAAGCTACAATAGAAATACTCGTAAATAATATCAAAGTGGTAGAACATACCTTGATTAGCTTATACAATCTTTGTTAGTTGAAGACCAATCTCCCTCGATCTCTCAAACTCTTTTCTCAATTCTCTCTGCTTTATTCTCTGAACTCTCTCAAAAAACCAATGAACTAGTATATCGTAATATAAAAAAAAAAAACCGATATGGCCTTAATAGCCATCATCGATTACCCAAAATAACATTATACATTATATTTATTATTTATTTTATTTTATTTATTTTATAAATTAAAAATATCAAAAGCCATAAGGTTTGTTTGGCAAACCATTTAAATTTTAAAGAATTTATATCCTTAAGCGTTGTTTGGGTAAAACTAGATTAAAACTACTTTAATTTATTTTAATAACTCCTTATACTATAGTTATTTGTCACACTTTATTTAATCAAGCTTTTCATATTTAATTTAATTAATTCAAATGACCATTAATTAAAAAATTCATTTAATCACATAACTTTCAATACAAATAATTAACCATCAACTTGAAATATCAATATAATAATAATTTTCTTAACTCATTAATTATTTATTTACAACATAAATAATTAATCAATTCAAATTAAACAAATATTTATTTAGCAATAAATGCACCAATTAAATATTTATATAATTGATAAATATTTAAAATTACAATTTAAATTTTTGGATTGTTACATCCTTCCTCCTTACAAGGATTACATCCCCGGAATCACAACTCAAATAAACAAATCATCACATTCTTCCTTCTCAAAGATTACATCCCCGAGAATCGAAGACACTGATTTAAACAAATAACTCGGGGTAATTCTTCAACATATCGACCCGAGTTCCCACGTAGCCTCTTCGACATTGTGGTTCCTCCATATCACCTTCACAGAAGGTATCACTTTATTCCTGAGCACTTGTTCTTTCCTATCGACTATCTGGATAGGAATCTCTTCATAGGACAAGTCTTTCTCAAATTGCAATGGTTCGTACTCAATTACGTGCTTGTAATCAGATTTATACGGTCGTAACACCGACACGTGAAAAATATTATGAATGTTTTGCAATTCTGGAGGTAGAGCTACCTCGTAAGCTACCTCTCCAACTTTGCTCAGCACTTCAAAGGGTCCAATAAACCTCCAACTTAGTTTCCCCTTTTTACCAAATCGAATTTTCCCCTTCCAAGGAGAAACTTTTAGGAATACGTAATTTTCTATGTCGAATGCACGATCTTATGCGTGTTGATCGGCATATTTCTTTTATGCATCTTGATCGACTATCAATCTTGTTCTGATGAGTTGGACAACCTCAGCAGTTTGTTGTACTAGTTCTGGTCCTAACAGTTGACGTTCACCGACTTCGTCCCAACACAGTGGAGTTCTGCACTTCCTGCCGTATAATGCTTCGTAAGGCGGCATGCCGATGCTAGCGTGGTAACTGTTATTTTAGGCAAATTCCACCAACGGTAATTTTTCATCCCAGCTTCCTTTGAAATCCATGACGCATGCTCTCAGCATATCTTCCAATGTCTGAATCGTTTGTTCGCTTTGGCCATCTGTTTGCGGATGATATGCCGTACTCATTCGCAACTGCGTTCCCATACATTCTTGTAGTCTCTTCCAGAAGTTTGATGTGAACCTCGGATCTCTGTCTGACACAATTGACACTGAAACCCCATGTCTTGCAACAATCTCTTTAACATATAGTTTTGCCAGCTGATCAAGATTGAATCTAATCTTTATTGGCAAAAAGTGTGCAGATTTTGTCAACCTGTCCACTATCACCCAAATCACATCGTATCCTTTCTGAGTTGTTGGAAGACCTACCACAAAATCCATTTTGATATGCTCCCATTTCCATTCCGGTATCTCCAACGGTTGAAGTAACCCGCTTGGTCTTTGATGTTCGGCCTTGACTCTCTGACATGTTAAGCACTTTGCAACGCATTTTGCAACGTCTCTTTTCCTATTTGGCTACCAAAAATTTCATGCAAATCTTGATACATCTTCATACTTCCTGGATGAATCGAATATCTCGAGTTATGAGCTTCGGTCAATATGTCTTCTTTAATATCTGGTACTACTGGAACCCATATTCATCCTTCAAATCTCAGCATCCCCTCGGTATCAACTTTGTACTTTATTTCTTTTCCCCCGACCACACCTTCTCTTATTTTTCTGCATTCCTCATCCTGCAGTTGAGCATTCTTCACTTTGTCCACCAAAGTTTGGTGGCTTCCATCCGTGCAATTTCTCATCGATTCTTTTGGAAATTTGATTTCCAACTCTAACCTTGACATTCTTTGTAATAAGCTCCTCCTTATCGATTAACAACATCAACTTTTCCCTGCCTTTCCTACTCAAGGCATCTGCAACCACGTTTACTTTGCCTGGATGATAAAAGATCTCACAATCATAATCTTTTATCAGTTCCATCCATCTTCTTTGACGTATGTTCAGGTCCTTCTGTGTGAAAATATACTTTAGACTTTTATGGTTTGTGTAAATCTCACATTTCTCTCCGTAGAGATAGTGTCTCCATATCTTCAGAGCAAACACAACCGCCATGTGACTCTAAATCATGAGTCGGATACCCTTTTTTCGTAGTCTTTCAATTGTCTTGATGCATACTGTGATGACTTTTCCATTCTACATAAGAACACAACCCAACCCTTTGTATGTGAGGCATCACTATACACCACAAAATTTCTGTATTATACGGTAATGTCAACACGGTGCCACACTTAGCTTCTTCTTCAAATCTTGAAAACTTTCTTCACATTTCTCGAGTCACACCAATTTTATAGCTTTCCTTGTCAAATTTGTTAGCGGAGTGGCTATCTTAGAAAAATCTTGAATGAATCTTCTATAATAACTTGACCGGTCCCAAGAAACTCCTCACTCGCCGGCGGTGTTCTTGGTTGTTCCCAATTGATTCTGACTTCCACTTTTGATGGATCCCTTTGAAATCCCATCCTTGTCGATAACATTAGCCAAAAATTGTACGGTCGAGCCAAAATTCGCACTTAGAGAATTTCGCGTACAACTTTTCCTTTCTTAGTGTCTCCAATGTCAAACGTAAGTGTTCCACGTGTTCTTCTTGAGTCTTGGAATACACTAGAATATCGTCGATAAATACCACTACAAACTTGTCTAAGAATGGTTTAAACACCCTGTTCATCGGATCCATGAAGCTTGGCAGTGCATTGGTTAAACCAAAAGACATCACCGAGCTTCATAATATCCATACTGGAGTTCAGAATGTCGTTTCGTGGTATATCCTCCTTCCTCACTTTCAAGCTGGTGATACCCACTTCTCAAATCTATTTTCGAAAAGTATTTGGCACCCTTTAATTGGTCAAACAAGTCATCTATTCTTGGCAACGGGTATTTGTTTTTAATAGTGACTTTGTTTAACTCCATGTAATCAATGCAAAGACGCATTGATCCGTCCTTCTTCTTCACAAATAAAACTGGCGCTCCCCACGGCGATACGCTTGGTTGAATATATTTCTTGTCCAGCAGCTCTTGCAACTGTACCATCAGTTCCTTCATTTATCTAGGAGCCATTCTGTACGGGGCCTTCGATATCGGTGCGTTGTTCCCGGCACTAAGTCGATCACGAATTCAATTTCTCTGTCAGGCGGAAGTCCTGGCAAATCCTCTGGAAACACGTCTTCGAATTCTCTCACTACCGGTATTTCTTCTAGTTTTACCCCCTTGTTCTGAGTATCGACTATGTAAGCTAAATAGCCCACACAACCTTGACTCAACAATTTCTTGGCCTGCATAGTCGTCAGACATTTCATTTGTCTAGGCGACTTGCTACCATAAAATACTACCTTTGACAGAGTCATTAGGTTTACACACTTCTTTTGGCAGTCAATTACCGCTCCGTATTTGAACAGCCAATCCATTCCCAAAATTACATCAAATTCCCCGAGTCTAATCGGAATCAAATCTACCAACAAGATATTCTTCTTAATGTTCACCCTACAGTTCTTGTATACGAATCTAATAGGGATTACTTCCTTATTCGCAATTTATATGTTCAAAGGAAAATTCAGTTCTTCTCTAGGTAATTCTAACCTCTTAGCAAATTCATCAGATATAAACGAACAAGTAGCACCCGAATCAAATAATACATAAGCATTTATATCATTGATTGGGATAATACGACACCACATCTTTTGATTGCTCAAAGCATCTGCGCATGATCATGTTGAAGGTTACGGCGTGGGTTTGTTTGATCTTCGCGAGTCCACTGAATGGCCCATGTACCTCCATTGTTACCTCCATTGCTTCTGGTTGTCATTCCATCCCTCTTCTTAGGACATTCACGAGCAAAGTGATCCTTGGATCCGCACGTGAAGCACGCATTCTTCTTCGGTTGAGTGCAATTTGGGGCGATGTGGCCCTCCTGGCCACAATTGTAGAAAACTCGTTTCCCCATCAAGCACGCACCCTTGTGAAATTTCCCGCATGTCGCACATGCTTCAAACTTTTTGTTTTATTGGTTACCCTGCTGGTGTCTAGCACCCACGTTCCCATTCCACTTCCTCTTCATGCCGTTGCTGCTATTGTTGTTGTTGTTATTGTTTCCACCGCTACCACTCCCATTCTTAGTCTCATTCTCATTCCTCTTCTTCTTTTGTTCCTGGTTGAACTTTGTCACTGCCTCGCCTCCACCTTCAGCGAGTACTGCTTTCTCCATCACCGCTACAAACATCTTCAACTAGAACAGGGATACCCTCTTTGTCTGACCCGGGGCTTGGTCCTGTTCAAATCTTTTTGCCTTACGCTCAAATGCAGTCTTTGACACGATATGGCGTAAACCTCACCAATTCGTTGAATTTATTTGCATACTCGAGATACCATCATCGCTCCCTACTTTAATTCCGAAATCGCACTTCTAGTCGACTCTTGAACTTTCAGGAAATAAGTTTGAAGAACAACTCCTTGAACCTATCCCAAGTAATCACTCCACGACCCTTCACGAGTTTTATTGGCACGCCACCAATAACTAGCTTACGCTTTCAACATGAATGTTGCGAAAGCGATCTTACGATCATCCCTACCCTAGCGACATCGAACACCTTTTCTATCTCCATAATCCGGGCGCGTGCTCATTTGGATCCATAGACCTACGGTAATTGGTGGACCAACCGCCTTTGAAATCCTTAAGCGTTATACCATGGTTTTGTGGTTGATTACGCAACGCTCCTGTCGATAATGTCACTAGTTGTTGAACGGGAGTTACCGCAAATCAACATTATCGTTATTAGTAGTTCTCTCATTGTTTCTCTCTCGTCGGGGTGGTTCACGTCACGGGAGGCATTTTCTGTTAAATCAAAACATCTATTAGACTATTACTCAACTTCTTTAAGTATTTTCTAATTAACTTGCCTCCATAAAAGAAATCGCCATATAACGCATAACACTTTGAATAAAGTAACAACTTTTATTTATTCAAAACCTTTTTGGAAAACATAAAATAATAGCATCATTACTATCTACATTACTTTCCTGAACTACAAAAGTTTCAGGACAACATCATAGTCATATCCCATAGGTTACATAACACTTGGGATTTACAATTTATTTAACATTTCACTCATCGTACTACATCTACGATGTTCTATTAAGATACTTCTTAGCCCTATCACGTTCTTCCTCCATGACTCGAAACATTGTTCTGCGATCTAACACGAATGATGGCAGCGTCTCGAACTGAATCGGATATTCCATGACCCGATCTTGAGCTCGATTAATTGCGGTGTTAAATACTTTATCCATCTCTTCCATCTTCATCCTCTTTGCTTGCGTGTCTCTTACTGCTAATCTGGTTCGTTGAAAAGCTTCCTCGTAAGCATCTTCAGCTCTTGCCCTCTTAGCAGCTTCTTCTCTCAGCTTACTCTTCAGTTCGGCAACCATCTCGATCAATTGTTCTTTCTCTCCTTCAGTCTGTATTAGTTTCTCCTAGGCATTTGTCAGTCGTTCCTCACGATCCTGGATCTCGCCGTCTTTTTGTGTCATTACAGTCTGTTGTTCAGCTACTATCTCCTACAACTCCTCAACTGTATCTTGAAGTTCCACGTTACAGTCATGCACCTCATCGTATATACGGCCAGCTATAGAGTTAAGTGGAATCCTTTCCTCCTCGTCCTCGTCATCCTCATCCTCCTGTGGTAACTCAACAGGATCCTCCTCGTCTGTCTCCACATCATCATCCTCATCCTCAACTACTATGACCAACGGGGCTGACTCCCGTGGCAGTAGTTGTTCCCAAACTACCTGAATGGCGCGAGGCTCCTCCTCTATAGGCATTTAAGGTCCCTCCTCCCTAGCCTGACTGGATTCTCTGACATTAGTCATCCTGATAACAAAGTTTTAAAGTTTTAATTATTAATCATTACTACTCGACACTCACGAGTACATAAATATAAACACATAAGCACAAAAGTGTTTTATTACTTCTTCCTTAAAACTCGATAAGAGTTATCTCCACTATCTTTTCAAAGGTTACTTCCTAAGGCTTTTCCCCCACCTAAGGTTCATAACCTAAAGCTTTGATACCAACTTGTGACACCCCCAAATCCCGGTACTTTATTACCTCAAGATTTGGTGTTCACGTAACCAAAAAATTCATTTCTAACTACCCAATCATAATAGAATTGAATAATAAAAGAAAACCTGTCCATACAGGATTAAGCTTAAATAAAAATCTCCCAGGTTATCTAACCTTTAACAACAATCATTCAAATGCGAAAAATTAAATAACTTCATTACAATCTTTAAATCAAATTCTGAAAGTAAACTATCAAAACTATTACAAGTCTTCAGATTTATTCATCTTTCCTTTTCCCTTCTTTGGTACTAGGTACGTCACCCGTTTCAACTTTAGTCGTAAGAAATTTTTTGGTGCAAGAGTGAGCAAACAAGGCCCACTTGAAATAACAATAAGTAAATCTTTAAACTTTTACATCAATTGCCAATATTAGGCTCAATAGAATGAACAATATATTCAATTAACTTTCTCGAAAATTATAACATTCACTAAGGGTCTAATGACCACTTAATCATGTCCACAGATTATAAGTAATCTTTCAACTTTAACTTTAAATGATCATAAGACTATAAAGACTCCACGTACTTAGGGGGATCAACCCTTCGTACAATGTATTGTGCACAACCATTTAAACGTTAAGCGTAAACCTCTATTAAAAGAGTTGTTCATCTCAGTATTTAGAATACAAGTCCGCACCAAAGTAAGTTTGGTTTGGATAAGCTTTCAAGGAAATTTGGAATTCAACGAACATCAACTAAGGAGTAGTTGAATAAAACCAATAACACTATACTATAGAATAATCGTGATTGAATCAATCATAGTAAACTAAAGTCATGCTTTAGGAATAATCTAATAGCATACCATTTGAATAATTATAGCATACCTTGCTTGAACAATACTAAGCCAAGGTTAATTAGAATTGAATACTAAGCATGCATAGTAACTTGAACGATAGAAATGTTCGACATTAGTATATATATATAGTTGTGCATGCTAAACAACAAGTTAAATACAAGAATAACTTGCTCCAGAATAACTTACATTATTATATTATAATCGAATTGAAAACAGTACTTGAATTAATCAAGATAATATATTAGAAAACTTGCTTAAAGATAGCTGCAAAATTATAAAAGTAGAGTTAGAGAACTTGCCTCATGCGTAGGTTAAACAATTACTATTCACGTTCACCCCAAGTCCTACACATACCATATGTATTGACAATACACATTAGTTACACTAACATTACCTTTATGAGTTACTTTATTACTCTTAGTATAGCTACTAACTAAGTTTAAGTTTAAACAACATCACATCTTTTCATGAACATTACTTTTTAGCTTTATTACAACTACTTAAGTGATCATGTCATTGCACCACATGCACATTAACAACTTGATACAACATCCTATTACATGTCCAACATGTTATCATTAAGTTATACTAATACACAAAGAATTGCACTTGCATTCGTGCATCCCGACGCCCTCCGATTGGCTCCAAATACACAAAAGTCCTAAATAAAGCCATTTTGACTACAGTTATAGACCTCAAATTAAATAACTTAAAGCATGAAAGTTTTAGGTCTATTCGTCCTCGTTTCGAATCATCTTGAATCAACTCAATCGGAGTTTGTATGAGAAAGTTATGACCTTTTTACTGGGAGGTCAAAGCGCCTAACTCGGACAACTTTTCGGCGTCGGGGCGCGGATCGATGTGCAGCCAAGGCGAGTACCAGCGCAGGGGCGCGAGTTCCAGCGCTGGGGGTGAGCTATGGCCCATTTTTGGTATTTGAAGTAAATTGAAATTTGGCGTTAGTGAAACTCGAAGAACCCAATGACGAAGAACATAACAACTAAATTTTGTACTAAATGATCTCGCTAACATCTAAATTTACATGAACAACTAACATAATTTACCCATAATCATAACCAATTATTCGGATACTAATTAACACGACTAAACCAAGATTTTAAAAACTTAAATTTTGAAAACACGGTTTAAAAAAAAAACTAAAACTCCATAGTTGATAACACGAAGAAACATCGTGAATTCATTAGTAGACCAAAATACTCTATTCAAACTACATTCCGCTCAGTATCTCAATGAAATACCATAAACAAACTTCAATTTACGGTTTCACAACCAAATTGGCCATTAAAATTGGTACTTACATGATTACATATGGAAACATACCAAGAATACATATCTTGACAAATTTTTTCTTCCTATTGTGAGCGAAATTTGCATGCGATTATTGTTTAAACACCATATCTAATCACTATAAACATGTATAACCCCATAACTTAGTTACATAACAACAATTCGGAAGAAAACTAGAACTCACAGAGCATAGAAGAAATAGAATTCACAAAGTATAACAAAGCTTCACCGAAATACTCAGTAAATAATATCAAAGAGGTAGAACATACCTTCAATTAGCTTATACAATCTTTGTTAGTTGAAGACCAATCTCCTCAATCTCTCAAACTCTTTCTCAATTCTCTCTACTATTCTCCGAACTCTCTCAAACCCAAAGAACTAGTATGCGTAATATAAAAAAACAAAACCGATATGGCCTTAATAGCCATCATCATGAGTTACCCAAAATAACGATACATTATATTTATTATTTATTTTATTTTATTTATTTTATAAATTAAAATATCAAAAGCCATAAGGTTTTTTGGCAAACCATTTAAATTTTAAAGAATTTATATCCTTAAGCATTGTTTGGGTAAAACTAGATTAAAACTACTTTAATTTATTTTTAATAACTCCTTATACTATAGTTATTTTTCACACTTTATTTAATCAAGCTTTCATATTTAATTTAATTAATTCAAATAACCATTAATTAAATAATTCATTTAATCACATAACTCAATACAAATAATTAACCATCAACTTGTAATATCAATATAATAATAATTTTCTTAACTCATTAATTATTTATTTACAACATAAATAATTAATCAATTCAAATTAAACAAATATTTATTTAGCAATAAATGCATCAATTAAATATTTATATAATTCAATAAATATTTAAAATTACAATTTAAATTTTTGGATTGTTACAGTGGTTGTGTATGACTGGGGATTTGGGGCGTTATTCTCCATCCTTCCTTGTCGTTGTCCCACAGGGTTACCTCGGGGCATTGTGAAAGCATTTTGGTTTCACGGCACTCGGTCTCCCCATTCTTTGGATCGTGAGGTGATGATGACGCCGATGGATTAGAGGTTTATCATAGGTATGGAGTTTGGAGGGGCACCAGTGCCTTGCATGGCGGATATTACCCCTTCTGCCGTCAAATCCTTGTTAGGAGCTCCGACGGAGGCGCTCAAGGGCATGACTGTTCATGCAGGTCCTTTGAGCGTAGATGCTATGAGTGGGCTGTTGAACTAGCCCATGCCCGATGATGTCAAAGTCAGGGATCGCATTCTTCGGCGATTGTTCCTGATGATCATTAGGGGCTCCTTCATAGCAGATAACTCTTCTACGGTGTCCTTCGCTTTGATCAGTGCCACGCGTCATATGGACCGTATTGGAGAGTATGATTGGGGTTCCTACACCTTATCCTATTTCCTCAGGGGCATGCGTATGCGCTCACCGGGTTTGACTGAGCCTTAGCTAGGATTTTACCCATTTCTGCTGGTGAGTATTTCTCTTGTCATTTCGCATTTATAGGTTAAGAGTGTTTACTGATCGCAGATGTTTTGCCATTGTGTTGGCAGTTTTGGGCCTATGAGAGGATCTCATGCTTGCGTCCTGTGAGTGTGTTAGGTTTAGATACCTATCTACGAGGACGACGATGGCATCATTCCATATTGGCGGAGGTCCATGTAGCTAAGGGTTTCACTCATTTCCGCCTATAGCTGGAGTTGTTGACAACTGATATTATTACATGGATGCCCTATTATGGGGAGCACTTGGCCATCAGTTTTGAGGATGGGTACCCGACTGGCATCGAGTATGTGATCTCTACCCGGAGAGTTCCTCGTTTTACAGATGGAGGATGGGAGCTTATTTAGGAGAGCGTGCTATTAGGAGCACCACAGGGGAGGTTCGTATGCCGATCGATCTTGCCTCCCGCCAAAGGCCATCGGCTCAGATCGCGATCACCCGTCACTGATATCCCATTGTTGGGGGTTGACGACTTTGCACTTTCAGAGGGTCCCAACACTCAAGAGATATTTCAGCGCTGGTGGTTCCATCGTACTATTGGAGCTCAATCCCGCACCACTCAGTTCGTGGGGGGATATGGTTCCAGGATCCGTGATGATGACAGATTGGCTAGCCTGTGAACGAGATCTAACTCATGTGACATGATTGAATGATTTGACCAAATGATCTGGGCCAGGCACATTTCTTTTATACGGCATTTGGGCGAGAGATCCGCAGAGGTGATTTGTTTGATCCTTCCATTTCAAATGTGGCGCCCCCAAAATTAGGTATACATCACCCATCTTGAGTTGCCAGATACATGGTACAGAATTCAAATACAACTTAATAATACAATTGTCGTGTACAATACGACAAAACATAAACTGTGAGTTTGAATACAAATATTGTCTACTAAAGAGTATACAAACTCAAACGGAGTCCTCATTATAATTATTATCACACTATTTCACAGAATAGTGAGGACTACTAATGCACCATCTAGGACCATCAATCCGTTCCCCGACTCGTTCCAGCTATATTCTCATTTCCTGAAGAGAACAGTGAAAGAAAGGGTGAACTCAACTAGCCCAGTAAGAAATATTATGACTAAGATAATGCAGAATAAATTAGCATTAGCCTTAAACAGTGTTAAACTGATACAATATAACAAACAACAAGTTTAACTGCAGCGGAACAAGCAATCCATTAAAAGAGTCAAGTAGAGAATAAAATCTACTATCTTTTATGATTTAAAAGGTTTTTCATCACTTTTATCATTGGGACTCAAATTTTAATAAATAATCCACATCATCGAATCACCCCGCACTACTACCAAGGATATTCTTTTAGTATCACGACCATAATTATCCATACCACTCACGGGCCAAGAATATTTGTGTATTCATTAATGGTCATGATCATGCCAACAATCGGTCCATCAATGCACTACGGGCCAATGAGGACTTTTACCATATCATTTGTAACATTACGGTTATGATTACAATCAATAATCCTCGGTCATAATCATACCAAGTCCATCTATGCACTACTGAGCCACAAATGACTTTCAAAAAAATATAAAATATGAGGATGATGACAATGATATAAGAATTCAATAAAACAAGTTCAAGAATTAATTTGTCCAAGAACCAATAACGCCCAAATTATCAACATGAATCTTCGCTTTGTAGAGTAAAATTCAAGAATGCTCGTAAGAATATTTCCATGAAAAGATTTGGATGAAGAAGCGCAATTATCAAGGATATTCCACTAATTTCATGGAGTATAGAAGTCAAAACTTTAACCAACCGAGTATAATAAAGAATGGAATAACAAAAGAAATCACCATGCATGCGGTATTCAAGATAGACAAAGTTATTCCAACAGAATACTAAACAACGGAACCGGGTTAAGCGTAAATTCGCATGCCAAGCGGGATGTTCCAATGAATAATAAATAATGGAATAACAACGAAATCACCATGCATGTGGTACTTGGCATAGGCAGATGTGTTATTCAATGAATACTAATAAGGGCGAATCAGTCGGCGTAAAACGCATGCAGACATGATATTCCAAATGAATAATAATAAAGATGGAACTAGTGCGGCGTGAAACGCATGTACATAATATTCCAAATAATAATAATAAAGGCGAAATCGGTCCGGCGTAAAACGCATAGACACGGGATATTCCAATAGAATAATAAAGACAGAATAATAGAAGAATGTCACCAAGTATCGCATATACAGGTTATTCCAACAGAATAATAAAGAATGGAATAACAGAAGTTCTCTTCATGAATACAAAAGAATAATATCCCTTACCGTAAAAGAAATTGAATATAAGAGTAGTTAAGTAGCAGAATACTTTTCTTCTATCTCTCTATAGTTTATCTCTCTAGAGTTTCAGTGAATTCATAAGAAAATAATGAAGGAATGAGCTTTTATTTATAGGAGAATGGAAGGGATACTATTTAGAAATATAATTCACGAACTGCACAGTAATGTTTCGGTCGAAAATCACGGGCGGAAGAAACGAATATCAGACGTCCAATTTTTCAACAAAATCATATAAAATAAAAATTTTATAATATATAAATATATAAACACATGTTTATAATTGAAGCAAACAAAAAACTAGCCCCCACCCGACAAATCTCTAGATTTTTCCTTCCCCCCCCCCCCCCATATTTCCTTCTTCAATCGTGGGCCCCGTATGTTCCCTCCACCAACAAATCACCATCACAGGTGGATCCCATCATAATATTTATATTAGATAACTTTCTACCGATTATTTTGAAAAAAATGGGTAAATAGGGGTCCATAAAATAAGCAAAATTTACAACAATTACTATAGCAATAATTGAACAAAACTGAGTGACTTTTCACGTAAGCATCAATAATCAATATCGTGCTTACTACGCAACCACGCCAGACATCGCATTCTTTTACTATCGAGTAGTTCAATAGTTTTAAGCGAAAACTTCCGTAGTTATTTTTATAAAGTATTTTTGTCGTTTTCTCAATTCGACAATAATTAGTTACAGGGTCCACCAATGATTGTGTCGTTGCATTTAATATTCCCGTTAAAACGAATATTCCCCACCAATCGAATATTATATAACAACTTCGTACTTTTGCAAAATTTATAAATATTACTCACAACTATAACATTATATCAATTTCACTCCATAATATTCAAAAATAATATTTATAGAAAATTCATCTTTATTCAAAAAGTTGGGGTTTTACAATCTCCCCTTCTTATGAAATTTTGCCCTCGAAATTAGGGTACGTACCTGGTATATTGAAGAGGTAAGGATACCTTGATTTCATTTCATATTCTAACTCCCAAGTCATTTCCTCAACATCGTGGTTTCTCCACAAAACTTTGACTTGAGGTATAACCTTGGAGCGTAGAATATGTTCCTTCTTATCCAAGATTTGAACAGGAACCTCTTCATACGTCAAATCTTCCGCTATTTTGTCCGGTTCTAACTCAATAATGTGGTTCGGGTCTTCCACATATTTACGTAACATGGATATGTGAAAATGTTATGAACACGAGACATACTTGGCAAGAGAAAAGCGAGTCTATAGGCCACAGTTCCTACTCGATTGAGGATTAAAAATGGGCCGATGAATCGAGGATTAAGCTTTCCTCTCTTTCCAAATCTCATAACTCCTTTCCATGGAGCAACACGTAACAACACATGATCTCCTATATCGAATTTCACGTCCTTTCGATGAAGATTAGCATAACTCTTTTGTCGATCTTGTGAGGTTTTTATACGTTGTCGGATCGTTTGAATCTTTTCCGTAGTCATATGTACCAACTCCGGTCCCAACAACGTTGCTTCACCCACCTCATCCCAAAGATACGAGAAACGACACTTTCTTCCATATAACGCCTCGAATGGAGCCATTTGATACTTGCTTGATAACTATTGTTGTAGGAAAACTCCACCAAGCGGTGAAGAACTTGTCCCAACTTCTCTTGAAGTCAAGGACACGAGTCTTAATAAATTCCGAGTTTGAATAGTCCTCTCTCGATTTTCCGTCTCGTCCGAGGATGATATGCCGAACTAAATCGTAAATTCGTGCCCATAGCTTTTTGCAAACTAACCCAAAATCGTGAAGTGAATCTTGGGTCTCGATCGAAACTATGGATCTTGGCATACCATGCAATCTTACAATCTCGTTTATGTACATCTGAAAGCAAGACGCGTTCAAGTGTATAAGTTTCAGATTGGTAAGAAGTGAGCAGACTTGGTCAATCTATCAATAATGACCCAAATTGCATTTATGCCTTAAGAAACTTTGGGAAGACCAGTAACGAAATCCATGGTAATGTGCTCCCACTTCCATTCTAAAATTTCAAGTGGTTGCAATGGACCTTTTGGTACTTGATGCTCCGCCTTGACTCGTTGACACGTTAGACACCTTGAGATAAACAACGCTATCTCTCTCTTCATATTGTCCCACCAAAATGTATGTCGAAGATCATGATACATTTTGGTACTCCCAAGATGGATTGCAAACGGTGTGTTGTGCGCCTCCATCATGATTTTATACTTTAAATCAGGGTCGTTAGGAACACAAAGTCTGGAGTTGACTCGAAGTATTCCTTCTTCATCGATTCTTGCTTCCCAGATATAGCACCTTCTTGCACTTTCTTCCTCACGCATCGCCTCCGTGTCCAGTAGCTTGGCCTTTAACTTTATCAATTAAAGTCGGTTCTACTCATATATTTGCCATCATCACATGGGTCCCTGGAGTCTTTAACTCTATCTCCATCCTTTGCAAGTCACATAAAATGGGCTTTTGTGTTGTCAATATTACACTCGTACCCGCATATGATCTTCTACTCAATGTGTCAGCTACCACGTTCGCTTTTCCAGGATTGTATTGGATGGTATGATCGTAATCTTTCAAAAGTTTAAGCCAACGTTGTTGTTGCATGTTGAGTTCCTTTTGAGTGAAGAAATATTTGAGGCTTTTATGATCCGTAAAGATCTCCACTTTTTCCCCATACAAGTAATGCCTCTAAATCTTTAGTGCGAAGACAATAGCTGCCAACTCTAGATCATGAGTAGGATAATTCCTCTCATATTCTTTGAGTTGTTGTGAGGCATAAGCTATGACTTTTCCATATTGCATGAGAACACATCCTAACCCTTTGCCCGAAGCATCACTATAGATGACAAATCCCTCCAAACCAGATGGTATTGTCAGAACAGGTGCTGAAATGAGTCTCCTCTTGAGTTCTTGAAAACTCTTCTCACATTCCTCGCCCAACCGAACTTTGTATCTTTTCGAGTCAAATTTGAGTTAATGGAGTAGCGATTCGAGAAAATCCTCCCACGAATCTCCGATAATAACCAAGAAAGTTTAGAAAGCTACGATACTTGATCATTGATTTGGGTTGCTCGACTTTGAATAGCTTCAATCTTTGTCGGGTCAGCGGAGATATTCCATGACTTGATACTACGTTCCCAAGGAATGCTACTTCCTCAAGCCAGAACTCGCATTTCTTCAACTTGGCATAAAACTTGTATTCACGAAGCTTTTGGAGTATCAGCCTCAAGTGTTGCTCATGATCTTCACGGCTTTTGGAATAAATAAGGATGTCATCAATAAAGACGACCACAAAGTGATCCAAATATTCCTTGAATACTCGGTTCATCATATCCATAAAGGCAGCAGGAGTATTAGTCAATCCAAAGGACATGACTAGGAATTCATAATGCCCGTACCGAGTTCTGAAAGCCGTCTTTGGAATGTGATCGGTTCTAATCTTCAATTGGTGATATCCAGAACGAAGATCAATCTTTGAAAAGAATTTGGCTCCTTGCAACTGGTCAAACAGGTCATCAATACGTGGCAATGGGTACCTATTTTTGATGGTGACATGATTCAACTCCCGATAATCAATACAAAGTCGCATACTCCCATCTTTCTTCTTCACGAATAGAACAGGAGCACCCCAAGGAGAAGTACTAGGACGAATAAAGCCAATATCTAACAATTCCTGTAGTTGAGTCTTTAACTCCTTAAGTTCAATAGGAGCCATTCGATATGGGGCTTTGGAAATGGGTTTTGTACCGGGTTCAAGGTCGATACAAAATTCAATTTCACGCTTTGGGGGTAGGCCAGGATGTTCTTCAGGGAATACATTAGGAATTTCATTAACAATAGAAATATTATTCAAAACTGACATATTTTTGTTTAGATATGTGACATAAGCTAAGAAAGCTTGACATCCGTTTTTCAATAAATGAATAGCTTTATGGCTTGAGATGACAGCGGATCTTCAGCAAATAATAGAAGATACTTCACCATAGTATAGGGTGATTGATTTTAATGGTTTGGTTGCTTGAATTAGCATAATAGGTTGGTTAGGGAAAAGTGTTAACAACCTTAGGGTGAAAATAATCATATCATTTTTGCATGATAAAATACAATAGTATTCAATACATGAAAAGTTATCAACGAGAATAATAAGCAATGGAATAACATAAGGATTTCACCAAGTATAGGGTATCTGGCGATAATAAAGGGTTATGTATAGGGTATGCCATTTTACAATAATAGTGAATGGAATATGTAAGTTCTCTTCAAGAAGAAAGAATAACACCCTCACCGTAGAAAGAGCTGAATATAGAAGTAGTGAAGTAGCAGTATACTCTTCTTCTTTCTATAATTTTCTCTATAGTTTTCTCTATAACGTAAGAAAATAATGAAGGAATGAGCTTTTATTTATAGGAAAATGGAATGCATAGTAACTAATCCATGAACTAGTCCAGATTGATTTACTTTAATCTGACGGTCCATATTTAAAGAAAAATCTTTTAAATAAAATATAATATATTCTATTTATATAAAAACATTTTTACTATGCAAAACACTATCATTAATACTATACAAAAACACTATGCAAAACACTATGCATAATAAAATATAATATATTCTATTTATAGAATAACTTTAATAAAGTATTCTATTTTATATATAAAAAGATGTTTCTTTTTTATTCGTAATAATAATGAATAAAACAAAAGCGTCATTATCGCTATAATAATTCATATTATTAATCAATGATAATGGAATCAAACCGAGTGACTTCACATAGCATCAATAATCAATCAGGTATTGCTACTATGCAACCACACTTATTCTTCGTACTTTTTACTAATGAGTAGTTCAGCAAAGAATTAGCAGTAAAACTTCATTTGTTATTTGATAAAATATTTTGTCGTTTTCTCAATCCGACAATGAATTACATTATTAAGGTCCACCAATGATTGAGTAGTTGTGCGAATATTCACCTCGCTAAACCGAATATTCCCCGGAACCAATCGAATATAATATAACCACTTGCATACTTTGCAAAATTTATAAATACTACCCACAACTATAATATTATCTCAAATTCACACCACATAATATTAAAAATTATTTAAGTACAAAATTTAAATCTTTATTGATAAAACTGGGGTCTCTCAATCTCCCCTCCTTATGGAATTTCGCCCCTCAAATTAAGTGCGATACATGGTATGATAAAGAGATGAGGATACCTTGAATACCTTTTATCGTTTAAAAATATTAAATTCATCTTTGAAATCCGCCAAAGCTATTCATTAACAATTCATCTTTTGCACTACAAAGCTAAAGATATACAAGCTGTATAAAACCAATAATGCTAAGACGCAAATTAATAGTATCATCGACCACGAATTATCCATGCACCAATCGCCAAGGATATTCGTGTTTTCAATCTGATTTATGATTATACCGAACAATCTCGGTCATAATCATACGCGTCAAGTCCATCTATGTAAACGAAGTTTCTGGATGACTTTGAGCGCATCCATGAATTAATATTCTTTGAGACTCCCAATAATTAATCACATCGAATCAATGCATTAGTATCGCGACCACAAATTATTACGGCCCAATGAAATTAAGAACAATCGTCATAATCATACAAGTCCATCTATCACGCGTAAGCGAGATGACTTTGAACACATCCATGAATTAATATTTCATTCTTTGAGACTCACTTCAATAATTAATCCACATCATCGAATCATCCACCTTCTACTGAGGCGAGGATATTCATTAGTATAACGACCACAAAAATTATCCATGCTTCACTAGCCAAAGATAATTGTGTTTTCGATTCTGATTATGACGTAAGCCACAGATTGACTTTGAACACATCCATGAATTAATTTCATTCTTTGAGACTCAAATTTCAATAATTAATCCACATCATCGAATCATCCCCGCACTACAAAGGCGAGGATATTCATTAGTATCGCGACCACAAATTATCCATGACCACGCCAAAGATAATTATGTATTCATTACTTGTTATGATTATACCGAATAATCCGTGGTCATAATCATACCAAGTTCATCTATGCACTCTACGCCCGCGAGATGACTTTGACATAATATAAACATGAGGATAATGATATAAAGAATCAATCAAATAAGATAAAGGATAAATATTAAACATTTATAATATAATTTATCCAGAGATTCAAGAATATCCCCATGTTATCAATCATTTAATAATCTCATAATCTAATAACATTAATATTATAACAATATTTTAATCACTTCTTAAATTTATAAACAATTTATCTTAATTGTTTACACTTTACCATATAATGTATTTAATCATTCAAAATCATCAAAAATATGCCCCAAAAATATTTCTTTTACAGATTTAGCATAATATAGTCCCATAATGAAAATATATTTTTCTTAATTTTAAAAATTTATTTACTATTTTTTAAAAATCAATTTCCACTTAATTCTTAAGAAAAAATCCTAATTTTTAACTCATATGTTACTATATGTAACTAAAACTATTTTGTTTTTCATGAAAAATACCAAATCAGCCCCAAAAATATTTCTTTTCTGGGATTTAGCATAATATAGTCCCATAATGAAAATATATTTTCGAATTTTAAAATTTATTTACTATTTTTTAAAATCAATTTCCACTAATTCCTTAAGAAATTAGCTACCTCAAGTTTAACTCCAAAATTCCCAAATCTTGGCAGGACCTTACACATGTTAACGTGAGCTTCAGTTTAAATTTCATGGTCATCGAGGTTATAAAACTCCGGTTATAGCATTTTACCGTCGGAAAAACCTAAATATTGAAATAGTCATAACTTTGCATTTTAAATTCTAATCTCACAGGAGGTACTTTATACCATATCTTTTTGCCAGAATTTTTTCTCATAATTTAAGTGGCCGAAACAGCCTCTCTAAAATTAATGAAGCTTTTCGGTTTTGCAGCTTTGCACTCCTTTGCTAAAATCAGTCCACACAAAAATCTACAACACCTTTTCCAGTAATTCCACTTGGATTAGTTAGGTAACTCATAGATCTAATAGGACTTGACCACATTCAAAAATTCAAAATATAATAGGAGATATGGTCAATTGAATTTCATGTTACGTTTTTCACTAAAATCGATTTTCAATCATGTTTTCACATACTAACCAACATAACTCATCATAAAACTTACTAATACTTCATATACCCATGATTTTTATTAGTTCTATACTTTTTATTATGACTTTCATCATAATCCACGTAAACCTGTTTATTTAGTTGAAGAAATATTTGAGGGTTTAAGAAATGGGGTTTAATCTTTGGGGTCAATACAAAATTCGATTTCACGCTCTAGGGTAGGCTAGGAAATCTTCAAGAATACGTCAAGAAATTTATTAATGATAGAAATATCATTCAAAATAAGGTCTTATTCAAGACTTGATAATGCGTCACATTGATACCAATTAACTTACTATCCCTTAACCTGAGATAGCACCTCACAATGATACCTATAAACTTGCCATCTTCAGCCTCTGAAAGTCCGCCTTGCATTCCACACAAGGAAGTCAACAAACGAAAAGAGCTTTTTTTTACCAGCTCGATATATGATGATTAACTTTAGGGTTTGGTTCTTTGAATTCAGATACTTGGGTTGGTTATGAATATAAAAGCTAACAACCTTACTGTAAAAGAATAATGAGTAGTTAATCAATCGCTTTTAAAAATTACCTCAAAGGCAAGTATTTTCAAAGAGATAAGATCGATGTAACGTGAAAGTGTTTATTTGAAACAACAAGATTAATAAGCAAATTGGAGAGGTAACGGTTTCTCCAGCGAAGTTTCAATAGATAAATCAAAGTCTAATTTCTCCTGAGTCAAATTTAAACGTTGAGCGAACGCAAGAGAGAGATAAAGAATGGGTAGAAGGCTAAGTATCTAATAAGGTATAGACTTAAGAAGAATTTATAATTAACTAACCTGCAATAACGTTAAGTTATTCCACTTTTGAGAAGTCACGAAAACGCTCTTCTTGAAACCACCGACTGTTTTGTCAAGTATCAGATCCGCTTTGGTGCCACTATCTCAACTGAACTTGACTTGCTGCACAAAAAAAATTGAGCTAAATTACCTATCTCTTCTTGCAATTTCCACTTCTATTATCTTTGCCATTGATTACCAAAGTGGTTACCATTCTTAACATGATAATTTCCCCACGATGGTTATCATTGTTCGATAGCCGCCGTTGCCACCAAGATGATTATTATCGTATTGTTGGTCGTTACCTTTGTTGAAATTGAATCAACACTCTCATGTGTTTCATTGCTTATCTCAAAGATTTTCATATATCATTCTCAAACACATGCCACAAAACAAGGGTTAATTAACATATCACATATTATCCCTATACTCAGCCGTGACCAATTAAATACCAAATAAATTTAGGTAGGTCATACTAGTGATGGGCGAATTCTGCCTCTCCCTCCTAGTTCTTATCTCACATCTCACCAGGATCATATCCCTAAGCTCGATATGACGCCCCTAAAAATTAGGTATACGCCACCCATCTTGGGTCGCCACTTACATGGTACATAAATTCAAATACAACTTACTAACCTAACTCGTCGTGGGTACAATACGACATAAACATGTGAGTTTGAATACAAATATTTTCTACTAGATATTATACAAACTCAAAAGGAGTCCTCATTACAACTATTATCACACTATTTCACGCAATAGTGAGGACTACTAATGCTATCCTCTCGACCATTACTTCGCTCCCCGACCGTCTCAAATTTATGTGCTCTCATTTCAAGAGAATAAAGGAAAGAAAGGGTGAGCTCAACTAGCCCAAGAAGAAATATTATGACTAAGATAATGCGTAATAAATTATCATTAGCCTTCAACAAGTTGTTAAACCGATAAAATACAATAGACAACAAGTTTAATTGCGGTAATGAATAAGCAATCCATTAACAGAGTCAAGTAGAGAATAAAGTCTACTATCTTTTAGGTTTTAAAAGGTTTCCATCAATTTTTATCACGAGACTCAAATTTTTAATAATAAACCACCACATCTAATCATCCCTGTACCCACGGCCAAGGATTTTCATCAAATTATCAATGGTCATGACTATACCGAATCACCCCTGGTCATAATCATACCAAAAATTATCCATCAATGCATTAGGTGCCACCGAGGACTTTGTCACATCATTTATATCAAGTCATGATTATACCGAATGATCCTCGGTCATAATCATACTAAGTTCATCTATGCACGTAAGCCAAAGATAACATAATATAACATGAGGATGATGACAATGACATAATAATTCAATAAAACAAGTTCAAGAATTATTTAATCCATGAATTATTAATGTCCAAATTGTCAACATGATATCGTTCGTAGAGTAAAATTCAAGAATGATCAAGAATATTTCCATGAAAGATCTTTGGATGAAACATAAATATCAAGGATATTCTACTAATTTCATGGAGTATAAGTCAAAGTTTTAACCAACTCGGGTATAATAAAGAATGGAATAACAAAAGAAATCACCATGAATGCGGTATTTCCATAGACGGGTTATTCCAACATAATAATAATAACGGAATGTGTCGGTGAAATTACACCGCAGCGGTGATGTTCCAAAGAATAATAAAGATGGAACCGGATCGGTGTAAAACACATGTATAGGATATTCCAGCAGTAATAATAAAGACGGAACCAGTCCTGTAAAAAACACACGTATGTGATGTTCCAATGTATAATAAAGAGCGGAACCAGTCCTGTAAAACACATGCATGAGGATGTTCCAATGAATAATAGAAGAATGTCACCAAGTATAGGTAAAACACGATACAAAAGTTATTCCAACAGAATAATAAGCAATGGAATAACATAAGGATTTCACCAAGTATAGGGTATGCCAGATACAAAGTTATGTATAGGGTATGCCACTTTACCGTGTTATTCCAATGGAATAATAGTGAATGGTTGTAAGTTGTATCTTGTGAAGAATGTCACCAAGTATAGGGTAAGCCGCAGTATCTGAGTTACCCAAATGGAATAAGTGTGATTAACTGATTTCACCAAGTATAGGAAAGTGTATGGTATGCCACTTTACAAAAGTTATTCCAATGTAATAATAGTGAATGGAATAAGTAGTGAAGTAGCGAAATACTCTTCTTCTTTCTATAATTTTCTCTATAGTTTCTCTATCATAATTTCTCTCTAGAGTTTCAATGAATTGTGAAGAAAATAATGAAGGAACGAGCTTCTATTTATAGGAAAATGGAATGCATAGTAACTAATCCATGAGCGAATCCAGATTGATTTACTTTTAATCGACGGTCCATATTTAAAGAAAAATCTTTTAAATAAAATATAATATATTCTATTTATATAAAAACATTTTACTATGCAAACACTATGCAATACTATGCAAAACACTGCAAAAAACACTATGCATAATAAAATATAATATATTCTATTTATGTAATAACTTTAATAAAGTATTCTATTTTATATAAAAAGATGTTTCGCTTTTATTACGTTAATAATACTGAATAAAACAAAACGTCATTATCGCTATAATAATTCATATTATTAATAAATAATAATGGAATCAAACAGAGTGACTTCTCACATAAAGATCAATAATCAATACCGCAAGTGCTACTATGCAACCACACTTATTCTATTACTGCATTTTTACTACCGAGTAGTTCAACAAGAATTAACCACGGTAAAACTTCCATTGTTATTTCAATAAAATATTTTGTCGCTTTCTCAATCCGACAATAATTTCGTAATAGGGTCCACCAATGATTGAGCCAGTTGTATTTAATATTCCCTCGCTAAACCGAATATTTCCCACCAATCGAATATAATATAACCACTTGCAGATACTTTGCAAAATTTATAAATACTACCCACAACTATAATATTATCTCAAATTCACACCATAATATTAAAAAATTATTTAAACAAAATTTAAATCTTTATT
This sequence comes from Panax quinquefolius, assembly GCA_020205615.1. Taxonomy (NCBI): domain Eukaryota; kingdom Viridiplantae; phylum Streptophyta; class Magnoliopsida; order Apiales; family Araliaceae; genus Panax; species Panax quinquefolius. The sequence continues at coordinate 56,737,908 of CM035172.1, read as the reverse complement.
GATAAAACTGGGTCTCACACTAACAACCTTACTTAAAATAATCATTTTTGCATGATGAGTATTTAACCAATCAATCCCTAAAATCACATCAAATGCAAGTATTTTCAATGAAATAAGATCTGAGTGTAATGTGAAACCGATTTGAACCAAACAAGACTTATAAATAGTGGATGTAATGAAAGTTTCTCCCAACGGAGTTTCCACAGATAAGTCAAAGTCTAATTTCTCCTGAGTCAAATTTAATCGCTGAAATGAAAGTAGGAGAAATAAAAGAATGTGTAGAACCGGTATCAAATAAAGTATAGACTTCGCTAGAGTTTATGATAAGCTTACCCGTGATGACCTCATTCGGGTTCCTTGCTTTTCGGGAGGTCACAACAAACGCCTCCTTTGCACTACTGGCTTTGACTTTTACGGGGACTGACCTTTGGTGCCTCCACTGGTGAACTTGTCTGGTGAACGACAAAATCGGGCTAAGTGACCTTCTCTTCCACAATTATATCATGCTTTGGATGACATCGCGCAGTTTGGACTGATGTGTCCCTCCCCTCCGTATTTGAAGCATATGATAGGTGGTCGTTCCCCTTCCTTAACAACGGGTGCTGGTGCTGACGTCCTTCCATCATTGTTGAATCTCATTTTCTTAAAATGTCCATTTTTACTGTCTTGGCCATGATTACCACCGAAGTGGTTACCATTTTTGGCATGTTGATTCTCTCCACGTTTGTTGTCACCGTTTTGATGATTGATACCACTGGTATTTTCATGCTGACGGCTACTTTCTCTTGGTTTCGTTGACTCGTTACCGCGCTCCAATAACTGAACCCTATTTACAACATCTGAGTACAAACACAGTTTATGAGAAATAAGATATTGACGTATCGCCGGTTTCAAACCTCTTAAAAACATTCGCGTCATTCGCTCCTCATTATTGACCAAATGGGATGCAAACCGGGATAACTCGGCAAATTTAGCCTCGTATTACGACATGGTCATATTGTTTTGTTCCAATTTGATAAACTCCACTTCTTTTATGTGACGAATACTCTTGGGAAAGTACCTGTCGTTGAATAGCTCTTGGAACTTCTCCCAAGACATCTTAAGTGCGTCAGGCTGGGTACGTTTTACAGATTCCCACAAGTAATCTGCCTCTTCACGCAACATGAAGGTGGCGAAGGGAACCTTTTGCTCCTCGGAGCATCCCAAGATATCAAATATCTTGGTGATCTGCTTTATCCATGCTTCTGCCTTAAGTGGTTTTGGCTCTCCAATAAACTTCGGTGGTCCCAGCTCCTTGAACTATTTAGCGGTGACCGTTCGAGAGTTTTCAGTGTTTCCACCTACATTTTGACGTGAGCCGCTCACTTCGATGTTGCATGAATTGCATAAAGCCTCTGAACAATCCATCATTCATCATTTGGTTCGTGTTGTTATTTGTATGAGGATTGTCGCCTTCCTGATGCACATTATCCTGATTATTGATATGTGGAGACTCAACGGTCTCTTGTGCGCCATTGTTATTCTCAACATTCTTGGATGTCATTTTTGAGACATCGCCACAAAACAAGGGTTAGTTGACATGTAACATATTATCTCTAAACTCGACCAACCAATTTAAATACAAAATAAATTTAAGTAGGTCATACTAGCGAAGGAATTCCCTGCTCTCCCTCCTAGTTCTAGTCTCACATCTTAGCTGTGGATCATATCCCTAAGCTTTGATACCAACTGCGACGCCCCCAAAATTAGGTATACATCACCCATCTTGAGTCGCCAGATACATGGTACATAATTCAAATACAACTTAATAATACAACTGTCGTGTACAATACGACAAAACATAAACTGTGAGTTTGAATACAAATATTTTCTACTATAGAGTATACAAACTCAAACGGAGTCTTCATTACAATTATTATCACACTATTTCACAGAATAGTGAGGACTACTAATGCACCATCTAGGACCATCACTCCGTTCCCCGACTCGTTCCAGGCTATATTCTTATTTCTGAAGAGAACAGTGAAAGAAAGGGTGAGCTCAACTAGCCCAGTAAGAAATATTATGACTAAGATAATGCGTAATAAATTATCATTAGCCTTAAAAAATGATGTTAAACCGATACAATATATCAAACATAAGTTTAATCAAGTAATGAACAAGTAATCCATTAAAAGAGTCAAGTAGAGAATAAAATCTACTATCTTTTATGATTTAAAAAGTTTTTCATCACTTTTATCATTGGGACTCGATTTTAATAAATAATCCACATCATCGAATCACCCCGCACTACGGCCAAGGATATTCTTTAGTATCACGACCACAATTATCCATGCACTACGGGCCAAGAATATTTGTGTATTCATTAATGGTCATGATCAAGCTAACAACTGTCCATCAATGCACTACGGGCCAATAAGGACTTTTACCATATCATTTGTAACATTACGTTCATGATTACACCGAATAATCCCTGGTCATAATCATACCAAGTCCATCTATGCACTACAGGCCACAGATGACTTTCAAAAAAAATATAAACATGAAGATGATGACAATGATATAAGAATTCAATAAAACAAGTTTAAGAATTAATTTGTCCAAAAACCAATAACGTCTAAATTGTCAACATGATACTGCTTTGTAGAGTAAAATTCAAGAATGCTCAGAAGAATATTTCCATGAAAAGATACTGGATGAAGCACAATTATCAAGGATATTCCACTAATTTCATGGAGTATAGAAGTCAAAACTTTAACCAACCGAGTATAATAAAGAATGGAATAACAAAAGAAATCACCATGCATGCAGATTTCGCATAGGCAAAGTTATTCCAATAGAATACTAAATAACGGAACGTGTCAAAGTAAATTAAGACCGGCGGGATGTTCCAACGTAATAATAAAGAATGGAATAACAATAGAAATTACCATGCATGCGGTGCAGATAGAAAAGTTATTCCAACAGAATAATAAAGAGGCGGAATCAAAGTCCCACAAAAAACGCATGCATGTGATATTCCAATGAATAATAAAATGAATAATAGAAGAATGTCACCAAGTATAGGGTAGCCCGTGTATACAGGTTATTCCAACAGAATAATAAGGAATGGAATAACAAAAGTTCTCTTCATGAATACAAAAGAATAATATCCCTTACCGTAAAAGAAACTGAATATAAGAGTAGTTAAGTAGCAGAATACTTTTCTTCTTTCTCTCTATAGTTTATCTCTCTAGAGTTTCAGTGAATTCGTAACAAAATAATGAAGGAATGAGCATCTATTTATAAGAGAATGGAAGGGATACTATTTAGAAAAATAATTCATGATCGCATAAAGAATGTTTTTGGCCAAAAATCAGGCGTAAGAAACGAATATCAGACATCCAATTTTTCTACAAAATCATATAAAATAAAATTTTTATAATATATAAATATATAAACACATGTTTATAATTGAAACAAACAAAAAACTAGCCCCCACCCAACAAATCTCTAGATTTTTCCTCCCCCCAAAATTTACTTCTTCAATCGTGGGCCCCGTATGTTCCCTCCACCAACAAATCACCATCACAGGTGGATCCCATCATAATATTTATACTGAATAACTTTCTACCGATTATTTTGAAAAAAATGGGTAAATAGGGGTCCATAAAATAAGCAAAATTTACAACAATTACTATAGCAATAATTGAACAAAACTGAGTAACTTCTCACGTAAGCATCAATAATCAATACCGTGTGCTACTATGCAACCACGCCAGACATCGTACTTTACTACCGAGTAGTTCAACAGTTTTAACTGAAAAACTTCTGCCGTTATTTTTATAAAGTATTTTTGTCATTTTCTCAATCTGACAATAATTCCGTTGTGGGGTCCACCAATGATTGTGTCGTTGTACGAATATTCCCTTTTAAAATGAATATTTCCTAACCAATCAAATATTATATAACAACTTGCGTACTTTACAAAATTTATAAATATTACCCACAACTATAACATTATATCAATTTCACTCCATAATATACAAAAATAATATTTATAGAAAGTTCATCTTTATTCAAAAAGTTGGGGTTTTACACAGGCGCTGGCCCCTCAGATGACCCATTTGGTTTTATCGGCGCAGATCCTCCTTTGTATAGGCCTGACATCCCTATCTATAGAGATCCAGTGACTCAGGAGGAGTTACATCGGGTGGACAGAATTGATGATGTAGACATTGACACCATTGTCTTCTTCTGATGTGTATTCTTGTTATCTCTTTTGATAGGCCTCTGTTAGCTATTGGTGGTTGTGCCCCATTCTCACTATATCTTTTGATAGGCTTTTGTTAGTAGTAGGGCGTCTGTGCCCCATTTCCCTGTATTTTTAGCTGTACAGAGATGTTGTATTAGATGTTGATATACTTAGGAATGTATGCACAGTTTTTTATTGCCTATATCATATTGCCATCTATTATTTGCAATGCATGTATCATGTTATGCATATGTATGTCTAGAGATATTCAGCATTGACCCCTGGATGGTCTTATGACACGGCCCGTACAGATGTCTTCTTCGACAGTTAGCCACATTGATCATACCCCACCATTATTGGTGGCATCTGGTATGCGATCGTGGTATGATAAAGCATGTCGCCATCAGACAAGGTGACCGTAGATCACTTGTTGCAGCATACTATGACCCTGTTGATGTTTCAGGTTCCCACAGGATTCGTGGATGGCATGCTAGAGCACTGGGTATCGGAGAGGCAGGTTTTTCGATTTGGGACCTAGGAGTTGACTCCCACTCTGGAGGAGTATGCACGGTTGACGATGCTGCCGCTGGACAGACCTTGCGTGCATATGGCTTTGGGGGACATGAGTCGACGGTTCATGACCCTTACTGGATTGAGGCGTAGGGTGGTGCAGGATGAGCTTACATCTGGCCACGTTATATCCCAACATTTTCTATTTGATAGATTTGGCTTTGAGGATAGTTATACACGACATTCCGGGGATTTCACCACGCCGGAGGATCATTGGCGTCTAGACAGGGTGGATGTACTGCTATTGTTTGTACTGTCGTATGTCTATATGCCACGGTACATGGATGAGATAGACATTGGAGTCATCATGGCAATGAGAGCTCTTAGGGAGGGTCGTACCATCATACCGATGATTATAGCAGAGACTCTGAGATTGGCTACATATCGCAAAGACTTATCCGACAGAGTATTTACTGAGCGGCTTTCGGCCATGATATAAGTGTGGTTTATGTCACACTTGAGACCGATTGGCACTTTTAGACGGCATGGGTATTGTTTGACCCATGATATAGCCATGTCATACTCCTTTTAGCCATCAGAGTGTACAGACGCTATGTCTTGGTCTATGTTCCTGGCGGATATCAGAGATTCATTTGGCATTCTGTCGTGCACAGGGCTTAGCTCACCCTATAGATTCATTACTCATGCTCCGGGCATGGACTATCTCCCTCTAGCTGGCATGAGAGGCATGACTACCTACCACCCGCTGGCCATGATGTCGCAGTTTGACCAGTTCTAGGATTTTCATCCTTTCGAGGGGGCTTTGGGATAGCGTTTAGCTTCTCACTACCTTTCAGCAGAGGACCGATCCCGTGTATATGCTTGTTGGGATCAGTGTGAGATAGCTGCCTTTTCTGTTAGTAATCCAGGTTGTTCCGCAGAGTATTCCGCATGGATGGAGACAAAGACTGCATAGGCTGCGGTAGTATCCATATTGCCGAGTAATGATTGAGACGATGTGGAGCCCATAGAAGACATTGATTCCTATATCGAGGAGGAGCTAGTTGCTGGGTTGCCAGCATCTCCTTTAGATTCTCCCAGTACTAGTACTGTTGTTATTTACCATTCAGCACAGTACTTTGAGCAGACTCTTTGTAATAACCCAATATTTTCTATATAATTAAATAAGAAATTTTGCATATAAATTTTTTTTTATTATATATATATATATAAAGGTTGAAATATGTGTAATGTAAAGTATATGTACATATGTGATTATTATTGTTAGCAATATGTCTATAAATACGATAAGAATTATATAGATAATTAATGATTATGGAGATCCATAAATACATTAACCGATGATGATTGGAGTAATTAATTTTGGTGTTAATTAATCAAGGAAGTGAATAATTTGTTTATTCGACATAAAACAAATAAGTTATTATTAATATAATAATATTAGATTAACGGTTATGTGCATGTGAGCAATTATATGACTATATTATATAGTGTAGTGTGACTTTTATGTGATTACATAGTGAGTTTTATTGAAACTATATGGTATATGTATATCATGAAATGTGTAAGTAACCACATATTAAGGTTTATTAAAACTATAGGGTATAAATACATCATGAAGGTGTATGTGACAAAATGTATGTGGGTATATATTAAAATAATATACCATGAACATATTGTAAGCTATTATTTTTAATAAAGATTACCGATGTGATAAAAAAACTATATATGTACTATATGTATGTTACATTTCCATATTACATCTACTACCTTGAAATATTAAACTATGTTGTGGCATTAAGATATAGCCATGTATGGAGAATGTGTATATAAAATATAACATAAGAGTAGGAAATTGTATAAGTGTTACAAAATTGCTGAGTATTTGGGTTGTCCTAAATTTAGTGTCCAAATTTCTCCCTATTTCACATTCACGTGAATAGCAAAAGGCTAAGGCCTATTTCTTCTTCTTTCTTCCAAGCCTTCTAGGTGATGATTATGGGGGGAGTGGAGATTATGATGGATTTCAATAACCATTTACCAACTCTCTCTTAACCTTCATGTAATCCTTTCATTTATGGGTTTAATTTGGTGTACATATGTATTGTCTGTGTTTTCATTTCTCTATAAATATCACCCATCTCCTTCTAATATCCATTGCTGAGAATTGCTAAGGAGTGGGATTGAAAGCATATATAGAGTGAGTGATTGTATCCATATCAGCAGAAGGGTGTGAATTAGCAAGCAAATTGCAAGGTATAAGATTCTTCGTGTTCTTCATTTTCAGTTTCTGTCAAAATTCTATTCTTGAATTACCAATTTCTTGATTATGTCAAGTTGAATTGTAATTGGGTTGTAGAACACTTATGTAGTTGTTTTATAGACTTATTAACATGTTTAGTATGCAATGCGGCTTGGTTACAGTCGAATTAGTGAAGAAAATTTGGTAGTTGGCTTGTTATCTGCCGAGGCTGGGAAGTCTCTGGACTGGAACGGGAGCCGCACGACCGCGTGTCTCCCTAGTACAAATAGCGCGCGCCCGCGCCCCTCTGCAGTTTTTGTTGGTTGTTTTGTTATAATATCTGGTTTATGGGGCATGCTAATACAACTTAGTTAAGCTTATTTTAGTCCTTGACATACTATTTATATCACCTTTCATATAATCACTCACCTAGCTTGATTTCAAAAGAAAACTTGAGTTTCCAATGTGTAAACTCAATAGACCATGTGTACCTTAACGTTCTAACTTGAAGACATGTTAGTGTGGTCTGCTTGCATTGGTACGTAAGCATGCCAGCAGGATGTATAGTAAGTAAAGTAGTTTAACATATTAAATGACATTGAAAACATGTTAATGGAAACTTAGAGTTTCAAAATGGACATTGACTTATTATATTCATTGTGATATTCCGATCTTGCAAGCATGGTAATATGATTTTGAAATGCATGTCAGACATACTAACTTACGTATATGGATTTCGTAATAAAAGCATGATCATGCTAGACTTATTAGTAAGTTTTACTAAATTAAAATATGAACTTTAAACGTAAATGTTAACATACTACTTTGAGGGTTAAAAACTAATAATTGTGAACATGTTGGATGATACTCTTAGACTCGTTCATGTATCATAAAAATATATGTACCCTGCTTAGGTGTCGTAATTCATGTAAAGAATAAACGAAGCATATTTCAAAAACAAAACAATATTAATTGCACATATGTGATATGAATACTCACAAGCATGTCTAATATAAGTTATATGACTACCTTATATGTTTAAGAATCAATTATGTTAGACTTTGTGGTTCCATAACCTTTAATGGCCTTAACTTGTTGATATGTTCAACTTAGAACCATATTATGCAAACAAGGGACCTAGATTGAACTTGAAAGATACGAAAGGACCTCTGACCTGTTAATATATGTTATGTATGTAAGGATGGGAAAGCTAGGCCAAGCAAGTGATTTCTCAGCCCTGGTTTGAACATGGAGCCGCGCGGCCGTGCATCTCCTTAGTACAAATCAGGCGCGGCCGCGCCACCCTGAAGTAGGATTAGATTTGTGTAGTTGTTCTGTGGTTTCATAAATACTTAAGTTGTTACTCTAATCGGTAATACATGTCCAGTGTAGTACTCATGTGTTAATAAGCATGTTGTTGATAAGATCCTATGATGAATAAGTGTTCACCACTTTAAAGTCAAATAATGATTTCAGCTATGACATGGTGTATTATAAACTAATTTTCATGTGATGGCATACATATAAGATTATGTGACTAGAAGACTAGCACTATATGTTAGCATTGATAAATTTCACTTGTGTATGTTAGTAAATTAAGATAATAAGGTATTTAATAATATTTTAAGTTATAAAACGTAACTTTCAATATTTTAAAGTAAATTTCATTAATTATTTAATATTAATGATATTAGATTTATTTAATAATTATATTAAATAAATAGATTAAAAATAATTTTATTGATTTTAAAAGGATATAAATGGTTTAAAAATATTTTAAGTAATTGTAAATGACTTTTAATATTTTAGTGAATAATACCTTAATATTTTAATATTAATGGTAATTGTTTAAAATGATTTTTAAATGTTTTAAAATCATTTAAGGGTAATAGTAATACTTTAAAAATATTTTGAGTTATTATAAATAACTTTGATATTTTGGAAATGGTTGCGTTAATATTTTAATATTAATTAAATATTAATGATAATGAAATTATCTAATATTTAAATCATTTAATAATGATTCTAGAGTTTGAAAGATCAAGATAAATTATAATAATTATTTAAAAATTATTATAAGGCATTTAAAAATAATATGACTGGTATTTAAAATATCCAGAATAATATTGAACTTTATAGAGTTCTAAACTCGATAATTACCCGATAAAGCCGTCGGTACACCGAAATGTTACCGAAATTGATCTGAACCTATATAGTTTGACTGTGTAAGTATTTGTTTGTGTCTTAATGACTAATATAACTATGTGACGATGTGATTAGGTTACGTATTGACTGTAAATAACAATACTATGTGTTATATGTTATTCTAATCAATAGAACAATCTTATAAATGATAGGTCGTTGAATTAAAGATAGAACTAAGTTGTGTAAGCAGCAGACCAGATAAGTATCTTTACCCCTTGCATTTACTTTAAGCAATGGACATGAGTAAGAAAGTTTCATAATTATATTATCCTTGTGTCAGATTATTAACTCTATTGATATTAATATGTACTCAAATATTCGTATTCATGCAAGTTCTCGAACTTTATTCGTACATTGTTTATCAGTACAATATTACTATTAGATTCAGATATATTTATTCTGTTTGTAAATTTTTTAGATTTATTATACAAGTGTCCTCACTTGGATAATTATTGAACACGTTGATACATACTTATTGATCTCTAATATGTATATCTTAATTGAAAGTCGTCTAAGCTATTTGTCTCGGCTAGACACAGATTTAAAATATCTTTTGAATATGATAGAACCTTATTGATATCCAACTGAATTATTTGGTTTGGATTCCAGACTAAGTATGAACATCTCGAACATTGGAAAACTTTTGTGCGCCTGAGGCGAATATGATGAACGAGAATATCGTTCTGGTATGTAGTATTGATCAATACAGGGCATAACGGGTTGATCACCCCCCGTGCCTGTAAGTTATGATGGTTTACAGATGAAGTTCTGTTTGACCTTTTTGAAAACTGAAAATTATGTTCATAGTCTATCGACTGCTCCCTATTTATAGTCAGTACGTAGTTTCAAAAATTTGAAATAAGATTTGCTATGTTGTTTAGTGTTGCTTCAGTACTTTACAACTATTGCTTCGTTGTTGAAGAGTCGTTCAAAAAAACATTTAATCCTTTAAGCTAATGTTTATTGATTGTTATTACTTGCTGGGCACTCAAATGCTCATTCTTGCTTAATTTAAATGTTTTCAGCAATGTATGATCGACCTGAAGGTTCAGGCAAGAACAAAGGGAAAGGAAAGCTAGCAGATTAAGTTTGTGTTATCTTATGTAATAACTAGACTTAAAAAAGATGATGATATTTATTATCTATCATGTAATGAAATGTTGTAAAGGTCGCGTACTTGGGATTTAGACAACTCTGATATGTAAATTAAGTTTGATATTTATGACATTATTATTATTATTCCGCTCAAAGAAATGGTATCGTGAAGCACTGAATTCGGGTTTCAAGTACCTGAATTTGGGGGCGTCACAGTCTTCATCTGATGACCTTTGAGAGAGACCAGGCTAGAGCCTTAATGTTGACTGCCCTTGATGGGAGAGACGCAACTATATTAGAGAGGGACGAGGCATTAGCCTGCAGAGATGTCGCTGTAGCTTAGCGGGATGAGGCCAGATCAGCCAGAGATGCAGTGATAGTTGAGCAGGATAGTGCCATATCTGCCCGGCATGTAGCCGTCATGGATAGTACTACAGTGAGGTCCCTTACCACTGGCATGATTGCAGAGATGAGCGCTTACATTGATGAGCATATGGTCACCATGCAGATGGCTACAAATCTGTTGGGTCATGTGGATACTCTCGTACAGGAGACCACAATTTCGCCTCCTTCTTCTGAGAGGGATGCCTTGTTGGGCTTATTAGCTTGCATATACCCTGACTTGTAGATGGGCTTATATTTTCCTACACAGACTAGCATAGCCATTTTGTCATGTACAGTTTATATTGTGTGTATCAAACAGCATTATATATGGCAGAGAAATATATTTTTGATCACTTCCCTTTTAGATATGCTCTGAGACTTATTTGATATTTTGTCTGCTTTTTCAGGGCTTGTGATCTTGATGTATTCTGAACTCTTCCTGGATGGATGGACATTGAGTTATCTCTGGACAGTTCAAAATGGATCATTGATCTGTGTGTATCCCTACCATTTTTGGTGTCTTGGGACTAGTTTCTGTATGAAAATATGGAGAGGAGTGTGGCTTTCCTCTCTGAGATTGATCGCACCACAGATGGTTTCCAGTACCCCTATTCAAGAGGAGCCTAGTTAATTGTATCTCTTATGGATTGGTGTTGCTCTTCAAGGTACAACCGCATCTTAGATGGTCGTCAAATCTCCTATTTGGGAGGAGTTCTGGTAATTCCATCCCTATGGTCTGAAGCCAATGAAATGTGGTGGATTGAAGGATGATCCCAGTACCAGATGACAAGTGTTTGTGTTTTGGTAAGGGGTGACACCGAACCATGAATGGCTGCCTACATACTCCTATTGAAGAGGAGATCAGGTCTGCGTAGTTCAAACCTGGTGTAAGAGGTTCAACGTTGTATGGTAGAAAGAGTCTAGGAATATTTTTGTTGTTTTTGTTTTTGTAAGGAGAAGGGGGTAGAAATGTTTTTGTTGTTTTTGTTTTATTGCGACCGGGCCATATGAAATGGTTGCCTACGTACTCCTATTGAAGAGGAGATCAGGTCGGCGTAGTTCGCCCCTCAGGGCAAGTTGAAAAGCGTGATCCCATATGCAGGTCAGACTGCGGGGAAGAGAAAGTTTGATCCTAAGTTGAGGATAAACTGCAGGTATGAAAAGTTTGATCCCATGTATAGGTAGCCAAACTACAAACGCGAGAGGTTTAATCTGTAGTGGGATGACCTAAGTTGTATGAGCGCGATGAAGCTAGGCTGCTGGTTTGAAAAGTATGTTTCCCTGAGGGGTAAAGTATGGAAAAGAGTTGTATGTGGTAAAGGGTTAAAGAACTGGAATGACTGGTGATCTGATGATCCAACACCAGGATGTTTGCTTGATGGTAACCTCAGACATAGTATCGTTTCACGGCGTCCGAGTTGATGAGTTGTGGAAATTCATCGTCCTCTACTTCTTGCAATCTGAGAGCGCCTCCTGTCAATACTTCCTTGACAACAAATGGGCTTTCCCAGTTAGGAGCGAATTTTCCCTTAGATTGATCTTGGTTGTCAATGATCTTCTTCAAAACCAAGTCATGTTATTTAAACTGCCGTAGCCAGACTTTTTTGTTGTAGGATCTGGCGATCCTTTGTTGATATAACTGACCATGGAAGATAGCCGTGGTTCACCTTTTATCTATTAGAGACAATTGGTGATACCTGTCTTGTACCCATTGGTCTTCACCCAGCTGAGCGTCTATCAACACTCTGAGGGATTCCATCTCTACTTTTATGGGGAGCACTGCTTCCATCCCATAGGTTAATGCGTAGGGGGTTGCCTCAGTGGAAGTGTGCATTGAGGTTCTGTAGGCTAACAGAGTAAGAGGCAATAGGTCAGGCCACCCTTTGTGGTTGGCAGACATCTTTTGCATAATCTTCTCAATGTTCTTGTTAGCCGCTTCAACAGCATCATTCATCTTCGGACGGTAGATGACAGAGTTAAGATGTTTAATGTGGAATTTACTGCATAACTCCTCCATCATCCTATTGTTGAGGTTCTTAGCATTGTCTGATACAATCACCTCTTGTTGTCCATATCGACAAATGACATTATTTCTGATGAAAGCAATGATGACTTTTTTGGTAACCCTGGGGAAGGAGGCTGCTTCTACCCACTTGGTGAAGTAGTCGATCATAGTGAATATAAATCGGTGTCCATTACTTGTTTTAGGCTAAATGGGCCCAATAACGTCTATTCCCCACATTGAGAAAGGCCAAGGCGAACTCATATTGTGGAGTTCCTGTGGAGGGGCGTGGATAGCATTCCCATGAATTTGGCACTGATAACATCTCATGACGTGGTCATTGCAGTCAGCTTTCAGAGAGAGCCAGTAATGTCCTGTCTTGAGGATCTTCTTGGCAAGGAGGGGGCCACTCATGTGTGGGCCACATACTCCACCATGGATCTCATCCATAAGCCTTTGCGCTTGAACTTTGTTTAAACATCTGAGGAGACCTTGTCCTGCATCTCTCTTATAAAGAGCATCTCCGCTCAGATAGAATTTCATAGCAAGTCGATGGATTTGCCTTTTCTCGGTCGGGATCGCCTCAGCGGGTGTAGATCCATCTCGTAGGTATTCCTTGATATGGTGATACCAAGGATTTGAATGGAAGGTAGCTCATCCGATACTTCTCCAATATAATTCCCATAGGGTGGTGCTTTGTGCAGGGCAATGGTGATGCTTGGCAAGTGTCCCTTGTTAGGTATGTGAATCAAATAGGCCAAAGTTGCTAATGCGTCTGTAAAGTCATTCCTATTACAAGAATGTGTAGAAAGGAGATTTCATCGAACTCCAAAACCATCTGTAAAACTTGCTGATGGTAAGGCAACAAATGTAGCTCTTTGGTTTGATAGATTCCCGTGGATTGTCTGACAACTAACTTCGAATCTCCAAAGATAGTTAACCGCATGATGCCCATTGATCGGGCAAGCTTTAGCCCCATGAGACAGCCTTCATACTCAGTTGTGTTGTTGGTGCTGTCAAACTACAATTTGATGGCGACGGGATATCGCTCCCCGTACTGGATACTAGAAATGCTCCAGCTCCAGAACCTTCCATATTAACAGCTTGTTGGTTGATTTCAATCAATGAATACGTGCAAGTATACACGGTGAACAAGTAATAAAGTGATAAGAAAAGTATCGTTCCCACGAGGAATTATTTAATAAAAATTACCAAGTACTAACTCTTAACCAAATCAATTTTATTTAAACAACCATAAATTGTGATTTTTCTAATTAAGAAAACTAAATTAATCAATTAAAACTAGATTACTCTAAAATTAATTCAAATAAATAAAGATTAAGACTTCAATATCCCCAATTATGAACTATAAATCAATTATCTAATTATCCCAATTATTATGTCTACTGAATTGTTAACAGGAATTCTCAAATGTCAAAAGTCCTTTTCCAAGTGATCAATTGCCTTCTATTTAATCCAGATTAATCTTGCTATATTCCTATGCAAAACAATTGAATTAAACTCCTTCAATTCCAATTCCTTATGTGTTACATGCGGTGAACAGATATTTCCATTCAATTCACAAACCTAATTATTCACTGTGGAAATAACTAAGTGACATGATATCATGCCCAGTTCTAACCCTAGAATTCCTCTTTCAATTCCGTCTAGAGTAACAAGGTAATTACTGATCAGATAATTAATCAATAGGCATAAGGCAAGATAAACAACTCACTTTAACATAAATAATTGGAATATAATGAATAACTAATTCATAGCCATAAAAAGTTCAATTGAAATCTCAATAAAAGAGTTAGTTCATAATTCATGAATTAAAACCAAGAATCCATAATTGAATAGACATTAAAAGATAAAAGTATGATAAAAGAAGAGAATAGAATCTGTTGTCAGCAAATCTGATGCTCCTCTCTTGTTCTTGCTCTTGATCTCCAATGATCTCCAAGTTGCTTCAATCTCCAAAACTAATAAGAACTAGAGTTATGTTCTAATCTAATGGAGTGTATCTCTAATCTAATCTATGTAATCCACCTTTATTTTATGCCTTACATCAAGTATTTATAGATTACAAGTACAATTTTGAGCTTTAGGAACAAACCCAATCCAATTTGGAGTCGAAAAGGTATCAAAATTCGCCCAAAACGCGTCCAAGCCGCAACCAACCTCTTCCCCAGTGCCCCAGCGCTGGGCTTGACGTTCAGACACTTCTCCCCAACGCCCCGGCGCTGGGCATAGGCCTATTTTGGGCGCCCCGGCGCTGGCCCCAAGTTCTGACATTTTTTGCTCCGATGTTCTTTGGGAAAACGGCCATAACGTTTGATCCGGAGGAGTTACGGGACCTTCTACCTATCAAATCGAAGATATCGACGAGATCTACAACTTTTATTCTTTGAGGATTGAGAAATTCTGGGTGGATGAAGGCTGAAATTGAGCTGGAAGTAACTACTATGCAAATGACCACCCAAAACCATGACGTTCGACGTCCGTTGGTACAACGATCATAACTCTTGCATCCGAACTCCGATTGGAATGATTCAAAATGTTCCAAAAAGCTAAGACGATGCTCTTCAATGTAAAATAAGTTCCAAACCAAGAACATAAAGTAAACATGAAAGCCCAAATGATGTCTGGTTTGCTTTTCTTTGCGTTTTCTTTGCTTTTCCTTACCAATAGTCGCTCACACCGCTCCCAAACGTATAACCTACAAAATGAACACAAAATGCATG
This sequence comes from Panax quinquefolius, assembly GCA_020205615.1. NCBI lineage: Eukaryota > Viridiplantae > Streptophyta > Magnoliopsida > Apiales > Araliaceae > Panax > Panax quinquefolius. The sequence goes on along the minus strand of CM035172.1, from coordinate 56,722,471 downwards.
AAAAGTAACTAAGACACATAAATATAAGCAACTAATTCAAGTAAAAGATACCGGATAAGTGTATAAGTGTATATAAAATCCACTTATCAAATAATTTCAAACTTAAACTCATTGTCCCCAAGTAACACAACATAATGCAATGCAATGCAATGAAATGCAACTAATCTATATGCTCATTTAATCCAAAGTAAAGATTTGATAGAATCAAATCTATTCACTCAGCCTTAGAGCAATCAAGCAAACACGACAATACTTCATATAAAAACCAATCAACAATTTCCTAGTCAATCATCAAGTCTTAAACTGTTATTACTGGTATAGTGCGTGTGTGTGCTCAACAACCATGCTAACTGATATAAAATCAAATTTAACACATAACAAGTCTCTTCGAAGGCATCATATAGTGTAAACTCAAGAAATCTCAAAGATAGGCACGATTCAACTAAAATTAAACTCAACCAAATTCAAGGGTACATGCAGGATACTTATACTTTCTTTTCTTTCTTCTCTTTTTTTTTTCTTTTTTTTACACGGGGGCTTTTTGCTCTTTTCCCGTGATTATTTCCCTTTTCTTTTTCTTTTGATAGATGGTTGGTGAGTACGTTTTACGCTCCATCTCACGCTTGTGTTTATGGGGAGTGTTTCTCCTCAACCCACCACAAGACTCAACATGTTTTCTTTTTTTTAAAGCTTATATACCCCACATATATTCCCCCAAACTTAGGTTCTTGTCTAACTTTAGTTATCACTACTTATTCTTGTTATTCTTTCATTCAAACTAGAATTATCCTTTAGAGTCCCATTATGTATCAATTTAAACTCAATCAATCAACAAGTTGTTTTTACTGTGCTATCATTATTATACTAGTTTCAAAATGTAAAAAGATTCAATTCATAACAAGAAATCACATCAAAGCTCTAATAGTCAAGATTATACTTGTCTACCTAATTCCAATCTCATCATTGGCCAAAATAAACTTAACTATAACAAACCCCTGGACTTATGCAAAATGAACATAATAACTAACTATTATTTTGAATTTTGAATTTTTTTTTGAATTTTTTTGTAATGAACCTAAACTATATTAACAACATATGCAAAATAACATAACATAAACATGAAACTAAACATGCAATAACGAACTAAACTAAACTCCCCCAAACTTCGTAATTACAATGTTCTCATTGTAAGAATATAGCGATAAGTAGAAGAGAACTTCCCTGTAATCAGCTAAGCGTGAGGTGTTGGTGGCGATGGTAGCAACGATCATTTTCTTATCCATTGAACCTCCAATACCTGAAATGAAGAGAGACAACATGTATTAGATTATAAGAGAACTTACTAAGCAAATTAATTCCTATCTACTAAATAAACTAGTAAAGCATATAAATATAAAAATTCCTGGGTTGCCTCCCAGCTAGCGCTTGATTTATAGTCTTTTCACCGACTTTGTTCGTCAATGCTATCCAATTTCTCTTAAAGTTGAGGAAACCTCCATCCATCGGAAATAATATAGCTTTTGGTAGGTTCCCATTTACGATAGCCATTGTATTAAAGTCACCTAGCATGCTTTGTTTAGATAAGATCACATTTAAGAACGCCCAACATCTAGGTGTTTTTTCCATCAGGTTCATGAATAGATTCTCGCATTAAGGCTTGTCGACACAACAATATCTTCTTCTATCTTCTCCAACTCATTCAACCATGGCTTCAAGTTGTACTCGCTTACATCACAAGGAGTATTGCCGATTTACATGACTACCTAGCGGACATGGTTTTGCAAATCTAACGGGATTCTTGAACTTTGGTGAGAAGGAACTTGGGGCACTAATAACATCGGCTCCTCCTCGTTGGTAATCATAGTTAGTTCTTCACCGACCTTATTTTCATTATCCCCACTTGTCTCCTCTTTTTCAACATCTCGTGTCTCATCCAGCTTGTAGATTTGGCTCTGCACTTCATCAATTTTGTCATCCATGTCATAAAGCCAAGTGTTTCGAGGAAGGTTGTTTATGACTTTGGTCATTTGCTCTATCTCGATCCGCAAGATTTAGAATTGACCCCATTTGATTAATCCCTCTCCTCGAACTTGGACCACAATTCCTCCAACCTTGAATTTTCTTCTTTTAATAGAGGTTGATATGAGAATTTTTGCGTGTATGTTGGATTTGGAGTAGATTATTGGTCTTGATAGTTGTAGCTCCATGAAAATCCGGGTGATACCCCCAAACTTGTTCATAATTATCATATGCATATTGATTGAGGTAGTTACCACCATACATTGCATCGCCCAAGATTGATGGTACATTGATTACTCGGTGATTGCCAAAGACAATAGTCACACATAATCGCCATCCTTCGACTCTGTTGGGATGCGATAACGCCCAACTTCCTCGAAAAGTTCTTTAATTTGTGCCGACATTGCGAAAAGTGTCGCGAGTCCGTCAATCTCCATCCCCTCGTCGAAGTCACATTCGTTGTATGGCCATTGATACTCAAAGTCATCCCATGGTACCTAAAATGAGAGAAATATAAGAAGAGAATTAAAATAAAAATAAAAATGTTTAAATTAAGACTAATTTGATTGAAATTAATATTGGTAAAAAATATTAAACTAATTCCCCAAGAATGACTACGCCAAAAACTTGTTGGTTGATTTCAATCAATGAATACTTGCAAGTATACACAGTCAACAAGTAATAAAGTGATAAGAAAAGTATCGTTCCCACGAGGAATTATTTAATAAAAATTACCAAGTACTAACTCTTAACCAAATCAATTTTATTTAAACAACCATAAATTATGATTTTTCTAATTAAGAAAACTAAATTAATCAATTAAAACTAGATTACTCTAAAATTAATTCAAATAAATAAAGATTAAGACTTCAATATCCCCAATTATGAACTATAAATCAATTATCCAATTATCCCAATTATTATGTCTCATCGAATTGTTAATGTGAATTCTCAAATGCCAAATGTCCTTTTCCAAGTGATCAATTGCCTTCTATTTAATCCAGATTAATCTTGCTATATTCCTATACAAAACAATTGAATTAAACTCCTTCAATTCCAATTCCTTATGTGTTACATGCGGTGAACAGATATTTCCATTCAATTTACAAACTTAATTATTCACTGTGCAAATAACTAAGTCACATGATATCATGCCCAATTCTAACCCTAGAATTCCTCTTTCAATTCCTTCTAGAGTAACAAGATAATTACTGATCAGATAATTAATCAATAAGCATAAGGCAAGATAAACAACTCACTTTAACATAAATAATTGGAATATAATGAATAACTAATTCATAGCCATAAAAAGTTCAATTGAAATCTCAATAAAAGAGTTAGTTCATAATTAATGAATTAAAACCAAGAATCCACAATTGAATAGACATTAAAAGATAAAAGTATGATAAGAGAAGAGAATAGAATCATTGTCAAGAACTGATGCTCCCTCTCTCTTGCTCTGCTCTCGATCTTCAATGATCTCCAAGTTGCTTCAATCTCCAAAATTAATAAGAACTAGGGTTTATGTTCTAATCTAATGGAGTGTATCTCTAATCTAATCTATGTAATCTCTCTTTATTTTATGCCTTACATCAAGTATTTATAGATTACAAGTCCAATTTTGAGCTTAGGAACAAACCCAATTCAATTTGAGTCAAAAGGTGTCAAAATTCGCCCAAAACGCGCATCCAAGCCGCAACCAACCTCTTCCCCAAAGGCGCTTCAAAGCGTTGGGCTTGACGTCAGACACGCTTCCCCCAGCGCCTGGCGCTGGGCATAGGCCTATTTTTGGGTGCCCTTGCTGCTGGCCCCAAGTTCGACATTTTCTACTCCGACGTCCTTTGGGAAAACGGCCATAACCTTTGATCCGGGAGGAGTTACGGGGCCTGCCACCTATCAAATCGAAGATATCGACGAGATCTACAACTTCATGCTTTGAGGATTGAGAAATTCTGGGCGGATGAAGGCTGAAATTGAGCTGGAAGTAACTGCTATGCAAATGACCACCCAAAACCATGACGTTCGACGTCCGTTGGTACAACGATCATAACTCTTGCATCCGAACTCCAATTGGAATGATTCAAAATGTTCTGGAAAGCTAAGACGATGCTCTTCAATGTAAGCTAAGTTCCAAACCAAGAACATGAAGTAAACATGAAAGACCAAATGATGTCCGGTTTTCTTTTCTTTGCGTTTTCTTTGCTTTTCTTTACCAATAGTCGCTCACACCGCTCCCAAACGTATAACCTACAAAATGAACACAAAATGCATGAAAAGTAACTAAGACACATAAATATAAGCAACTAATTCAAGTAAAAGATACCGGATAAGTGTATATAAAATCCACTTATCACAGCTCCATCAAAATACATCTTCCATGTTTGGCTTGTATCGTACTGATGGTGTTGCTAAACTGTCATTACCCCTTCATCGGGGAAGTTTGTCTCCAAATGTTTGAAGTTCCCTGAAGGTGCGGCGGCCAGTTGATTTGTAATTCCTTGACCTTTGATGGACTTTTGAGTCACGTAGACGATGTCAAATTGTTGTAGGATCAACTGCCATCTGGACAGCCGGCAATTAAACATAGGTTTATTGAACACGTACTAAAGAGGATCCACGCAAGATATGAGATGGGTTGTGTGACCATGGAGGTAATGTTGAAACCTCATGGACGCCCATGCTAAAGCACAAAAAGTCTTCTCAATTAGAGTGTACTTGTGTTCACTGCTACTGAATCTTTTGTTGAGGTAATAGATAATTCGTTCTTGGCCTCTTCGTCTTTCTGTCCCAGCATGCAGCCCATGGTATTGTCACTTATGGATAGGTACATGAACAGGGGGACATCATCCCTGGGTGGTACCAAAACGAGAGCTTTGACTAGCTGCTCTTTGATTGTAAGGAAGGCCTTCTGGCAATCATCATTCCATTTCATGGAGGAGTTCTTCCTTAAAAGCTTGAAGATTAGCTCACAGGTTGTGGTGAGTTGAGAAATGAACCTGCTAATGAAGTTGATTCTTCCCAAAAATCCTCGTATTTCCTTCTCTGTTTGAGGAATGGGCATTTTTGGATGGCCTGGATCTTGGTGGGACCAGCTCAATCCCTTTGTGGCTGACTAGAAATCCTAACAACTTTCCTGATTTAACGCCAAAGGCGCACTTAGCTAGATTCAACTTAAAGTTGTACTTACGCAACCTATTGAATAGCTTCTTGAGATGGTCTAAGTGGTCTTCCTCCTTCCGGGATTTGACAATGATGTCATCCATGTAGATCTCTATCTCTTTGTGCATTAAGTCGTGGAAAAGAGCAATCATAGCTCGCTGATAGGTGGCTCCTGCATTGATGAGGCCGAATGACAACCGTCTATAGGAAAAGGTTCCCTAAGGTGTGATGAAAGTAGTTTTCTCATGATCTTCCTCAGAAACCATGATCTGATGGTACCCCGCAAAAGCAATCAAAGAAAGGAGTACATGCGATGAAAGCAAAAGATTGTCAATGAGAATGTGGATAAATGGCACGGGAAAGCTATCTTTAAGGCAAGCTTTGTTCAAGTCTCGATAATCCACGCAAACTCGCACCTTCCCTCCAAGTTTAGGCACGGGAACGATATTGGAAATCCACTCAGGATATGTGGACACCATAATGATGCCAACTTGAAATTGTTTCACAATTTCTTCTTTCACCTTTAAACTCCACTCAGGTTTCAATCGCCCGAGCTTTTGCTTGACTAGCTTGAATCCCTCTTTAATGGGAAGGCGATGAAGGACAATGTCAGTGGACAAACCCACCATGTCTTCATAAGACCATGCAAACACATCCTGGAATTGGGTTAGTAGCGTAACCATGTCATTCCTTTAGTTTGGGGTAAGGTCTGAACCAATCTGGATTAACTTAGGGATTTCTAAGGTTCTGAGATTGAAGGAAGTGGTTTGACCAAGGTTGGGTTTAGGTTTGTTTTTGACCCATTCTTGAATTTCTGGAGGCACCTCAATGTCTTCATGTATTTCCATCAAGGCTGAATTCATCTCTACATCAAAGGTACAATCCTTGTGGAGAAGAGGCACCAGACGTCGTAAATCTGAGCACATCTAAATTGTGGTCCTGAAACAAAATATGCTTTCACTTAGTATATATGAAATGTTTTGATCATACATGTGTTAGTATATATCTTGACAAAATAAACTATTCTTTGATCTTTATCTGAGAAAAGTAAGCAGTTATACTATCTACAGGGCAGAAAGAGTTCCTGCCTGTTTTACCCTTGTCGACCAATACAAGGAGTGCTGCTCCAATTGGCAAGGGCAAACTCCGGGTGGACTGCAGTGATGGAGGGGTTGTCATCTTCCTCCTCTTCCCGAATGATGGCTATTATATCTGGGCAATCATCGTCTGGGGTGTATCTGTTTGTATGTTCATTATGAACGATGGTGCGTATGCCTGACATCATTCTGACGATATCTTGCTTGATTCTTCATTCCTCCTCTTCCACTGCGGGATCTAGAACAAAGACTTCTTTCACCTTCACCGGTACCGGTTTGGGAAATAACATAGCCATTACATTGGCTGGCACCTTTACTGGAGGTTGTACGGACTCAGAATTCGCAGGTGAAGGTAATCGTCAAGTGGCTGAAGCTGAAGGAATCTAATGATGCTTATGAGGATTCCTATGACTAGAATTGGTAGAATAGCCTAGACCAGCTGTCCCAGTTTAAGTGTAGACTCGAATGTGGTGCTTGAATACCTTGGTAATCTTTACCCAGCCCTTGTCCCGGCTGATGACCCAATGACATCATTTCTTGAGTAGCCGACATTACCTCGACAGAAATCTTGGGTTCGGGAAATAGCGTTCCAATTGCATGGTATTGGGTATTGCTTACTTCCGAGGCATGAAAACTGACTGGTTCAACATCTGCATTAGCATTGATGAATGGCATGTCCCCATGTTGAGGATACTCTGGTTCAGCGATTGATCGTGACTGGGCTATTATTGATAATGTATTTTAGTTGTTGATGAAGGGTGGAGAGAACTGTCCCGACCATATGAATCCACGGTCTTCCCAAGAGCAGGTTGTATCCTGAATCTATCTTGAGTACAGGAAAAGACACGCAGAATGTATGGGGACCAATTTCGATTAGCAACTCAATTACTCTAACCGAATTCTGGCGGGCTCCATTAAAAGCTTTGATAACCGTATGGTTGCTTCAGATTCGGTTGAGATTGACATTCATCTTTAACAATGTAGCGTATGGACATATATTTAGAGATGAACCTCCATCTATCAAGACTCCAGCCAGCATATACCCGGAGGACAAGACCTCAATGTGTAACGGCTTGCAATGACCGGTCCTTTCGGGTGGTATGTCATCATTAGTGAAGGATATCACATTGTTGTTAAAAATGTGATTAACCAAGTGCTGAAATTTCTTCGTATCCACTGATGGCGGTAAGTAGGCTTCTTCTAAAACCTTTATCAATATTTTCCTGTGATCCTCGGAAGCTAAAACTAAGTCCAGGATTGAAATTTGGTGTGGAGCTTCTCTTAAGCTTAAAACCACATTGGCTTCGTTATAACCCATAGTGCGGAGGAATTTTTCAATCTTCTCCATGGGTATTTTCCCCTTTGATTTGATGGTAGACTTTATCACCCGTTGGGGAAGATACAGTGGATTCTTCTTCGACACTGTAGCAGTTGTATGCGAGGTGAATCCTTCACCTTCTCCATAATTCCATGGAACTTTGTGCAAGCTGACAATAGGATATTTTTCTTTGCGTGGTAAATTGATTGGCTCTGAAGCGGCTACTTTCAAAGGATTGTTGTTTTCTCTGAGTTAAATTGCTGGTATAGTGAGTGGTTTGCCAGTGTCATCGGCTTCAGCAGATATAACTGCTACCAATCCCTTCCGGTTAGTGGGACAGGTATTCTCAATCTCCCACAGCACGGTATCATCGTCTTCTAGTTGCAGGACACCACTATCAATTAGATTTTGGATAAGGTGGTGGAGTGCCTAGCATTATTCTATGCTGTGACCGCGAGAATGGGAGTGATATTGACATACTCTATCAGAATTGTACCGTCCTGAACGGGGATTGATTGGAGGTAGAAGGGAAGTGATCCTTCCTACATTGATTAACATCTGAAGGATTTCCTCCATAGATAGGCCCAAATATGTAAATTCCCTTCTATTGGCAAAATCCCGATGGGCTTTGGCATTCGCTCTCTTTGTCACTTTGTCCTCCAACATTTCATTTTCTGAAGGTGACGAGGGAATATTCAAGACAAGAAGAAGGAGACTAGCATGCTCCTGGCTGACAAACTGGCGTGTAACTTGATGCTGATAGATCACCAGTTCTGCCAATTGCTCAATTTGCTTGCACTTGCTCAATTTGCTTGCATAGAGCTTTTATCTTATGTTCCATTGCGAACTGGAACTTGGCATAATCCCACTTGTCAACACCGTCTTTGGTGGTCTGAGATGAATCATCGTTGAAATTGGAACTCTGTCCATTGCTCCAATTAATCATGTTGACTTCTTCCTCTTTGTGTTGAGGAAGAGGGTTGTCTTGAACGTGAGGTTGATCTGGTTTGGTGATCACGATTTCCTCGTTGTCTATCAGGTCTTGGATTTTGTATTTCAAGGCCCAACAATCTTGAGTATCATATCAAGGTGCCCCGACATGATAAGCACATTGAAACCCCTTCCATTAGGGCTAGCTGGTGGAAGAAGATGCGTGATTTTCTTCTGCGTGGTCAGAAGATTGAGAATATTCTCGGGTGAGTCCCCTAAGGGGGTGAACACTCGAGGGCGTTTAATTTCTCCACCTTTCGGTATTGGAGGGTTTGAAGACTGTGCTAAAAAGGGAGTATAATTTCTCCTCTTGATAGGCATGTTCTAATTGCCTTTTTGACCCTGTAGTATCAGGGAAACATCCTCCTCTTTCTTTTTATGGACCCTCCGGGGGTTGTTTCCATAATTTTCGGATTGGATCTGCTCAGCAACAACTTTAAGGGCAGCTAGGTCTTGAATCTTTCCTGACTTCAACCCATCTCAGCCATCTCCCCTTGTTTAATCATTTCAAAAAATGGTTTACCGATGCCGGATAATACTCTTTCATAGAAAGGAGCTTCTTGTATTTCTATGAAGGTCATGACCATTTCTGATTATGTCATGGAAGGAATAGCTTGAGCAGCAAGGCGCCTCCACCTCTGGGTATACTCTCTGAAAGACTCGTTGAACTGTTTCTTGACCTTAGTAATCTGGTACTGGTCAGGAGCCATCTGAGACTGGAAGCTATATTGTGTGAGGAAGGCGTGTGCTAGCTCTTCCCAGCTATGGATCTTTGAGTTATCCAATCTGGTATACCACGAACGGGCTTCTCTAATCAAACTCTTCTGGAACAGCTGCATCCTGAACTTCTCGTCCTCTGCATAAGAACCAAGTTCTCCAATAAACACCTTTAAATTTGTGTAAGGATCTCTTAACCCGTCATATTTTTCGAAGTCATGAGTTTTAAACTTTTTAAGATAATGAACACCAGGGAATATACACAGGTCAGCATATAAAACACTCGCGTGTGCTCCAATTCCTTTGATAGCACGAAGGGTTTCTTCCATTTGAAGGACTTTTTTTCTGATATCACCGGTGTCTGGATCTCCTGTGAGATGGGTAGCATCATGAATTTTGTTGGTCGTATCCAACTGCAGTTCAAGTATCGTAACAGCTTGAGTTCCCCCTTGTGTAGAGGATTCAGCATGTATGGGTATTTTTGGACCCTGATTAGACTGGTGTAGTTCTTTGAGCAAAACAGCCAAATCTGCTATTTGCTTGCTTAATCCGTCGAATTCTTTGCGAGAAATTGGATTAAGATCAGTCTGGTCGGATGATGACATAATTGATTGTAGGCTTGCGGCCTTTTTGGATTTTGACCGGGTAATAGGTCTGATGGTTTCCCTGCGAAAGACTTGCATAGTTTAGTCTTTAGGGAATGCGTAAATATTAACATGCTATGTGATGTATGCATTTTAGGAATTTTATCCTGCAAAGCGGATGTTAGTTACATTTTTGTAATAATACGGTAGCATGTTAATTTAAATATGTATGTACACATTTCTTCATATCTCTCATTACATGGAGATGAATATTGAATGAAATTACAAGTAATTGACTTTACGAGTAATTTTAAAATGAGAAAGTATGAAGAGACTTTCCTTTGTGTTGGGTTTATCAGAGGCTGACCTATCTTAGGTTACTCTCGCGGCTTTTTGGTACGAAGGTTCCCAAATCATCGCAATTTACTCGGCGGGAAGTTAATCTGGTCTTTCAACTGGACCGAATTTGGGTGGTGCCTTTTCTGAGCCTCGTTAGAATTAGTCTTCCTATGAGTCCTGTAATCAAACACCGACAGGATAGCCTCCTGGTGGAGGGACCACACAACATACATTCACATACACCGCATCTCACTGTATGGAAATGATGACATGTGCGAAGCACTAATATCACAAGCAGATATAGTGCGAAGCACTAAGTGCAATAAGTAAATGCATTCGTACACATTCATCATAAATGTAAATGCAACATCCACACACAAGAAGATAATAGTTTTTTAAAAGATTATAATAGTGGCTTAAGTCCTCTTACTGGAAGTCCCCAGCAGAGTCGCCACCTGTCGACGTCGGGATTTTTATTTGTCCTTTTTCGTTACTTATTCTTTGGTGTTCTCATATTAGGTGAGATTTGTTTGAAAAAACAAGTGAAAAAGGTCCGACATGTATAATGTCGACGATGAACTGTTAAAAGTTGCCAGTTGGTTTTTTAAATGGTTGTACCAACACAACCGAGAAAAGGTTTGCACATTGACCTAGTGATGTGACACTGCTAAATAGGTCGGTGAAACCGAGATTCATTAGGGTCCAAGGACTTGATTATGTGAAGGGAAGGTGTTAGGCACCCCCCGACATCCGTGTTACCACGGTGACCACCACTTTTTAAGAAACTATTATATAAATGTGTGTGTGTGTGTGTTGGTCAATGTGTTGTTTATTTAGAAGTAGAGCGAGGCCTCGTTCGCACCTATATACTGTGGTTTAAATTTATGTAAAAATTCAGTTTTTAGCAAGATATGGCAGTGATGTTTTATAAAAGAGGTTTTTCAAACCCTTATGCTCAGTAATAACTGAGACCTTTTACACTACCATTTTATTAGGTGTTTGGCTTGATTGCTTTTATTTTTGAGATGTGAAACATCTATAAGAACATAATGTACAAAATAATGTCAACTTCCTCGTGGGTATGAAAACCATCTGAGGAAATTCAGACACCGTAGATAAATTTATAAGCTGCTTACAGCTGAAAATGTTCATCACGGGAACCGAATCTAGATCCAATAGATTGAATCTGTGATCACATGATTTCTAGGCTCACATGATGCTGTAATTTGTATGAAAGTAGTAAGCAGGTATATATATAAAAGTTGTAAATATATATATACAGACATTATCACCAACCACGAAGCACCTCCATAGGGGATCAGAAATGTAAATAAAGCTGTAAAAGCTATCAACCGCCACGGAGGAAACTCCAGGTGGGACAAAACGTAAAAAAAGCTGTAAAAGCGATCAACCACCATGGAGTAAACTCCAGGTGAGACGAAATATATATATAAAAGCAAATAAACACTCCGGATGTAAAATTAAGGCTCATCGAACAGAGTTCGACACGCAGTTCATATATATATATTCATATATAAAAGTATATATATATATATATTAAAGCAATAAACGCTCCAAACCGAAGTCTAAGTTCATAGAACAAAGTTCGACACATAGTTAATATATATATATATATATATTAAATCAAATAAACGCTCCAGACCGAAGTCTAAGCCCAATCGAGGCATAACTCGATAATGTTAGTCCATATATATAAATATATATATAAATATATATGTATATCTAATGAAATAAAACCACTGACTAGAAGAAAGTCCTAGGCCAACACACTGTAAACACGACTCTCAACGTGAAGAAAGGTGTATGCAAAGATGAAGAGAAAGGCTTTAAAATGTGTGAGAAGGCTTACAGTGGGCTTCCAAAGAAGACTTCTATATCTTTAAAGTGGATGAAACTCGGCTCCCGCCGGTACAAGAGTAGCTATATGTGAGCTCACAAGTGTTTAAAATGAGAAAGCACTCAGTCTAGGGTGAGTACGGAGAAAATTTGACAGGGCTTCCTCGCCTTTTCCTCTTTCAAAATGACCACCACAAGCCCTCTATTTATAGAGGGGGGAGCCGCAGTATACACGAGGCTACAAGGTTCCCCCGAGCCATGAGTTTGCCGTCTCGAAGTACATGCACTCGGGCAATGTGATGTCCGCTTGAACTTTTAGAATTGCAATCTGGGCATCTGATTGAGGTATGTAGGACCTATTTTGGACCGTCGTTGTCGAGAGTTACGCAATGACATGGGATTAGAGGTTGTACGAAGTCATGAAGATGGGACGATGCCCTCCGGTCTTCAAGCTTCAAATTCTATCTGTTACCCTGCGTAATAGTCACTCGGGATTGGTTTTTCTTGATTCTTGTGGGACATTGCTATGTAGAAATGTATGTATGAAATGTTAAGATGGTACGGTGTGGTGTCAAGGTGGCAAGATGATGACTTTGCCCCTCACCGGGGTTATCGCCGGTTTGGGATGATAAAGTAGACGTTGCTCAGGGTTATCGCTGAGATTGGACTACTACAAGTGTTGAAGGTCCTCAGTGTCATCTCTGAGGTGTGCATGTCTTCCCGGTGTTATCTTCGGATCTGGTACTGAGTGCCTCGGTGTGAGCGCCAAGGTTGAAGCTGATTGCAGAATTTTGAAACAAGCATTTCTGGGGTTATCTCTGGAACTACAACTACCTTCCTTGGGGTTATAGCCAAGGTTGGTAAATGCTATTCCCAGTGTTGGGACTAAGACTGGACACCTCGGGGTTATCTCCGAGATTAATCGGTCTTCTCCGGTGAATTTTCCAGTATTGGAACTGCATGCCTCGGGGTCATCTCCGAGGTTGGAACTGTTACTCTGGTGTGTGTTCTGGGGTTGAGACTGAACTTTCGGTAGTATCTGGACTGGATATAAACTGTCTTCCAAGGTTACCTCTTGAAAGACGAATCTGCTTTCCTGCAATGTCAGTGATAGGTGTGCAAAAAAATTTGAGTGTCTATAGTAGGGCTCCATAGTTGAGTTGAATCCCACAACTGATGGCTATCATGAACTTAAGTTGCACTTCGTTTATAGAGTCATGGCCAGAGCTCTTGCAGCATATGCATTTCCCAAAAATGTCAGTCAAGAATTCATACCTTTGGGGTAACTCTTTCTTTTTGTACCCTCTGACATTTAGAAACTTCTTGTGATGCATTCTCTTCAGTCCTTCATGAAAAATCGATGCCCTCTATAAACGAAAATCCTTTCGATTTGAAACCTAGGGCTAGGTCTATGTCCTCAGCTTTGAGCTTAAATTCCACGTCCCTGGCCCTCGTGGTGATGAATTCATTCTCAACCGTTCCATTTTTATAGAACTTCTTTATCAGCTTGGGGTAGATCCATGTGCTTATACCCAGAACCTCTTCAAGACCATCTTTCTTTATCAGAGATAGAGTTTTGTGAAATTTGGAGTCAGTTTTCTTGAACTCATCGAAACAGAGTCGGTAACCAGAGATGACATTTGAGGCTGCCATTGATTTCTTTGCACTAAGTATGGTTGATTGAGCTTTTCGAAGAGCTAGGGTTTTTGCTTGTAGAGAGAGAGATGGATGAGCTTTTTGAACTTCTGATTTCAAAAAGGTATTTTCAAACTGTACTTGTAACTTCCCTCCTCTCCATTTGCTTAGTGGGGCATGTGTCATGTTTTGCTTGGCTCCACAAATTTAACTGTGTGGAATGTACTGAATTTCCCTTAGCTCCTTCTGAGCTAATAAATCCTTTGGGAGGACTACGATCGTTGAGGTAGTCTATGTTGTCGTTGAGGTAGCCTTTATGATTGTTGAGTCTACACTGCGATCGTCGAATCTGTACTATGATCGTTGAGTTTGTGATGCGATCGTTGAGTCTGCGATGCAATCATTAAGTCTACTGCTGAGTCCGCTCTGCTCCTTCTGATGAACTTTTGACTTAGCATTTCTCTCGATTTAAGGTAGCTCAGGAAGAGCCAACCTCTTAGAGTGAATTAAGGGTTAGGTTTGTTCTGAGGTGCTTGACAGAGAGATTGCTTTGATCTGTTGAACTTTGTCATTACTGGATGCTCCTTTATTCTGTTGATGGAGTTCTACGATCGTGGTCTTTCATATCACTGCAGCTCTACGATCGTGGAGTTTTATATCACTGCAGCTCTACGATCATGGACTTCCTTTGGTCATATCTTGGATTTCAAACATAGCCTTTATATCTGCATGGTTAGCACAAACTAGAGCATAAATTCTATGGTTGTAAATTTAGCATGCCTAGCTCACTTATTAATTTGTTAAACCTGGATTCATCTAGAGGCTTTGTAAATACATCAGCAAGTTAATTTTTAGTAGGGATATATTGTAAAGATATGGTTCCATTTTGCACATGATCCCTAATGAAATGATACCTTATTTCTATATGTTTGGTCCTAGAAGGCATGACAGGATTATGTGTTATTGCTATGGCACTTGTGTTATCACAGTGAACAGGTATAAATTTGAATTCAAACCCATAGTCTGCTAGTTGATTTTTCATCCATAAGATTTGAGCACAACAACTGCCAACAACAATGTATTCAGCTTCTGCAGTTGATGTAGATACTGAGTTTTTTCTCTTGCTAAACCAGGACACAAGTCTGATTCCCCGTAGCTGACAGGTGCCACTAGTACTTTTTCTGTCTATTTTGTAACCTGCAAAGTCAGCATCTGTATATTCTATTAGTTCAAATGAGGACTCCTTGGGATACCAAAGCCCCAAGTGAAGTGTGCCTTTGAGGTACTTGAAAATCCTTTTTACAGCAGTAAAATGTGATTCCTTAGGATTAGCTTGAAAACTAGCACATATGCATGTTGCAAACATTATGTCTGGTCTACTGGCAGTTAGATATAGAAGAGAGCATATCATACCTTTGTATTGAGTTATATCAACACTTTTACCTTTTTCATCTTTGTCAAGCTTGGTTGCTAGAGCAATTGGGGTTTTCATGGTAGAGGCTGATTACATGCCATACTTTTTAAGTAAGTCTTTAATGTACTTGGCTTGGTTTATGAAGATTCCTTCATCAGTCTGCTTTACTTGCAGTCCAAGGAAGAAGTTCAGCTCACCCATCATGCTCATTTCAAACTTGCTCTGCATAAGCTTAACAAATCTCTTACATAATTTTTTCTCAGTAGAGCCAAAGATAATGTCATCAACATATATTTGAACTAATAAGACTTTGTCTTTATGTTTTCTAAGAAATAATGTGGTATCTACTTTACCTCTAGTGAACCCATTTTCAATAAGAAAGTTAGTTAGTGTTTCATACCATGCTCTAGGTGCTTGTTTAGGATCATATAAGGCTTTGTATAATATATAGACATAATTAGAAAGAGATGAATTAATGAAACCTGGAGGTTTCTTTACATATACTTCTTCTTGAAGTTCACCATTCAGGAATGCACTTTTGACATCCATCTGAAAGACTTTGAATTTCATGTGAGCAGTAAAGGCAAGGAATATTCTAATGGCTTCTAGTCTGGCAACAGGTGCAAAGGTTTCATCGTAGTCAATGCCTTCTTCTTGAGAGTAACCTTCGACCACTAGTCTTGCCTTATTTCTAGTAATTATTCCATCTTCATCCATCTTGTTTCTGGAGACCCACTTAGTTCCAATGACAGGATGACTCTTTGGTCTTGGAACCAATCTCCATACTTTGGTTCTTTCAAACTGATTTAGTTCTTCCTGTATGGCTTCTATCCAGCTGAAGTCTTCCATAGCATCTTCTATCTTCTTTGGTTCCATTTGTGACAAGAAGCTCAGATAGAAACACTCATTTTGGGTGGCTGCTCTTATTTTGACTCTTGCATTTGGGTCTCCAATGATTAAGTCTTGAGTGTGATCTCTTGCCCATCTATTTCCTGTTGGAACAGCTGTCCTGATGCGTTCTTGTCTGAGACCTTCAAGATCAATTTCTGATTCTTGATGTGGAGGTTCGTTGTCTTGAGTAGACCTCTCTACGATCTCATTTCTTTACTCAACGATTTCATTGTTAGGAACTACGATCGTGGTGTTGAGCTTGAAGACCTCGTTCGTAGTGTCTGAATTGTCGTTCGTAGTGTCTTGAGACACTGTTTTGTCCAAGTCTGTTTCATCAAAGATGACGTGGATTGAGACTTCAACACTCAGTGTCTTTTTGTTGAACACTCTATAGGCCTTACTGTGTGTGGCATATCCTAGAAAGATTCCTTCGTCTAACTTGGGTTGGAACTTTGTTAGATATTGCTTCCCATTGTTGAGAATGTAGCATGCACAGTCGAATACATGGAAGTAGCTGACATTTGGCTTTCTTCCTTTCCATAGTTCTAGGGAGTCTTCTTAATCGTAGAGTGTATCAGCGATCGGTTCTGAGTGTAGCATGAAGTGTTGACAGCTTCTGCCCAGAAATATTTAGGCAGATGGGTTGTTGCTAGTAGAGTTCTTCTAGCCTCTATCAACGTTCTGTTCTTTCTCTCAGCTACTCCATTTTATTGAAGAGTTCGTGGAGCTGAGAAGTTGTGACTGATGCCATTGTCTGTGCAGAACTGGTCCATCTCAGAGAAGTCGAATTCTCTGTCATGATCACTCTGTATAGACTTGATTTTCTCCCCTTTCTCATTCATCACTTGTCTAAACATCTTGATCAGTTGGGAGCTTGTTTCATCTTTTGAGTTTAGAAAGAGCACTCATGTGAATCTGGTGTAATCATCCACTACGACTAGTGAGTATCTCTTCCCTCCAAGGCTCGTTGTTGGAATTGGCCCAAATAGATCCATGTGAAGCAGCTGCAAGGGCTTGTCAATTGAGTTGGAAATTTTTCTCTTAAATGAGCTTCTAGTCTGCTTTCCAAGCTGACAGACATTGCATGGCCTTCCTTTAACGAAGCTGAACTTGGGTAATCCTGCAACTAGATCTTTGGAGGCCAGTTTAGACATGCTTTTGAAGTTGAGATGAGACAGTCTTCTATGCCATAGCCAGCTCATTTCTTCAGATGCTTTATCCAGAAAGCATATTGTCTCGTCTGAGCTTAGTTGATCAAGATTTAGTGTGTAGACATTTCCTTCTCTTGTTCCGGTCAGCTTTATGGTGGATATCTTCAGATCTCTGACTTAACATTGATTGTTGTGGAATGTGACTTGATGACCCTTGTCGCAGAGTTGGCTTATGCTCAAAAGATTGTGTTGTAGTCCTTTCACATAGGCTACTTTACTGAAGGACACTACACCATTCCCAACTGAGTCATATCCTCTTGTCTTGCCAGAGCCATTGTCTCCGAAGATGATTGAAGGACCCTCCTTCTCTATGTAGTTAGACAAAAGCGTTTTGTGACAACCCCAAAATAGGTCCATTCCATCCAACCCATTCTGAGTCGCCAAATCCATGGTACAGAAAACAACTACAACTTTATTTCAACAATTGTCGTGCAAAATACAACAACTCATGTGTTGTGAGTTTTGATACAAATATATATATCAACTGTGACTCTTGACACCAACTTGGATAGCACGTCACCATAACGTCTTACATAAAGGTATAGTCAAAAACTGTTTTAGAAATTAAAATCTTTGGGAAGTGCTCAAGAAAACCTTCGTACATGGGAGGCCATGCGTTTAGGTTATGATAGATATCATATGGCCACATAATTATCCTTGGTTGACCCAATAGACCCCAAAGAGTGGGTCCCACCCAAATTTAAATAAAAATTATTTTATTTTTTGAAACTTCAATAATTCATAGAAAATAGCCCGTTTATCAGAAAATACGAATTTTATGTCCATTCCACACGAAATCGAATTCTCTACAACTTTACAGAAGAAAGCTTTTCCAAATTCCAGACCGAAAATATCCGAAATCCACAAACGGATGATTTTAAACACCGTTTTAACACCTTTTAAAATTCATAACAAATCATGCGTTAATTTCAACGGTTCAAAATTTTTGGACATATACTCAACTTATATATGTATAACATATCCAAAAATCACAACGAACCAACGGTCGAAATAAAATTATAATTCACGCAATAGAGCTTTAAGAACCCCGATTTGATATTTTAATACCTCCAATTCGATAAAATACTGATAAAACACCTCAACATTAATTCATTCATTTATAACCACGTAAATAAATCCATCATTTATATCAACATCAAATAAATATTTCCTTATCATATAAATTAATAATTAATTATTCACAAATAATATGACAGAGAATCACAATAATGATAACCATGCGTAGCGGTTCCAGGAAAGAGGGGGCTTTCCAATAAGGATTTCTCCTTCTTGGGGCGCGATTAGGTGACCAAAACTCTCCTTGACTGAACTTTCTAGATAATGCCAATAATGCTATCTAATAATATTATTCAAATAATATGAATTATTGATCGATAATCGAAAATCTTTATGCGTGACAATTATTGAAACAACGATAATATAAAATATCAATGCATGACAATTATTGAATCAATAAAATAAAATATTGAGCGATAATTATCGTAACAATTATTGAGTAGTGCCTTCTCACGTAAGAATCGATAATTCAAAAATCATGCAAAAGCTGGTAATCTTTCTTTATGCAACAACGCGTATTACTTTACTTTACCCACCGGGTATTCCAACAGTGTTAACGGTAACAATTACGCCGTTATTTATAAAAACTTAAATTTGTCATTTTCTTCATCCAGATGGTTATTACATTATGGGGCCCTAATTGTTGCTTAGCCGTCATCGAATATTCCCAAACAACAAAGAATATTCTACGACCAAACGAATATTCCCCGACAACAAGAATATTCTATAACCACTTGTGTATTTTGAAAAATTTATATATATCACCCTTAACTTTAACTTTTTATCAATTTAACCATTTACTAAATAAAAAAATTGAATACTTTTATTTCATAAAATTCGGGGTCTTACAATCACCCCTCCTTATGAAATTTTGTCCCCGAAATTTACGTACCTGGTATTTCAAAGAGTTGAGAATACCTTGCTTTCATCTCAGATTCCATCTTCCCTGTCATCATGATTTCTCCATTGCTCATCTCCTGTATTTCAAATATCATTCTAGAATACAGCTTCAAAACAAAGGTTAATTGACATATCACAATTTGTCAACTTAAGTAAAAATTTCAGCTTAGGTAGGACACACACTAGCGAAGGATATTACTCGTTTCTCCATTCCTAGTTCTAATCTCGGATCTCCACCAGAGACCATATCCCTAAGCTCTGATACCAACTGTGACAACCCCAAAATAGGTCCATTCCATCCAACCCATTCTGAGTCGCCAAATCCATGGTATAAAAAACAACTACAACTTTATTACAACAATTGTCGGGCAAAATACAACAACTCATGTGTTGTGAGTTTTGATACAAATATATATATATATCAACTGTGACTCTTGACAGCAACTTGGGTAGCACGTCACCATGACGTCTTACATAAATGTATAGTCAAAAACTGTTTTAGAAATTAAAATCTTTGGGAAGTGCTCAAGGAAACCTTCGTATATGGGAGCCCATGCGTTTAGGTTATGATAGATATCATATAACCATAGAATTATCCTTGGTTGACCCAATAGACCCCAAAGAAAAATGATAAGATTACTATCATATTCTTTCCAATGGTGAGTCTTCTCTTGACATATCATTATCTCCTTTGTCTCTAATTGAGAGTTATACTTCAACCAAACACCAAGATTATATAGGTAGTGCTTTCGTAGATATACTCAAGCAAGTGGATGAGCACAACCACATCTTATGATAATACGAGGTTGTATGTCATTAGACATCTTGTATGATAGTGGCAAAACACCCTTCCAACGTTGGGTTCGCTTTCACCCTATTTGATTCACCAAATATAACTACTAAATGATGATGTATACAACACCTTTCTATAATTTGCTTAGGAGAACCTCCATGACTAGAGACCATGATTCTATTCCCCCGTTATCCTCGCTTTCGACCCCCACTACACTCTTATTACGAAAAGGAATTGTGAAGCAAAAGGGTGAGCCACAACTAGCTCGATAAAGAATATCATGACTAAAGATAATTAAATTATCAATAGCCTTCATCGATAATAAATCGAGATTTAGAACATATGGTAGATGATAAAACTTTTGAACCATAGTTTTGCGTGGGCGAAGCAATCCATTAGAAGAGTCAAATAGACCATAAAGTCTACTATCTTCTCCACATTAAAAGTCCACCAATAGTGTTTTATCCCTGTAACATCACTCAACAGTTCCTTTCCACAATTATATGAGTAACTCATATTCATAATTGTGATTCTAAATTCCTCTTCGCACCCAGGACGAAGATAATTTTCATCACATGTCTTTACCTGAAACATCAAAGATCATGGTTATACCAAATCACAGTTCCTATTTATAATCATACTAACAATTTCATCTTTCCACTACGGGCCAAAGATATTAATCAACAGACTATCTTTGCACTACAGGCCAAAGATATTCCTCAACCGTTCATATTTGCACTACAGGCCAAATATATTCATCAACAGTTCATATTTGCACTGCAGGCCAAATATATTAATATCTCAAAGAAATATTAATATCTAAGAATTTCGTAATCATTTGAATTTATAATACATAATTATAACCATGTTGATCATTTCACCTTTGCACTTAAGTAAAGATATTCAATTATAAATTCAATGGTCATGATCATATCGATCAACAATTGACTTTTGACTTCTTGGCAAAGAGAACCCATAGTCATAATCATACCAATAATCTACCCATCTTTACACTCAAGTCAAAGAGAAATTAATATCATCATTAGGGTTATAAAAATGTTATATATGATAATAAAAATAATATAATCAACATATAGATTTAATTTCAAGAGTAATATTCATAACTCAACTATAATTTGGTTAGAAAAAGAAACCAATTTTGTCATAAATAGTAACTCGTGAATAGTAACCCATGAATAGTAACCGCCGAAAAGTGAATTACTCTTTGAATAGTAATCGTGAATAGTAACTCATGAATAGTAAATCAACACAAAAAAGGTAGAAATTCCACAATAAAATTCATATAATATTTTAATATTATAATGATATTGAAATAACATTTCTTAAACTTATAAACAATTTATTTTAATTGTTTACACTTTACTAAATAATGCATTTAATCATTCTAAAATGCCAAACTCATAAGATTTCATCACCAATAACCAAAACCCTCATCAAAAATCATGCATATAACTCATATATGATTCTCAAGCCATAAAATCATATTTTCAATTTTCTTACTTCATATAACATATTTAATTCATTTACTCATAACTAGTCCATTTTTATGAAAAATACCAAATCAGTTCCAAATATATTTCTTTTCTGGGATTTAGCATAATATAGTCCCATATTGAACATATATTTTTCTCGAATTTTAAAATTCATTTACTATTTTTCATATGGCCAAATTTCATAGAATATTTAGACATTTATCATAAATTGTACTTTTATCCAAAAATTTTGAAATTCACAGAGTACACTGATATTATATAGATGTACTCCCAATAAAAATTTCATCAATTTTGGAGTTAACCACAAGGATTTATAAGTGGTTACTTTTAAAATAGTCTTTTCTCATAAAATTCATAACTCTTAATCTATACATCCAAAATCACCATTTTTGGACACAATCAATAAAACTCATCAAAATATCATTTAAAATTTTTTAGAATTTTTGAAAGGTCGGAAAGTATTGAACTGAAAAATATAATAACCTTTAAAATCTTTTACCTCAAAAAAGAGTTAAGACTTGAATACTTGAATATCGGATATAAAATGAACAAACTTCCACTAATATAGCAACACTCAAGATATCTAAATACTCACAAAAATATGCTTGATAATATAGAGAGAAAGAAAACTTGTTTCTGGTGTGATTTTCAATTCTAACATAAGCACCTATTTATAGGAAAATGCTAGAACGCCAAAGAAGACTAAAATAATAAAATATTATTATTTATTTTCTCCAATCTACGCACACCCACTAGCCAAGAATAGCACCTCAGTTCTAAAAATATAGCAGCCCATGTGCATTCAACACCAACCAAAAAGTGGGTCCCACCCAAATTTAAATAAATATTATTTTATTTTTCGAAACTTCAATAATTCATAGAAAATAGCCCGTTTATCAAAAAAATATGAATTTTATGTCCATTCCACACAAAATCGAATTCTCTACAACTTTGCAGAAGAAAGTTTTTCCAAATTCCAAATGAAAATATTCAAAATCTACAAACGGATGATTTTAAACACCGTTTTAACACCTTTTAAAATTCATAACAAATCATGCGTTAATTTTCAACGGTTCAAAATTTTTGGACATATACTCAACTTATATATGTATAACATATCCAAAAATCACAATTATCAAACGGTCGGATTAAAATTATAATTCACACAATAGAGCTTTAAGAACCCCGATTTGATATTTTAATACCTCCAATCCGACAAAATACTGATAAAATACCTCAACATTAATTCATTCATTTATAACCACGTAAATAAATCCATCATTTATATCCACATCAAATAAATATTTCCTTATCATATAAATCAATAATTAATTATTCACAAATAATATTACTGAGAATCCAATAATAATAATGACGAGGCGGTTCCACAGGAAGAGGGGCTTTCCAATAATAATTTCTCCTTACTGGCGCGCAATTAGGTGACAAAACCTCTCCTTGACAGAACTTTCTAGACAATGCCAATAATGCTATCTAATAATATTATTCAAATAATATGAATTATTGATCTGATAATCGAAAATACTGTGCAGTGACAATTATTGAAACAACAATAATATAAAATATCAACGCAGAAATTATTGAATCAATAAAATAAAATATTAAACAGTAATTATTGTAACAATTATTGAGTAGTGCCTTCTCACGTAAGAATCAATAATTCAAAAATCTTTGTGGAAAAGCTGTATATCTTCTTGTGTAACAATGCGTATTATTTTACTTTACCCACCGAGTATTCCAACGATGTTTAGCGGTAATAATTACTGTCGTTATTTATAAAAACTTAAATTTGTCATTTTCTTCATCAAGCAGTTATTACATTATGGGGCCCTAAATGGCTTGCTGGCCGTCATCTACGAATATTCCCGACAACAAAGAATATTCTACACGACCAAACGAATATTCCCCGACAACAAGAATATTCTATAACCACTTGCGTATTTTGAAAAATTTATATATAACACCCTTAACTTTAACTTTTTATCAATTTAACCATTTACTAAATAGAAAAATTGAATACTTTTATTTCATAAAATTCGGGGTCTTACAATCACCCCTCCTTATGAAATTTCGTCCCCGAAATTTACGTACCTGGTATTTCAAAGAGTTGAGAATACCTTGCTTTCATCTTAGATTCCATCTTCCCTGTCATCATGATTTCTCTATTGCTCATCTCCTGTATTTCAGATATCATTCTAGAATACAGCTTCAAAACAAAGGTTAATTGACATATCACAATTTGTCAACTTAAGTAAAAATTTCAGCTTAGGTAGGACACACACTAGCGAAGGATATTACTTGTTTCTCCCTTCGTAGTTCTAATCCCGGATCTCCGCTAGAGACCATATCCCTAAGCTCTGATACCAACTGTGACAACCCCAAAATAGGTCCATTCCATCCAACCCATTCCGAGTCGCCAAATCCATGGTACAGAAAACAACTACAACTTTATTACAACAATTGTCGTGCAAAATACAACAACTCATGTGTTGTGAGTTTTGATACAAATATATATATCAACTGTGACTCTTGACAACAACTTGGGTAGCACGTCACCATGACTTCTTACATAAAGGTATAGTCAAAAACTGTTTTAAAAATTAAAATATTTGGGAAGTGCTCAAGGAAACCTTCGTACATGGGAGGCCATGCATTTAGGTTATGATAGATATCATATGACCACAGAATTATCCTTGGTTGACCCAATGGACCCCAAAGAAAAATGAGAAGATTACTATCATATTCTTTCCAGTGGTGAGTCTTCTCTTGACATATCATTATCTCCACTGTCTCTAATTGAGAGTTATACTTCAACCAAACACCAAGATTATATAGGTAGTGCTCGTAGATATACTCGAGCAAGTGGATGAGCACTGACCACATCTTATGATGACACGAGGTTGTATGTCATTAGACATCTTGTATGATAGTGGCAAAACACCCTTCCAACATTGGGTTCACCTCACTCTATTTGATTCACCAAATATAACTACTAAATGATGTATACAACACATTTCTATCTTTGCTGTAGGAGAACCTCCCTGACTAGAGACCACCTTTCTATTTCCCCATTTCCTCGCTCGACCCTAACTACTACTCTTATTACACGAAAAGGAAATGTGAAGCAAAAGGGTGAGCACAACTAGCCCAGTAAAGAATATCATGACTAAAGATAATTAAATTATCAATAGCCTTCATCAGTAATAAATCAGAGATTTAGAACATATGGTAGATGATAAAACTTTTCAACCATAGATGCAGCGGAACGATCAATCCATTAGAAGAGTTAAATAGACCATAAAGTCTACTATCTTCTCCACATTAAAAGTCCGCCAACAGTGTTTTATCCCTATAACATCACTCAACAGTTCCTTTCCACAATTATATGAATAACTCATAATCATAATTGTGATTCTAAATTCCTCTTCGCACCCAGGACGAAGATAATTTTCATCACATGTCTTTACCTAAAACATAAAGATCATGGTTATACCAAATCACAGTTTATGTTTATAATCATACTAACAATTTCATCTTTGCACTACGGGCCAAAAAATATTCATCAACAGACTATCTTTGCACTACATGCCAAAGATATTCAACAACAGGTCATCTTTGCACTACGAGCCAAAGATATTCATCAACAATTCATATTTGCACTACAGGCCAAAGATATTCCTCAACAGTTCATATTTGCTCTACAGGCCAAATATATTCATCAACAGTTCATATTTGCACTACAGGCCAAATATATTAATATCTCAAAGAAATATATAATCATTTCAGAATTTATATAAACAATAATTATAACCATGTTGATCATTTCACCTTTGCACTTAATTAAAGATATTCAATTATAAATTCAATGGTCATGATCATACCGATCAACAATTCAACTTCAGACTCTTGGCCAAAGAGAACCCATAGTCATGATCATACCAATAATCTACCCATCTTTACACTCAAGTCAAAGAGAAATTAATATCATCATTAGGGTTATAAAAAAGTTATATATGATAATAAAAATAATATAATCAACATATAGATTTAATCTCAAGAGTAATATTCATAACTCAACTATAATTTGGTTAGAAAAAGAAACCAATTTTGTCACAAATAGTAACTCGTGAATAGTAATCCATGAATAGTAATTTCGTGAATAGTAACTCATGAATAGTAACTCGTGAATAGTAACTCATGAATAGTAAATCCGACACAAAAAGGTAGAAATTCCACAATAAAATCCATACCAATATTTCGATATAATGATATTGAAATAACATTTCTTAAACTTATAAACAATTTATTTTAATTGTTTACACTTTACTAAATAATGCATTTAATCATTCTAAAATGCCAAACTCATAAGATTTCATCATCAATAACCAAAACCCTCATCAAAATCTGCATATAACTCATATATGATTCTCAAGCCATAAAATCATATTTTTCAATTTCTTACTTCACATAACATATTTAATTCATTTACTCATAACTAGTCCATTTTCATGAAAATACCAAATCAGTTCCAAAAAATATTTCTTTTACGGGATTTAGCATAATATAGTCCCATATTGAACATATATTTTCTCGAGAAATTTTAAAATTTATTTACTATTTTTTATATGGCCAAAGCTTAGAATATTTAGACATTTATCATAAATTGTACTTTTATCCAAAAATTTCAAAATTCACAGAGTACACTGATATTATATAGATGTACTCCCAATAAAAATTTCATCAATTTTGGAGTTATCCACAAGGAGTTATAAGTGGTTACTTTTAAAATAGTCTTTTCTCATAAAATTCATAACTCTTAATCTATACATCCAAAAATCACCATTTTTAGACACAATCGATAAAACACATCAAAATATCATTTCAAATTTTTTCAGAATTTTCTGAAGGTCGAAAGAAGTACGAACTGAAAAACATAATAATCCTTAAAATCCCTTACCTCAAAAGAGCAGTACTTCTGACTTGAATATCGGATATAACGCTGAACGAACTTGCATCGTATAGCAACACTCAAGATATCTAAATACTCAAAAAAATATGCTTGATAATATAGAGAGAAAGAAAACTTGTTTCTGGTGTGATTTTCAATTCTAACATAAGCACCTATTTATAGAAAAATCTTTAGAACAGCAAAAGGAGACTAAAATAATAAAATATTATTATTTATTTTTTTCTCCAATCTACAACACCCACTAGCCAAGAATAACACCTCAATTCTGAAAAAATATAGCAGCCCATGTGCATTTTCAAACCAAAAAAGTGGGTCCCACCCAAATTTAAATAAAAATTATTTTATTTTACGAAACTTCAATAATTCATAGAAAATAGCCGGTTTATCACAAAAATATGAATTTTATGTCCATTACACATGAAATCAATTCTCTACAACTTTGTAAGAAGAAAGTTTTCCAAATTCTAAACAGAAAATATCAAAATCCACAAACGGATGATTTTAAACACCGTTTTAACACCTTTTAAAATTCATAACAAATCATGCATTAATTTTCAACGGTTCAAAATTTTTGGACATATACTCAACTTATATATGTAAAACATATCCAAAAATCACAACGATCCAACGTTCGGATTAAAATTATAATTCACGCAATAGAGCTTTAAGAACCCTGATTTGATATTTTAATACCTTCAATCCGACAAAATACTGATAAAATACCTCAACATTAATTCATTCATTTATAACCACGTAAATAAATCCATCATTTATATCTACATCAAATAAATATTTCCTTATCATATAAATTAATAATTAATTATTCACAAATAATATTACAGAATCACAATAATGACAACCATGCAGTTCCCAGGAAAGAGGGGGCTTTTCAATAAGGATTTCTCCTTACTGGCGCGCGATTAGGTGACCAAACCTCTCCTTGACAGAACTTTCTAGACACTGCCAATAATGCTATCTAATAATATTATTCAAATAATATGAATTATTGATCGATAATGGGAAAATTTGTGCGGTGACAATTATTGAAACAACAATAATATAAAATATCAACGCAGTAATTATTGAATCAATAAAATAAAATATTGAGCGATAATTTTTGTAACAATTATTGAGTAGTGCCTTTCTCACGTAAGAATCAATAATTCAAAAATCTTTGTGCAAAATCAGGTGTCTTCTTTGTGCAACAACGCGTATTATTTTATTTTTACCCACCGGGTATTCCAATGATGTTACTTGGTAACAATTACGCCGTTATTTATAAAAACTTAAATTTGTCATTTTCTTCATTCAAGACAGTTATTACATTATGGGGCCCATAATGGGTTGCTGGCCGTAAATCGAATAATATTCCCGACAACAAAAATGTTCTACGACCAAACGAATATTCCCCGATAACAAGAATATTCTATAACCACTTGCGTATTTTGAAAAATTTATATATATCACCCTTAACTTTAACTTTTTATCAATTTAACCATTTACTAAATAGAAAAATTGAATACTTTTATTTCATAAAATTCGGGGTCTTACAATCACCCCTCCTTATGAAATTTCGTCCCCGAAATTTACGTACCTGGTATTTCAAAGAGTTGAGAATACCTTTCTTTCATCTCAGATTCCATCTTCCCTGTCATCATGATTTCTCCATTGCTCATCTCCTGTATTTCAGATATCATTCTAGAATACAGCTTCAAAACAAAAGTTAATTGACATATCACAATTTGTCATCTTAAGTAAAAATTTTAGCTTAAGTAGGACACACACTAGCGAAGCATATTACTCGTTTCTCCCTTCCTAGTTCTAATCCCGGATCTCCGCCAGAGACCATATCCCTAAGCTCTGACCAACTGTGACAACCCCAAAATAGGTCCATTCCATCCAACCCATTCCGAGTCGCCAAATCCATGGTACAGAAAACAACTACAACTTTATTACAACAATTGTCGTGCAAAAATACAACAACTCATATGTTGTGTGTTTTGATACAAATATATATACCAAGCTGTGACTCTTGACAACAACTTGGATAGCACGTCGTGATGATACCTTACACATAAAGGTATAGTCAAAAACTATTTTAGAAATTAAAATCTTTGGGAAGTGCTCGAGAAACCAACCGTACATGGGAGGCCATGAATTTAGGTTATGATAGATATCATATGACCACAGAATTATCCTTGGTTGACCCAATAGACCCCCCAAAGAAAAATGAGAAGATTACTATCATATTCCTTCCCGATGGTGAGTCTTCTCTTGACATATCATTATCTCCACTTGTCTCTAATTGAGAGTTATACTTCAACCAAACACCAAGATTATATAGGTAGTGCTCGTAGATATACTCAGCAAGTGGATGAGCACAACCCTGTCTTATGATGACACAAGGTTGTATATCATTAGACATCTTGTATGATAGTGGCGAAACACCCTTCCAACGTTGGGTTCGCCTCACCCTATTTGATTCACCAAATATAACTACTAAATGATGTATACATATCACCTCAATTAATTATATATTATTTAAGGAGAACCTCCATAATGTGTTAGAAACCCCCGATTCTATTTCCTGTTTATTACCTCATCCTTCGACCCAACTACACTCTTATTACGAAAAGGAATTGTGAAGCAAAAGGTGAAACCACAACTAGCTCGATAAAGAATATCATGACTAAAGATAATTAAATTATCAATAGCCTTCATCGATAATAAATCGGAGATTTAGAACATATGGTAGATGATAAAACTTTTCAACCATAGTTGCGGTGAACGAAGCGATCCATTAGAAGAGTCGAATAGACCATAAAGTCTATTATCTTCTCCATGTTAAAAAGTCCACCAATAATGTTTTATCCTGTAACATCAATCAGCAGTTCCTTTCCACAATTATATGAATAACTTCATAATCATAATTGTGATTCTAAATTCTCTTCGCATCCGGGGCGAAGATAATTTTCATCACATGTCTTTACGAAACATCAAAGATCATGGTTATACCAAATCACAGTTCACATTTATAATCATACTAATAATTTCATCTTTCCACTCTGGGCCAAAGATATTAATCAATGATTCATCTTTGCACACTACGGGCCAAGATATTCCTCAACAATTCATATTTGCACTCTGGGCCAAAGATATTCATTCATCTTTGCACTACAGGCCAAATATATTCATCAATATTCATATTTTTACTTCTGGCCAAATATATTAATATCTCAAAGAAATATATAATCATTTGAGAATTTATATAAACAATAATTATAACCATGTTGATCATTTCACCTTTGCACTTAAGCTAAAGATATTCAATTATAAATTGATGGTCATGATCATATCGGTCAACAATTCAACTTTGCACTTCTTGGCCAAAGAGAACCCATAGTCATAATCATACCAATAATCTACCCATCTTTACACTCGAAAGTCGAGAAATTAATATCATCATTAGGGTTATAAAAATGTTATATATGATAATAAAAATAATATAATCAACATATAGATTTAATTTCAAGAGTAATATTCATAACTCAACTATAATTTGGTTAGAAAAAGAAATCAATTTTGTCATAAATAGTAACTCGTGAATAGTAACCCATGAATAGTAATTTAAGTGAATTACTCATGAATAGTAACTTCGTGAATAAAATAATATCTTGAATAGTAAATCAAAACACAAAAAAGGTAGAAATTCACAATAAAATCCATACCAATATTTCGGTATAATGACATTGAAATAACATTTCTTAAACTTATAAACAATTTATTTTAATTGTTTACACTTTACTAAATAATGCATTTAATTATTCTAAAATGCCAAACTCATAAGATTTCATCACCAATAACCAAAACCCTCATCAAAAATCTGCATATAACTCATATATGATTCTCAAGCCATAAAATCATATTTTTCAATTTTCTTACTTCATATAACATATTTAATTCATTTACTCATAACTAGTCCATTTTTATGAAAAATACCAAATCGAGTTCTAAAAATATTTCTTTTACGGGATTTAGTAGAATATAGTCCCATATTGAACATATATATTTTTCTCGAAATTTTAAAATTCATTTACTATTTTTCATATGGCCAAAATTTAGAATATTTAGACATTTATCATAAATTGTACTTTTATCCAAAAATTTTTGAAATTCACAGAGAGTATACTTGATATTATATAGATGACCTCCCAATAAAAATTTCATCAATTTTGGAGTTAACCACAAGGATTTATAAGTGGTTACTTTTAAAATAGTCTTTTCTCATAAAATTCATAACTCTTAATCTATACATCCAAAAATCACCATTTTTGGACACAATCAATAAAACTCATCAAAATATCATTTTAAATTTTTTCAGAATTTTCTGAAAGTCGGAAGAAGTACGAACTGAAAAATATAATAACCCTTAAAATCCTTTACCTCAAAAGAGTAGTACTTCTGACTTGAATATCGGATATAACACTGAACAAACTTGCGTCGTATAGCAACACTCAAGATATCTAAATACTCACAAAAATATGCTTGATAATATAGAGAGAAAGAAAACTTGTTTCTGGTGTGATTTTCAATTCTAACATAAGCATTTTATTTATAGGAAAATCTTTAGAAGCAGCAAAGAAGACTAAAATAATAAAATATTATTATTTATTTTCTCCAATCTACGCACACCCACTAGCCAAGAATAGCACCTCAGTTCTAAAAATATAGCAGCCCATGTGCATTCAACACCAACCAAAAAGTGGGTCCCACCCAAATTTAAATAAATATTATTTTATTTTTCGAAACTTCAATAATTCATAGAAAATAGCCCGTTTATCAAAAAAATATGAATTTTATGTCCATTCCACACAAAATCGAATTCTCTACAACTTTGCAGAAGAAAGTTTTTCCAAATTCCAGATCGAAAATATTCAAAATCTACAAACGGATGATTTTAAACACCGTTTTAACTCCTTTTAAAATTCATAACAAATCATGCATTAATTTTCAACGGTTCAAAATTTTTGGACATATACTCAACTTATATATGTATAACATATCCAAAAATCACAATTATCAAACGGTCGGATTAAAATTATAATTCACACAATAGAGCTTTAAGAACCCCGATTTGATATTTTAATACCTCCAATCCGACAAAATACTGATAAAATACCTCAACATTAATTCATTCATTTATAACCACGTAAATAAATCCATCATTTATATCCACATCAAATAAATATTTCCTTATCATATAAATCAATAATTAATTATTCACAAATAATATTACGAGAATCACAATAATAATGACCAGGCGGTTCAGGAAAGAGGGCTTTCAGATAATAATTTCTCCTTCTTGGTAGCGCATGATTAGGTGACAAAACTCTCTTGTGAGAACTTTCTAGACATTGCCAATAATGCTATCTAATAATATTATTCAAATAATATGAATTATTGATCGATAATGGAAATCTTTGTGCGGTGACAATTATTGAAACAATGATAATATAAAATATCAACGACAATTATTGAATCAATAAAATAAAATATTAAAGCAGTAATTATTGTAACAATTATTGAGTAGTGCCTTCTTACGTAAGAATCAATAATTCAAAAAATCTTGCATGGAAATCTGCAGTAGTCTTCTTTGTAACAACGCGTATTATTTTTATTTTACCGGCAAGGTATTCCAGCGGTGTTAGCGGTAACAATTACGTTAGTTATTTATAAAAACTTAAATTTGTCATTTTCTTCATCAAGCGGTTATTACATTATGGGGCCCACAAATGATTTGCTGGCGAGTAAATCGAATATTCCCAAACAAGAAGAATATTCTACGACCAAACGAATATTCAAACAACAATGAATATTTTATAACCACTTGCGTATTTTGAAAAATTTATATATATCACCCTTAACTTTAACTTTTATCAATTTAACCATTTACTAATTATAAGAAAAATTGAATACTTTTATTTCATAAAATTTGGGGTCTTACAATCACCCCTCCTTATGAAATTTCGTCCCCGAAATTTACATACCTAGTATTTTAAAGAGTTGAGAATACCTTGCTTTCATCTAAGATTCCATCTTCCCTGTCATCATGATTTCTCTATTGCTCATCTCCGTATTTGAGATATCATTCTAGAATGACTTCAAAAACAAAGGTTAATTGACATATCACAATTTGTCAACTTAAGTAAGAAAATTTCGACTTAGGTAGGACACACACTAGCGAAGGATATTACTCGTCTCTCCCTTCTAGTTCTAATCCGGGATCTCCATGAGAGACCATATCCTAAGCTACGATACCAAATGTGACAACCCCAAAATAGGTCCATTCCATCCAACCCATTCGAGTCACCAAATCCATGGTACTGAAAAACAACTATAACTTTATTACAACAATTGTCGTGAAAAATACAACAACACGTATCTTTGTGAGTTTTGATACAAATATATATATCAATTGTGACTCTTGATGACAACTTGGGTAGCACGTCGCATGACTACTTACATAAAGGTATAGTCAAAAACTATTTTAGAAATTAAAATCTTTGGGAAGTGCTCGAGAAACCTTCGTACATGGGAGGCCGTGCGTTTAGGTTATGATAGATATCATATGACCATAGAATTATCCTTGGTTGATTGATAGACCCCAAAGAAAAATGAGAAGATTACTATCATATTCTTTCCGATGGTTAGTCTTCTCTTGACATATCATTATCTCCTTGTCTCTAATTGAGAATTATACTTCAAACAAACACCAAGATTATATAGGTAGTGCTCGTAGATATACAAGCAAGTGGATGTGCACTGACCACTCGCTTGTCTTATGATGACACGAGGTTGTATGTCATTAGACATCTTGTATGATAGTGGCAAAACACCCTTCCAACGTTGGGTTCGCCTCACCCTATTTGATTCACCAAATATAACTACTAAATGATGTATATAACACCTTTATATTTGCTTAGGAGAACCTCCACAACTAGAGACCACCTTTCTATTTCCCCATTACCTCGCTCGACTGACTACACTCTTATTTCACGAAAAGGAATTGTGAAGCAAAAGGGTGAGCACAACTAGCTCGATAAAGAATATCATGACTAAAGATAATTAAATTATCAATAGCCTTCATCGATAATAAATCGGAGATTTAGAACATATGGTAGATGATAAAACTTTTCAACCATAGTTGCGGTGAACGAAGCGATCCATTAGAAGAGTCGAATAGACCATAAAGTCTATTATCTTCTCCACATTAAAAGTCACCTGATAATGTTTTATCCTGTAACATCAATCAGCAGTTCCTTTCCACAATTATATGAATAACTCATAATCATAATTGTGATTCTAAATTCCTCTTCGCATCCGGGGCGAAGATAATTTTCATCACATGTCTTTTACGAAACATCAAAGATCATGGTTATACCAAATCACAGTTCTGTTTATAATCATACTAATAATTTCATCTTTGCACTACGGGCCAAAGATATTCATCAATTATCATTCATCTTTTTTCTGAGGCCAAAGATATTCAACAAAAGTCGTCATCTTTGCACTACGGGCCAAAGATATTCATCAACAATTCATCTTTTTGCACTCACGGGCCAAAGATATTCCTCAACGATTCATATTTGCACTCTGAGGCCAAATATATTCATCAACAATTCATATTTACCACTACATGCCAAATATATTAATATCTCAAAAAAATATATAATCATTTGAATTTATATAAACAATAATTATAACCATGTTGATCATTTCACCTTTGCACTTAAATTTAAAGATATTCAATTATAAATTGATGGTCATGATGATCATACGATTCAACAATTCAACTTTGCACTCTTGGCGAAGAGAACCCATAGTCATGATCATACTAATAATAATCTACCCATCTTTACACTCAAGTCAAAGAGAAATTAATATCATCATTAGGGTTATAAAAATGTTATATATGATAATAAAAATAATATAATCAACATATAGATTTAATCTCAAGAGTAATATTCATAACTCAACTATAATTTGGTTAGAAAAAGAAACCAATTTTGTCACAAATAGTAACTCGTAAATAGTAACCCATGAATAGTAATTTCGTGAATAGTAACTCATGAATAGTAACTCGTGAATAGTAACTCATGAATAGTAAATCCGACACAAAAAGGTAGAAATTTCACAATAAAATCCATACCAATATTTCGATATAATGATATTGAAATAACATTTCTTAAACTTATAAACAATTTATTTTAATTTTTTACACTTTACTAAATAATGCATTTAATCATTCTAAAATGCCAAACTCATAAGATTTCATCACCAATAACCAAAACCCTCATCAAAAATCTGCGCATATAACTCGTATATGATTCTCAAGCCATAAAATCATATTTTCCAATTTTCTTACTTCACATAACATATTTAATTCATTTTACTCATAACTAGTCCATTTTCATGAAAAATACCAAATCAGTTCAAAAATATTTCTTTTACGGGATTTAGCATAATATAGTCCCATATTGAACATATATATTTTCTCGAATTTTTAAAATTCATTTACTATTTTTTTATATGGCCAAAAACTCCGAATATTTAGACATTTATCATAAATTGTACTTTTATCCAAAAATTTCGAAATTCACAGAGTATACAACGATATTATATAGATGTACTCTCAATAAAAATTTCATCAATTTTGGAGTTAACCACAAGGAGTTATAAGTGGTTACTTTTAAAATAGTCTTTTTTCTCATAAAATTCATAACTCTTAATCTATACATCCAAAAATCACCATTTTTAGACACAATCAATAAAACTCATCAAAATATCATTTTAAATTTTCGAGAAATTTTTGAAGGTAGAGAAAAAATACGAAAATGAAAAACATAATAACCCTTAAAAATCCTTACCTCAAAAAAGCGGTACTTACGACTTGAATATCGGATATAAAATTTGAAGGAAACTTGCATCGAATAGCAACTCTCAAATATCTAAATACTCAAAAAATATGCTTGATAATATAGAGAGAAAGAAAACTTGTTTACGGTGTGATTTTCAATTCTAACATAAGCACTATTTATTTATAGGAAAATCTTTAGAACATGAAAGGAGACTAAAATAATAAAATATTATTATTTATTTTCTCCGATCTACGCACACCCACTAGCCAAGAATAGCACCTCAATTCTGAAAATATAGTAGCCCATGTGCATTCAACAACAACCAAAAAGTGGGTCCCACCCAAATTTAAATAAAAATTATTTTATTTTCTGAAACTTCAATAATTCATAGAAAATAGCCCGTTTATCACAAAAATACGAATTTTATGTCCATTACACACGAAATCGAATTCTCTACAACTTTGCAGAAGAAAGTTTTTCCAAATTCCAGACCGAAAATATCCGAAATCCACAAACGGATGATTTTAAACACCGTTTTAACACCTTTTAAAATTCATAACAAATCATGCATTAATTTTCAACGGTTCAAAATTTTTGGACATATACTCAACTTATATATGTAAAACATATCCAAAAATCACAACGATCCAACGTTCGGATTAAAATTATAATTCACGTAATAGAGCTTTAAGAACCCTGATTTGATATTTTAATACCTTCAATCCGACAAAATACTGATAAAATACCTCAACATTAATTCATTCATTTATAACCACGTAAATAAATCCATCATTTATATCTACATCAAATAAATATTTCCTTATCATATAAATTAATAATTAATTATTCACAAATAATATTATGAGAATCACAATAATAATGACCATGCGGTTCCGGAAGAGGGGCTTTCAGATAAGGATTTCTCTCTTCTTGGTGGCCTTGATTAGGTGACCAAACCTCTCCTTGATGAGAACTTTCTAGACATTGCCAATAATGCTATCTAATAATATTATTCAAATAATATGAATTATTGATCGATAATGGGAAATATTGTGTAAAGTGACAATTATTGAAACAATGATAATATAAAATATCAATGAGTAATTATTGAATCAATAAAATAAAATATTGAGCGATAATTATTGTAACAATAATAATTGAGTAGTGCCTTCTCACGTAAGAATCAATAATTCAAAAATCTTTCATGCAAAATCTGAGTGTGTCTTCTTTATGCAACAACGCGTATTACTTTACTTTACCCACGGGTATTCCAAGCGATGTTAGCGGTAATAATTACTGCCGTTATTTATAAAAACTTAAATTTGTCATTTTTCTTCATTAAGCGGTTATTACATTATGGGGCCCATAAATGGCTATTTGCGGCGTAAATACGAATATTCTCCAAACAAACAAAAAATATTCACGACGACCAAACGAATATTCCCCGACAACAAGAATATTTTATAACCACTTGCGTATTTTGAAAAAAATTTTATATATATCACCCTTAACTTTAACTTTTATCAATTTAACCATTTACTAAATAGAAAAATTGAATACTTTTATTTCATAAAATTCGGGGTCTTACAATCACCCCTCCTTATGAAATTTCGTCCCCGAAATTTACGTACCTGGTATTTCAAAGAGTTGAGAATACCTTTCTTTCATCTCAGATTCCATCTTCCCTGTCATCATGATTTCTCCATTGCTCATCTCCTGTATTTCAGATATCATTCTAGAATACAGCTTCAAAACAAAAGTTAATTGACATATCACAATTTGTCAACTTAAGTAAAAATTTTAGCTTAGGTAGGACACACACTAGCGAAGGATATTACTCGTTTCATCCTTCCTAGTTCTAATCCTGGATCTCCGCCAAAGACCATATCCCTAAGCTCTGACCAACTGTGACAACCCCAAAATAGGTCCATTCCATCCAACCCATTCCGAGTCGCCAAATCCATGGTACAGAAAACAACTACAAATTTATTACAATAATTGTCGTGCAAAATACAACAACTCATGTGTTGTGTGTTTTGATACAAATATATATATCAACTGTGACTCTTGACAACAACTTGGGTAGCACGTCGCCATGACGTCTTACATAAAGGTATAATCAAAAACTGTTTTAGAAATTAAAATCTTTGGGAAGTGCTCAAGGAAACCTTCGTACATGGGAGGCCATGCTTTTAGGTTATGATAGATATCATATGACCACAGAATTATCCTTGGTTGACCCAATAGACCCCAAAGAAAAATGAGAAGATTACTATCATATTCTTTCCGATGGTGAGTCTTCTCTTGACATATCATTATCTCCACTGTCTCTAATTGAGAGTTATACTTCAACCAAACACCAAGATTATATAGGTAGTGCTCGTAGATATACTCAGCAAGTGGATGAGCACAACCACATCTTTATGATGACACGAGGTATGTATGACATCTTTAGACCTCTTGTATGATAGTGGCAAAACACCCTTCCAACGTTGGGTTAGCCTCACCCTATTTGATTCACCAAATATAACTACTAAATGATGTATACAACACCTTTTTATCTTTGCTAGGAGAACCTCCACGACTAGAGACCACTGATTCTATTTC
Organism: Panax quinquefolius; assembly: GCA_020205615.1. Taxonomy (NCBI): domain Eukaryota; kingdom Viridiplantae; phylum Streptophyta; class Magnoliopsida; order Apiales; family Araliaceae; genus Panax; species Panax quinquefolius. The sequence continues at coordinate 56,684,444 of CM035172.1, read as the reverse complement.
CCGTTACCCTCGCTCGACCCAACTACACTCTTATTACCTGAATAGGAATTGTGAAGCAAAAGGGTGAGCACAACTAGCTCAGTAAAGAATATCATGACTAAAGATAATTAAATTATCAATAGCCTTCATCGATAATAAATCGTAGATTTAGAACATATGGTAGATGATAAAACTTTTCAACCATAGTTGCGGTGGAATGAAGCGATCCATTAGAAGAGTCAAATAGACAATAAAGTCTACTATCTTCTCCACATTAAAAGTCCACCAATGATGTTTTATCCACTGTAAACATCACTCAACAGTTCCTTTCCACAATTATATGAATAACTCATAATCATAATTGTGATTCTAAATTCTCTTCGCACCTGGGGCGAAGATAATTTTCATCACATGTCTTTACGAAACATCAAAGATCATGGTTATACCAAATCACAGTTCTATTTATAATCATACTAATAATTTCATCTTTGCACTACGGGCCAAAGATATTCATCAATGAACTATCTTTGCACTCTGTGCCAAAGATATTCAACAACAGTCATCTTTACACTACGGGCCAAAGATATTCATCAACAATTCATCTTTGCACTCTCTGGCCAAAGATATTCCTCAACAGATTCATATTTGCACTTCTGGCCAAATATATTCATCAACGATTCATATTTGCACACTACGTGCCAAATATATTAATATCTCAAAGAAATATATAATCATTTCAGAATTTATATAAACAATAATTATAACCAGGTTGATCATTTCACCTTTTTACTTTAATTTGAAGATATTCAATTATAAATTGATAATGGTCATGATCATACCGATCAACAATTCAACTTTCACCTTCTTGGCCAAAGAGAACCCATAGTCATGATAATACCAATAATCTACCCATCTTTACACTCAAGTCAAAGAGAAATTAATATCATCATTAGGGTTATAAAATTATAATTCACGCAATAGAGCTTTAAGAACACCGATTTGATATTTTAATACCTCTAATCCGATAAAATACTGATAAAACCCCTCAACATTAATTCCTTCATTTATAACAACATAAATAAATCCATCATTTATATCCACATCAAATAAATATTTCTTTATCATATATGTAAGACCCCGGATTTTATGAAATAAAAGTATTCAATTTTTTTTATAATTATTATTTAGTAAATGATTAAATTGATTAAAGTTTAAAGTTATGGGTGAAATATACAAATTTTACAAAATATGCAAGTGGCTATAAAATATTCATTGTTGTCGGAGAATATTCGTTTGGTCGTGGAATATTCTTTTTGTCGGGAATATCAGTACGACGATGCAGCCTTGTGTGGGCCCCATAACAGAAAGCGATTGGATGAAGAAAACGACAAATATAAGTTGTTTATAAATGACGGCGTAGTTGTTATCGTTAATACTGTTAAAATACTCGGTGGTTAAAACACAGTAGCACACGGTATTGCACCAATTATTGATTCTTACGTAAGAAGGCACTACTCAATAATTGTTACAAAGAATTACTATTGGTATTTTATTTTATTGATTGATAATTCTTTGCGTTGATATTTTATATTATTGTTGTTTCAAGAATTGTCATTACGGTATTTTCCATTATCGAGAGCAATACTTCATATTATCTGAATAATATTATTGGATAACATTATTGGCAATGTTTAGAAAGTTACATCTAAGGAGAGGTTTGGTCACCTAATTGCGCCAGAGAAGGAGAGATCCTTATTGGAAAGCCTCCTCTTTCTTTAGGAACCGCACGGTTGTCGATATTGTGATTATGTAATATTATTTGTGAATAATTAATTATTGATTTTTATGATGAGGAAAATATTTATTTTATGTGGACATAGATGGAGAAAATTTTTAATGTGACAATTGTTGAAAATTAATATTTTGTCTTTTACGATAAAATAATTTATTTAAATATATTATTTTAATAATATATTAATAAAGTGATATTTTATAATGAATGTGGGATATATGAGTATATGAGGAGGAAGAGTATTTTTGTGGTAATAAATGTTTAACACATATTTTGTGTGTTGGTGGACACAATTATTGGTAGAAATTTGATTATAGCACTGTAAAATCACCCGTTTGTGGATTCGGTCAATTTTTGTTTGGAATTTGGAAAAACTTTCTTACGCAAAGTTGTAGAGAATTGAATTTCCTATAAAAACTTGCAAGATTCAAATTTTACGATAAAACAAACTATTTATTATGAATTATTGAAGTTACGAAGCTCAAAATAGTTAATTTTTGAAGTTTTAATTATGTTTAATAAGAAAACGCGTTTTTTAAAAAGTTTTGTGAGGTGGGCTACTTGTGTTGAATGCTGAATTCAGTTGATAAAAAAGTGTGCGTAAGAATTTAATAAATATATATTAATATTTTATTAAATTTTTACGCTTTGTGTTCTAAGCATTTTCCTATAAATAGGTGCTTAGGTTAGAATTGAAAATCATACGTAAAGCTGAAGTTTTCTCTCTCTATATTATCTAGCGTATTCTTGTGAGTATTTTGAGTATACTTTGAGTATTGCTATACTGAGTGCAAGTTCGATTCGATTATTATATCAGACATTTCAAGATCGCTTTCTTTTGAGGTAAGGGATAGTAAAGGGATTTTTTTAAGGGTGATTATGTTTTTCAGTTTTGTATTTTTTCGGACCTTCAAAAATTTTGGAAAATTTGAAATGATATTTTGATGAATTTTGTAGATTGTGTTCAAAAATGGAAATTTTTGGATGTATAGATTAGGAGTTATGGATTTTATGAGAAAAGACTATTTTAAAAATAACCGCTTATAACTCCTTATGATTAACTCCAAAATTGATGAAATTTTTATTAAGAGTACATCTATATAATATCAGTATACCGTGTAAATTTCAGAAGTTTTGGATAAAAGTATAATTTATGATAAATGTTTAAATATTCGGTGGTTTTGGCCATATGAAAAATAGTAAATGAATTTTTAAAATTTCGAGAAAAATATATGTTCAATATGGGACTATGTTATGCTAAATCCCAGAAAAGAAATATTTTTGGAACTGATTTGGTATTTTTCATGAAAATATTCTAGTTTATGAGTAAATGAATTAAATATGTTATGTGAAGTAAGAAAATTGAAAAATATGATTTTATGGCTTGAGAATCATATATGAGGTATATCTGATTTTTGATGAGGGTTTTGGTTATTGGTGATGAAATCTTATGAGTTTGGCATTTTATGATGATTAAATGCATTAATTAGTAAAGTGTAAATAATTTAATTAAATTGTTTATAAGTTTTAAAAATTATTAAATATTGTTGTAATATTAAGAATATTAAGATTTTGATATTATTAAGTGATTTTATAACTTGATTGGATTAAGGTGTTATAAATATTGATATGGATTTTATTATGAAACTTTATCTTTTTAGGTCGAGGTTCTTATGCTGCGTATACGGTCTTATGTACAAACACGGAGTCTTATTCACGACAAATTGGTTTCTTCTCGACCAAATTATCGTTGATTTATGAATCTTACTTTTGAAATTAAAACCATGTTTTGATTATATTGTTTTATATAACATTCTTATAACCCTAATGATGATATTTCTCTTTGACTTGAGTGTAAAGATGGGTAGATTATTGGTATGATCGTGACTATAGGTTCTCTTTGGCGAAGAAGTGAAAAAAGTTGAATTGTTGGTGGTATGATCATGACCATTGAATTTACAATTGAATATTTTTAGCTTAAGTGCAAAGGTGAATTGATCAACATGGTTATAATTATTGTTATATAACTTCGAGATGATTATGTATTTACGTGATATATGAATATCTTTGGCTCAGTAGTGCAAAGATGACTTGTTGATGAATATCTTAGCTTTTGTAGTGCAAAGATGAATTATTGATGAATATCTTTTGCTCGTAATGCAAAGATGACTGTTGTTGAATATCTTTTGCTTTGTGAAGTGCAAAGATGAATTATTGATGAATATCTTTGGCTTGTAATGCAAAGATGACTGTTGTTGAATATCTTTAGCTTTGTAGTGTAAAGATGAGCTGTTGATGAATATCTTTGGCCCGTGTAGTACAAAGATGAATTTATTAGTACGATTATGAACATGAAGCGTGATTTGGTATAACCATGATATTTGATGTTTGAGGTAAAGGCGGTGATGAAAATTATCTTCATTCTGGATGAGAAGAGAATTTAGAATCACAATTATGATTATAAGTTATTCATATGATTGTGGAAAGGAACTGTTGATTGATGTTACAGGGATAAAACATTGTTGGTGGACTTTTAACATGGAGAAGATAATAGACTTTATGATCTATTTGACTCTTTTAATGGATCGATTCGTTCTACCGCAGAACTATGGTTGAAAAGTTTTATCATCTACCATATGTTCTAAATCTCTGATTTATTACTGATGAAGACTATTGATAATTTATTTATCTTTAGTTATAATATTCTTTACTGAGCTAGTTGTGCTCACCCTTTTGTTTCACAATTTCTTTCAGGTAATAAAAGTGTAGCTGGGTCGAGCGGGGGATAGCGAGGGAATAGAATGGTAGTCTATAGATGTTGAGGGTGAGGTGAATTTAACTTGGAAGGGTGTTTTGCCACTATCATACATGATGTCCAATGACATACAACCTCGTGTCATCATAAGACATGGTTGTGTTCATCCACTTGCTGAGTATATTTACAAGCACTACCTATATAATCTTGGTATTTGTTTGAAGTATAATACCCAATTAGAGACAGTGGAGATAATGATATGTCAAGAGAAGACTCACCATTGGGAAGAATATGATAGTAATCTTCTCGTTTTTCTTTGGGGGTCTATTGGGTCAACCAAGGATAATTCTGTGGCCATATGATATCTACTATAACCTAAAAGCATGGCCTCTCATGTACGAATGTTTCCTTGAGCACTTCCCAAAGATTCTAATTTCTAAAACAGTTTTTGACTATACCTTTATGTAAGGTGTCATTGTGACGTGCTACAGTTGGTATATATTTGTATCCAAACTCACATCATATGTGTTATTGTATTTTGCACGATAGTTGTTGTAATAAAGTTGTAGTTGTTTTTCGTACCATATATTTGGCGACTCAGAATGGGTTGGATGGAATGGACCTATTTTGGGGTCGTTACAATATAAATTAATAATTAATTATTCACAAATAATATTACAGAATCATAATAATGACAACCAGGCAGTTCCCAGGAAAGAGGGGGCTTTCCAATAAGGATTTCTCCTTATTGGCGTGCAATTAGGTGACCAAACCTCTCATTGACAGAACTTTCTAGACATTACCAATAATGCTATCTAATAATATTATTCAAATAATATGAATTATTGATCTGATAATGGGAAATACTGTGTAATGACAATTATTAACTTTAGTGGTTTGGTTGCTTAAATTCGCATAATAGGTTGGTTAGGAATATGAAAACTAACAACCTTACGAAAACAATCAATTTTAGCATGATGAGTGGTTAAACAATCAATCCCTAAAATCACATCAAATGCAAGTATTTTCAAAGAAATAAGATCGATAGGTAATGTGATGGTACTAACTTGGATTAAGCAAGATTTATATATAGTGGATATAACGAAAGTTTCTCCTAACGGAGTTTCAACAGATAAGTCAAAGTCTAATTTCTCCAGAGTCAAGTTCAAACGTTGAGCACAAGCAGGAGAAATAAAAGAATGGGTAGAACCGGTATCTAATAAGGTATAAACTTCGCAAGAGTTTATGATTAGCTTACCCGTGATCACCTCGTTTGGGTTCCTCACATTTTGGACAGTCACGACAAATGCTCTTCTAGGAACCATCGACTTTGACATGTCCGGGACATCCTTTGGAGTCACCATCCCCGTTGAACTTGATTTCGCAACAAGATAATCTCTAGCTATATGACCTTCATTTCCACAGTTATAACACACCTTGGATTGTTATGGGCAGTTTGGGCTGATGTGTCCCTCTTTCCCGCATTTATAACAAACGACCGGTGACCGTTCTCCACCCTTAGAAATAGTTGATGTTTGTGCTGACGTCTTCACGTTATCATTGTTGTACCTTCTCTTTTTGAAATCTCCCCCCCCCCCCCGACTCGCTTCTTATACCATCATGGCCACGATTACCACCAGAGTGGTTACCGCTTTTGTCCAATTTCTTTCCTCCCCGCTGGTTGTCATTTCTCTGATGACTGCTGTCACCGGTATGACCCTGGTTGTGGTCCCTCAGTTGAACATACTCATTATCTCGCTCAAATAACTGAGCCATGTTTACAACATCTGAATATAAAGAAAATTTATGAGAGATAAGATATTGTCGAATCTTGGGTTTTAGACCTCTCAGAAACATCCGCGTCATTCTTGAATCATTAAAATAAAATATTGAACATTAATTACTGTAACAATTATTGAGTAGTGCCTTCTCACGTAAGAATCAATAATTCAAAAATCTTATGCAAAACCAGGTGTGCTCTTGCATAACAACGCGACATTTTTACTTTACCCACCGGGTATTCCAATGATGTTAAGCAGTAATAATTACACCGTTATTTATAAAAACTTAAATTTGTCATTTTCTTCATCCGAACAGGTTATTACATTATGGGGCCCTAACTGGTCATGCCATCGCATGCGAATATTCCCCGACAACAAGAATATTCTATAACCACTTGCGTATTTTGAAAAATTTATATATATCACCCTTAACTTTAACTTTTTATCAATTTAACCATTTACTAAATAAAAAAATTGAATACTTTTATTTCATAAAATTCGGGGTCTTACACGCTTTGTTCCCAGTCATATGCCTTGAGCATCCATTGTCCAGATACCAGGTTGTGATCGTAGAGCTCTGTTCCTGTGGTAACCCTTTGTTAGTCATGCTTTGTTAGTACCCTTGGGAACCCAAATCTGCTTGATCTTAGGTCTCACATACATAGGATTATGATAGCATATTGCAACCTTGTGGCCAACCTTATTGCACACAAAACATCTAATATGATGCATGTTTGTGTGTGTATGTGGATTCTTCCTCCATTTGGACTTATATGGGTTTTCAACTATCCTTCTTTTAAACTGGTTCTCCTTCTTTCATGTATCCTTGTGTTTTATGATTTGTGAGGAGTGTACATTTCCTCTATTGTTCCTTCCTAGTTGGCTCGTTTAGTTAATTTTTCACGACTCTAACTAGGAAGGAACAATAAAGGAAAGGTACACTCATCTCAAATCATGAAACACAAGAACACATGAAAGAAGGAGAATCAGTTTAATAGAAAGATGACTAAGAACCCACAAAAGTCCAAATGGAGGAAGAATCCTCATACACACACAAGCATGCATCATATTAGATGTTTTGTGTGCAATAAGATTGGTCACAAGGCTGCAACATGCTATTATAATCCTATGCATGTGAGACCCAAAGTCAAGCAGATTTGGGTTCCCAAGGGTACTAACAAAGTAGGACCCATGCAAGTATGGGTACCAAAATAAAGTTTGATGTTACCATAGGAATAGAGCTGTAACGACCCCAAAATTCATACAATTTAATTCTCGACTTCGGTCGTTAACAATACATTCAACCTCTAATTTTACATCATTAAATGATAATACAACCATTGAAATTTGCAGAATAATTAAAATTTTCTATTACAAACTATTCTCGTTCCCAAAACCTTCAACCTTTACACCTAACTATCTTAGAATCATTTTAATACTACAAGAGTTTACATCGCAAAACGATATTACAATTCAACATTAATACATTATTCGGAACCTTAAACGTGGTTCAAATTTAATAACTCATCCAAAGTATAAAAATCTTCAAGTATCACATCTGATTCATCTCTTTCAAGTAGCACATAACTTTACCTTAAATCTTTAACCTGCAAAAGTGGTTATTTGCAAGGTTGAGCTCGACAGCCTAGCAAAATCTAACAGTTTTCATGCATCACATAGCACATAATAACATGCTCGATATACATCTCATAAACATTGGCCTAACATAACATACATGTTGTAGTTCATATAACAAGTATAAAGATTGAGTTCCTTACTCAATCAACGTAGTCATAAATTGACTTTAACATTTCATACTTTCAACATTAATATAACACACCATGCTATTTGCAATAAAGATTTCAAACAGTTCATAATCAAATCCACATAGCAAATAGGAATTGAAAGACTTGCTGTAACAACCCGATATTTTCTATACAAATAAATTAGAAATTTTGCGTATAAATTTTTTTTTATTTTAAATATGGGGAATATGTGCCAAGATAATATGTATATGTATTTATGTGATAAATAAAAATATGAATAGTTACAAATAATTTTATTTTAGAATTATTGATCATTATAAATTATATTCTTATCATAATTAATTTTATAGTAGAAATGTTTTATTAATTATTTTCCATGAAGATATAATCATATATTATTTATATAATATATGAAATGATTTTTAGAATTATTATAATAATTATATTTCGATTTTCAGTGCTATAAATATGTATTGTATATGTGGACCAATAAGGGTTGGTCAATTATGGTGTTATGTGACAAACCCTTGTATTACTGTGTGAAACCCTAATTACAAATTTTAGGAACTAATTTTATTTTATTTTAAACCCTAAATGAAAGCTTCGTAACCTAATTATACATTAGGTGAGACAATTAAATAACCTAAGGGTTATAGTAATAAGGAAGGGTTAGTATTTAATATGTATACTAACTTAAGTGGATAATCTTGTTATTTCAAGTGACTAATAATTTTAAACCTATTTCTAGTAAACCTAATTAGGTTATGAGCTAAAGTCACATGTATAACAAATTAAATTTCATAAGATTGGGAATAGAAACCCTAAATAAACAATTAGGGTAATATAAATTAAATTTGTTAAACTATGTTACTTACATAGCCCAACTAATTAAATTAGAAGCCCAAAAGAAATAAAATGCAAGACCAAACCCTAGCCCACTTGATTAAGGATATTTTAGACATTTGATTATTCAAATTTGGGCATGAAAATAAATCAAAAATCGGAAGATAAGAGAGCAAGGGGCCGGATTTTTGAGGGGCTTTTAAGGCATGAAAACTTGCTAATAACTTTTCCTTTTATAGCTAATCACCTTACTTTTCCTAATCTCTTACACAAAGGACATTGTTGTCTACTCCTCATTGGTTGGGAATCTCATTAAGAATACTTAAAGATAAGATAAGGGGTATTGTCTAATGGGCAAAGAAAGTATGGGGGATAATAGGATTGCAAGCATCCCTTTAGTCCATTCCAATTCATTTCATTTCCTTCCATATTCATTTCTTCTTCTTTTCTCTCAAGCTAGCAAGTTGCAAAGTAAGAGAAAGAGGGGGGAGGTTCGGTTTTGAGAGAGTGAGAGAGGTGTGCTAGTTTATTTGATGCACCCTAAGTTTATACTCTACTTTGGTAAATCAAGGGAGGTTGCCACTAAATCAAGGTATAACCTAATTTTCATCTTCTTCTTCTACTTTGTATTATAGCTTGAGTTTTGTTGGGGTTATAAACTAATACTCAAGATACCCTAGTTCTACATATCATCATGTATGGAACTAAGTATCTTGAGTGTTAGATCAAAGGCTTAGAGGAAGAAAATGAGCATATGTGCTCCAAGGGGTGAAACCTTGTTTTTCTTCCACTAAATCTTGTATAACTCAAGTTTTACAACTTGGATTTGTAATCCGTCGAAGGGGGTGCTAGATACATGAGTTATCTAGTAAACCCAAGTGATAAAACACAAATCTAGCAAGTTTTGAAACCTTTGGGGCTGTTTTCCCCAAAACAGTCCACTAGGAATGTTAAGGGTTCAAAAACCCTAAAATAACTTCTGTCCCATTTTTCTTGGGACTGTTTCGGACAGTTTCATGTTTTTTAAAAATCTGGAAAAATCACAGAGGTACCTTGAGAAGTTATCTACGTGTAGGAAAAAGAACGGACGCGTTTCGATTTATAGGTTGTGCGTAATGGCTATTTCCGTAAAGGGCTCCTAGATATCAACACTCGCATTTCTCACTGTGTATACACTGGAAAATTCCAAAATTTTACAGTAGGTTCATATATGTTAGGAGAGCATACCCGAAAAATTTCAGATTTCTCTGAACAGAACTCAATTTATGAAAAATGAAGCAAGATCCGAGTGTTTTGGGAACTTTAAAAATAGTAGATCATTTTCTAAAATTCCAGAAAAATTTGGGGATCCTTGTGGGTTCATATTTTGTCAAAATACAAAAGATGAGAATTTTTAGAATCAGTTTGGTAGTTTTCCTAAAAATGATTAAGTTATGAATAAAAGAAAATAAATAGTTAAGTGATGTCTTAAATAAGAAAAATATGATTTTAATGCTTGGATAATCCTAATATATAATATTATGACTATTTTAGGGCATTTTGGTAATTTATAATAATAAATATTATTTATGACCTATTATGGATATTAAATAAATGGTTTTATAAAGGGTGAACAATTAAAATAAATTATTTATTGATCTAATAAATTATTAAAATATTATTATGATATTAATAATATTAGAATATGATATTGTTAAGTAAATAAAATATTAAGATTAAAATTTTATTAAAATATTATTAAATGGTTAATCATATTTGATTTAAAATATTAATAAATGATTAAAGTATTATTAAATGATTAAAATATTAATCTTAGATTAAAATATTATTAAAAGATTAATAATATTAAATTAAAGTATTATTGGATGATTAAAATATTATTAAATAAATAATAATATTCGAGTTTAAATAAAATATTATTAAAAATATAATAACATTAGTAAAGGAATAAAATATTATTAAATGATTAATAATATTAGTAAATGAATAAAAATATTATAAGTAAGATATTATTAAAGTAATAATATTAATGCATGATTAAAATATTATTAAGAGGATTAATAATATTAGTAAAATATTAAAATATTATTAAGATGTTAATAATATTAGTAAGCGAATAAAAGTATTATTAGCTTAACTAATAATACTAAGAGGTGAATTAAATAATATCAAGATTAATAATATTAGTAAATGAATAAAATATTAATACTATTGGTAAATGAATAAAAGTATTATTAATAGTTTAATAATAATTAAATGATAATAGAATTATTTGATATTTAAATCATTTAATAATGATTTGGTGTTTTAAAATTCATGATAAATTAATAAATGTTTATTAAGTCATTTAAAATAATATGACGATATACTTACGAGATATTGAACGTTGGAATAGAGTCTTAGACTCGATAATTACTCGATAAAGTCGTTTTAAGATAATCGGTTAATATTTCGAAATTGATCTGGACTTAGATATTTTGACTGTATTAATGTTTGTTTGTGATGCAATGACTGTTGAACATGTGTGATAATGCGATTAGATTATTTGCTGACTATGAAATGCAGTACTATATGTTATAGTATATTGTTCTAATCGAACGAATGATCTAATTAATGATAGGTCGTGATATAAAAGATTAACTAAGTTGTGTATTGTAAGCAAGTATCCTACCTTTGCATTTTCTTTATGCAATGGACATGAGTAAGAATGTTTCAGAATTATATTATTACTGTACAGATTATTAACCCTATATTATATACGCTCATTGATTATCAACATGTTAGTATATGGTAATTCAGATATATATTCTATTCGATAATTTCTATAAATGATTATACAAGTGTCCCCACTTGGATAATCATTGCATTTAACCACATGTTGATACACCTTTGTTAAATTCCCGTATATATATATATATATATGTTGAATTATAGATTATTGTTGAACAAGATAAAACCTTATTATTATTCAACCGAATTGTTTTGGTTTGGAACCGGACAAGTATGAACATCCTTACTTCGAAAACTTTTATGCGCTTAAAGGATGATGAGTGAACGATCATATCGTTCTTGCATGCAGATTGATCAATACAGGTACTGGCAAAGTGATCACCCCCGTGCGTCAGTAAGTTATGACGGTTTATGATGAAGTTCATTTAACTGTTCGAAAATGAAAATAATGTTCATAGTATGTCCCCTTAACCTTGTTTATAGTCAGTACGTAGTTTCAAAAATTTGAAAGATGGATGTTATGTTATTATTATCGGTTCAGATTACTTCACAACCATTGATTTATTGTAGAAGGGTAGTATAAAGAAAACATTTAAATTCTTTTAGCTTATATATATATAATTGTTATTACTTGCTGAGCACTCAAATGCTCATCCTTGCTTAATTTAAATATTTTCAGCTAAGTGTGAACAACATGAAGACTCTGTTAAGAACAAGGGAAAGGGAAAGGTTGCTGAATGATTTCAATGTTATCTTATGTAATAGTTTAATATTATTAAGACAATGTTATATATTTATTATCATGTATTGTAAGGAATGATTAAAGGTTACGTACTTGGGAGCTAGACTTTGATAATTATGTAAAGCAAATTTAATATTTATATTATTGTTATTATTATTAGTATTATTCCGCTCATAGAAATGGTATCGTGAAGCACTAAATTCTGGTTTCAAGTACCTGGATTTGGGGGCTTTACACTTGCCTTGATCGTTGTTTACCAATAATAGTTTAACAACCTACAGTTATCTGCACTTCACGTGTATACACAATTATATAATCATACAAATCAACTATTAGTCACATAGCAACTCATAGTAGGTATAATGTAAACTTTACTCTATATCTCATAAGTCCGATGCCATCCAACTTTGGATATGCTGGAAACATCATATTAACCTATTTTTAAAAGTTATTGGACACCCATTTCAGATAAGATAAACAGTCCAAAACAATGTTCAAAAAGGGGCGTTCAAAACTATTTTTCATTCTTTCCCAGCTTTACCCTCTCTCACAAAAACAGTCATAACTTTTCCGTTTCAAAACATTTTTGAGCGATTCTTGAGCCCACACAAAGCTAACTTTTGGGACTACAACTTTTGTTCTTTGACCTTTTCCAAATTCTAAACACATAATTCCATAAAATTATTTCAAGGTGACTGCTCTGAGTTGGTTAGACAGTTTTGACGCGACTACTTTGAATGGTCATAACTCTTTGCTCCGAAGTCGGAATTAGTCCGTTCGTAGTCTATGGAAAGCTTATTCAGTTTACTATAACATACCAAAAGCCCAGAATTTTTTAAACAATCTAGCTAACCCCGAATTTTCATTTTTGGATCAGCAGTCCACTAGTTTTTCGGACTTTTCGTTTTGACATCCAAAACTCGCCTCGACTCGTTCCAACCCAACTTTCTTTACAAATAAGTTTTATTTAACATAATTAGACTCGTCTAAGGTCTCGGCTTCATATCTCTAATAACCATCATTAGAACTCATTTACATAATATATTCCAAGTCAAAATAAACATAGTAAACTAACTAGTTTACTAACAAAACTAACTAAACTTCCAAAATTCAAACTTTAACTAACAAACTAAATACAATATTTAAAATAATAACATTACCAAAAATTAAATAAGAAATATACCCAAAATACAAGTTTCATAAACTGAATACGCACTTCCACGCCAAAATTTAACTAAGGAGGTCTTTATAAAAAGTCCTCCCACAACAAAGTCTTTCTCAAAATTGGAGGCCTTATTGTTGGTGAATGAAACAAAGGTCAAGCCCTTCTATTTATAGGTTTAGCAAAGGGGTAAAGTTCTCAATTTAGTTGATGTGGGACTTGGTTTATACTAATTATAATTTGTTTATACTAATTTTTCATATTTTTAACATGCTAAGTGTATTCATTCATCACGAATTCGTTTTTTAACCAATTCGATCGGTTCAAGTTGCGTTGTTTTCGTTTTATAGAGGAGAACAACAATCATCCATCAATTTAAAGTTTCCATCACGAATTCATCATCAACTTTAGTCCCAAAGTATACCAAAACACATATTACAATCAAAATTCAAATTCCTCTTCTTTAGTTTAAATACATGAATTGATTTCTGAAAATTTATTTCTAGATGACCATTATCAAATTATAAATATCTAATAACATCTTAACCCACAAATTCATTAACCAAAACTCCAATTTTAAAAGAAACTCAAGAACACATAAACTAGAATTATAAACTAGATTATGTACCTTTAATTTCTTAGGAAAATAGAATTAATATTATCGGTAAAATTATAATTTCTATTCAACCATTATAATCATAACATTATTTAACAAATTCTCACTCCTCTAATTTAATTATTTAATTAAATTAGAATATCACTATTATACTAAGCGTAATAAAATACGTATAAATCCCATCTATTTTATCACACTTAAATAAACTATCACATAACAAATTTCATCAAATATTTATTTAATACCATAAATATTCATTTTATTCCATAAAGTTTCCAACTAAAATATTTAATATACTTAATAAATATTTTACTCGCATTATACTAATGATTACATTTTCATGCAATATATTACATTCTCACTTTATTAAATCAATTATACTTGTATTAATTCATTATTTTAATTAAGTGAATTATTCACACTATTTATGAAACTTAACTCATAATAATTTTCATTGCCTACAAGGCATAACAATTAAAATTATATTATCTCATAACATAATTTCAACTTAATTAAATTAACTAATATTATTTAATTTCTTTAATAGTTTAGTTAACTATTAAATCTCACTTTCTCTAACATATGAATATATAATTCTCTTCACACCTAATCACATAATTCAAAATATATACACCTCATAATAAGAATTTTAATTATTAAATTCTTATTTTAATAACTTATAAAAATTTGGGTTGTCACATCCTTCCCTCCTTATAAGGATTCCGTCCTCGGAATCAAAGAAACCTCTCTTACTCGGTTTTCACCAAATCTCTTTTCAAAATTTATCGTTGAATATCTTCAACACATTACCTTAATATAGGTTTTATATTTCCTACTACATTCATTACTTCAACAAATTCTAGGTTTTATTTCATTACTTCAACAAATTCTAGGTTTTATTTCATAACTTTCACTTGAACTCAATTATATTTTGAGTATTATATATTCTTTAACCCATTCATTTTCTTTTCTAAGGATCGTTATCATAAACACTCGGGATATTAAAAGAGCTCCACGATCACAACCTGGTATCTGGACAGTGGATGCTCAAGGCACATGACTGAGAACAAAGCCCTTCTGTCTAACAACATAGAGAAGGAGGGTCCCTTAGTCATCTTTAGAGATAATGGCTCTGGCAAGACAAGAGGATATAACTCAGCTGGGAATGGTGTAGTGTCCTTCAGTAAAGTGGCTATGTGGAAGGAGTACAACACAATCTTCTGAGCATAAGCCAACTCTGCGACAAGGGTCATCAAGTAACGTTCCTCAACAATCAATGTCAAGTCAGAGATCTGAAGACATCAGCCATAAAGCTGTCCGGAACAAGAGAAGGAAATGTCTAAACAATAAATCTTGGACAACTAAGCTGAGATGAGACAATATGCTTTCTGGCTAAAGCATCTAAAGAAATGAGCTTGCTATGGCATACAAGACTGTCTTATCTCAACTTCGAAAGCATGTCCAAACTGGCCTCAAAAGATCTAGTTGCAGGTTTGCCCAAGTTCAGCTTCATCAAAAAAAAGCCTTGTAATGTCTGTCAGCTTGGAAAGCAGACTAGAAGCTCATTCAAGAGCAAAACTACCAACTCAATTGACAACCCCTGCAGCTGCTTCACATGGATCTATTTGGGCTTATTCCAACAACGAGCCTTGGAGGGAAGAGATACTCACTAGTCGTAGTGGACGACTACACCAGATTCATATGGGTGTTCTTTCTAACCTAGAAAGATGAAACAAGCTCCCAACAGATCAAGATGTTCAGACTAGTGATGAACGAGAAAGGGAAAAATTAAAGCAATAAAGAGTGATCATGGCAGAGAATTCGACTTCTCTAAAATGGACCAGTTCTGCACAGATAATGGCATCAGTCACAACTTCTTAGCTCCACGAAGTCCTCAACAAAATGGAGGAGCTGAAAAAAAGAACAGAACGTTGATAGAGGTTGGAAGAACTCTACTAGCTAGTAGCAGCCCATCTGCCTGAATACTTCTGGGCAAAAGCTGTCAACACTGCATGCTACACTTAGAACAGATCACTGATACACTCTACGATTAAGAAGACTCCCTATGAACTGTGGAAAGGAAGAAAGCCAAATGTTAGCTACTTCCATGTATTCGGCTGTGCATGTTACATTCTCAACAATGGGAAGCAATATTTGACAAAGTTCCAACCCAAGTTAGACGAAGGAATCTTTCTTGGGTATGCCACAGACAGTAATGCCTACAGAGTGTTTAACAAGAAGACACTGAGTGTTGAAATCTCGATTCACATCATCTTTGATGAGACAGACTTAGACAAAATAGTGCCTCAAGACACTACGACCGACAGTTCAGACACTACGAACGAGGTTGTCGAGCTCAACACTATGATTATAGTTCCAAGTAGTGAAATCGTTGAGCAAGGAAATGAGATCGTAGAGAGGCCTACGCAAGACAACGAACTTCCACATCAAGAAGCAAAATTAATCTTGAAGATCTCAGATAATAAGGCATTAGGACAGATGTCCCAACAGGAAATAGATGGGCAAGAGATCACACTCGAGACTTAATTCATTGGAGATCCTAGTGCAAGAGTCAAAACAAGAGCTGCCACCCAAAATGAATGTTTCTATCTAAGCTTCCTATTACAAATGGAACCTAAGAAGATAGAGGATGCTATGGAAGACTCCAGCTGGATAGAAGCCATGTAGGAATAACTAAATCAGTTTGAAACAAGTAAAATATGGAGATTGGTCCCAAGACCGAAGAGTCATCTTGTCATTGGAACCAAGTGGGTCTTCAGAAACAAGATGGATGAAGATGGAGTAATAACCAGGAATAAGGCAAGACTAGTGGCCAAGGGTTACTCTCAGGAAGAAGGCATTGACTACGATGAAACATTTGCACATGTTACCAGACTAGAAGCCATCCGAATATTCCTTGCCTTTGTTGCTCATATGAACTTCAAAGTCTTTCATATGGATGTCAAAAGTGCATTCCTAAATGGTGAACTTGAAGAAGAAGTATATGTAGAGCAACCTTCAGGTTTCATCAATCTATCTCTTTCTAATTATGTCTATAGATTAGACAAAGCCTTATATGGTCTTAAACAAGCACCTAGAGCATGGTATGAAACACTAACTAATTACTTTCTTATTGAAAATGGGTTCACTAGAGGTAGAGTAGATACCACATTATTTCTTTGAAAGCATAAAGACAGTCTTATTAGTTCAAATATATGTTGATGACATTATTTTTGGATCTACTGATGAAAAGTTATGTAAGAGATATTCCAAGCTTATGCAGAGCAAGTTTGAAATGAGCATGATGGGTGAGCTGAACTTCTTCCTTAGACTGTAAGTAAAGCAGACTGATGAAGGAATCTTCACAAACAAAGCCAAGTACATTAAAGGCTTACTTAAAAAGTATGGCATGGAATCAGCCTCTCCCATGAAAACCCTAATTGCTCCAGCAACCAAGCTTGACAAAGATAAAAAAGGTAAAAGTATTGACATAACTTAATACAGAGGTATGATAGGCTCTCTTCTGTATCTGACAGCCAGTAGACCAGACATAATGTTTGTAACATGAATATGTGCTAGATTTCAAGCTAATCCTAAGGAATCACACTTAACTGATGTAAAAAGGATTTTTAGGTACCTCAAGGGCACACCTCACTTGGGGCTTTGGTATCTCGAGGAGCCCTCATTTGAACTAACAAGATATACAGATGTTAACTTTGCAGGTTACAAAATAGACAAAAATTACCAGTGGCACCTGTCAGCTGCTAGGAAACAGACTTGTGACTTAGTTTAGCAAAAAGCAAAACTCAGTATCTACTTCAACTGCGGAAAGTTTGAATACATTCTTTCTTTGGCATTCACGTGTTCGAGATCCTATGGATGAAAAATCAGCTAGCAGACTATGGGTTTGAAGTCAAATCTATACATGTTCACTGTGATAACACAAGTGCCATAGCAATAACACATAATCCTGTTATGCATTCTAGGACTAAGCATATAGAAATAAGGTATCACTTCATTAGGGATCATGTACAAAATGGAACCATATATGTCGACGTCGGGATTTTTAGATGTCCCTTTTCGTTAATTGTTCTTTGGTGTTCTCATTTTAGGTGAGATTTGTTTGAAAAAATAAGTTAAAAAGGTCCCATATGTATAATGTCGACGATGGACCTGTTAAGAGTCACCAGTTGGTTTTTAAATGGTTGTACCAACACAACCGAGAAAAGGTTTGCACATTAACCCGGTGATGATGTGACATCAGCTAAAATGCAAATTGAAACCGAGATTCATTAGGGTCCGGGGACTTGTTTATGCGGAGGGAAGGTGTTAGGCACCCCCCGACATCTGTGTTACCACGGTGATCGCCTCTTTTCAAGAAACTATTATTTGAATGTGCGTGTGTGTGGGTCAATGTGCTGTTATTTGGAAGTAGTGCGAGGCCTCGTTCGCACCTATATACACAAGGTTTGATTTTATGTAAAAATTCAATTTTAAGCAAGATATGGCAGTGATGTTTTATAAAAGAGGTTTTTCAAACCCTGATGCTCAATAGTAATTGAGACCTTTTACACTCCCATTTTATTAAGTGTTCGGCTTGATTGATTTTATTTTACAGATGTGAGGCATCCGTACGAAAATAATGTACAAAATAATGTCGACTTCCTCGTGGGTATGAGAACCATCTGAGGAAATTCAGACACCGTAGAATAATTTACAAGCCGCTCACAGCTGAAAACGTCCATCATGGGAATCGAATCTAGATCCAATAGGTTGAATCTGTGATCACATGATCCCTAGGTGCACATGATACCACAATTTGTATGAAAGCGATGGCGGTATATATAAAAAGTCAGAATATATATATATATATATATATATATATATATATATATATATATATATATATACAGACATGATCACCAACCACGAAGCACCTCCATGGGGGATCAGAAATGTAAATAAAGCTATAAAAGCTATCAACCGCCACGGAGGAAACTCCAGGTGGGACAAAACATAAATAAAGCTATAAAGCTATCAACCGCCAAGGAGGGAACTCTAGGCGGGACAAAATGTAACGAAAGCTGTACAAAGCGATCAACTACCACGAAGTAAACTCCAGGCAGGACGAAACTTAAAGAAAGCTGTAAAAGCGATCAACCACCACGAAGTGAACTCCAGGTGGGACGAATATATATATATATATATATATATATATATATATATATATATAAAAGCAATAAACGCACCGAATGTAAAATTCAGGCTCATCGAACAGAGTTCGACAACAGTTCATATATATATATATAAAAGCGAATAAATGCACCGGATGTAAAATCCAGGCTCATCGAACAGAGTCCGACACACAGTTAATATATATAAGTATATATTTATTAAAGAAGTAAACGCTCCAGACCGAAGTCTAGGCTCATTGAATAAAGTTCGACACACAGTTCATATATATATATATATATAAGTAAATAAACGCTCCAGACCGTAGCTCAATTGAGGCATAACTCGATAATGTTAGTCAATATATATATATATGTACATACAAACTAAAATAAAACCACGGACCTAAGTCGGGCAAACGCGCACAGCACGACTCTTAACGTGAAGAAGGGTGTGTACAAAGATGAAGAGAAAGGCTTTAAAGTGTGTGAGAAGGCTTATAGTGGGCTGCCAAAAAAGACTTTTATATCTTTAAAGTGGGTAAACACTGGCTTTTGTAGGTACAAAAGTTGCTATATATGAGCTTGCAGGTGTTTAAAATGAGAAAGTACACTGTATGGGGTGAGTGCAGAGCAAATTGGGCAGGGCTTTCTCGCCGTTTTCTCTTGAAAATGGGCACCCCAAGCCCTTTATTTATAGAGGGTAGAGACGCAGGTGTACTAGAGGCAACCCGAGTTGGCCCGGGTTTCTCGGGTTGGGTTGTCACGTAGTACGTGCACTCGGGCACTGTAATGTCCACTCAAACTTTTAGAAGTGCAATCCGGGCATCCGATTGAGGTATACAGAGCTTATTTCGGACCGTCGTTGTTGAGAGTTGTACAATGGCATAGGATTAGAGTTTGTATGAAGTCATTGAAGATGGAACGATGCCCTCCGGTCTTCAAGCTTTAAATTCCATCTGTTACCCCGCACAATAGACACTCGGGATTGGTTATCCTTGATTCTTATGGGACATCATTGCATAGAGATGTGTATGAAATGTTGAGACGACGTGTCGTGGCATCGCGTTGGCGAGAAAACGATGTTGCCCCTCACCGGTGTTATCGCCGGATTGGGCTGATAAAGCAGACATTGCTCAGGGCTTTGCTGAGATTGGACTGCTGCAATTGTTGAAGGTCCTCAGTGTCATCTCTGAGGTGTGCCTATCCTCCTGGTGTTATCTCCGGGTTGGTACTGAATATCTTGTTGTGAGCGCCGAGATTGAAGCTGGTTGCATTTGAAACAAGCATTTCCTGGGTTATCACCGAAATTGCATTCCTTGGGGTTATCACCAAGGTTGGTGGCTATTCCCATGATTGGGACTGAGACTGTATACCTCGGGGTTATCTCCGAGATTAATCGGTCTTCTTCGATGTGTGTTCCGGTATTGGATTTGCATGCCTCGGGGTTATATCCGAGGTTGGATTTGTTACTCCCAGTGTGTGTTCTGGGGTTGATGCTGAACTTCCGGTAGTATCCGAAATGGATATTGATTATCTTTCAGGGTTCCCTCTTAAAAGACGAATCTGTCCTCCTGCAATGTTAATGACAGGTGTACAGAAAATTTTGAGTGTCTACAGATGCCCCTCTTTATCATACTAATGCATGGCGATGCATGGGTAGGATAAAAAATCCTAGACACTTGAAACGCAACAAGACAAACATGGTACTATATGTAGCAACATGATGCAAATGTATGATGCATGTGTACGGGGTTGTAGCCCAACATGCTGGGGATGACTGCTGGCTCCCTGTTTCTTCAACTAGGGATTGGCAATGATGACCAGATTTGATGTGTAATCCAAATCTGTTAGGATGTTGATGTTGGGATTATCACCAAACTCATAAGTCCTTGGTAATGACTTGATCCTAAAGATGTACCTCTTATGGGTAAGAGATCTGTGGGGATAAAGCTTGATCTATTTGAGGATGTGTATAACATATTCCATCATCGATCCTCCTTGATAACATTGACCTTTCCTAGTTAGTATTGCTAGGCCATGTCAAGATTCAGTTGGATTTACTGCCAACAGCAAATGTTATCAGGGATGCCTGACCTTCGTTGACGTGTACTTCACCGACATGTGAATCAACGGCTGAAAACCCTGTGGGATAGACTATCAAGGTTTCTTGACCTTCGCTGACGTGTGAATCAACGGCTGATACTCTGTGAGTGGATTGTCAAGGTTGCTTGACCTTCATTGATATATGAATCAACGGAACATTGTGTTGTGACCCCCACCGGGGATCCGCTGGGGAATATGAGTAATCGAGCATGAAATCCTCGAATAGCTCTAGAGCTCCGATAGGTTTAATCGCCATCGGTTGAGATAATGTCAAGGCTGCTTGACCTTCGTTGATATGTGTGTCAACGGCTGAAATGCGTGTCTTAATCCCCTGCTGGGGCTTCACATTGTAACCCCCGTCGGGGATCACGTTGATCTTTAGGGTAATGACACGGAGTTAGCGGCATTGGACCTGTACAAGGTATTACCAGACGTGATTTATAACAAATGAGATCATTGGCAGGGTATACCTCGCATTTGGGTGACTACCAATGAGCGATGTACAGACTCAAAGTTTCATCTGAGAAGACCAGGATTGCATACTGTTTTGCTTAATCGTGTGGTGTTTTTATTCCCGATTTGACCTTTCTAGTCCGCAAGAACTCCTTTGCAACTCGAACTGGACTGAGCCAGAGGGGTGGGGCCCATATAGGGGTGTCGTAGGTACACTTGCTGCAGCTGCAGATGAGCCTGCGGCCAACCGTGGATGATATAATCCAGCAGGTTGGTCTCACAAGTCATTTTCAACTCTATTCGCTAAGAGAAATCCGTGAGCCTCCTTCAGATTTGTTGAGTTCCGGCTATTTTCTGCAAATTCTATCACCGTACAAGTGTTCTGCACTATCCTGGTAACGTATGCATGTATGTTTTCCAGTTTTTATCCGTTGGATTTTGAATTATCTCATGAAATGCATCTAAACACATAGTAGTGATTATGTATGCACAAATGACTTGCTAAAAAATATTCAACATAGTAAATTTTAGTATTAAACCATGCTGAACATAATGATGTGAAAAAATTTGACTTTTGAGATAGTCAAATTGGCACCTTTTTTTGCTATTTTTTGTCATATTTGAGGTCTAATGAGCAAAAGGTAGAATGGCAAAGTACTCCTTATATTGAGGTTAACCTTATGCATGAATGATTTTGATTTTTAATGCATATATTATGTATATGACTTTGGGACAGGTGTGATATTGAATGGCCACCTAGACATGCCTATGTGCATGTGGATAGTCCTATTTTCAAAGGGGACTATGGAAAAAAATTTCAAAATGTAGGCATTGGGTAGTCATGCATTTTAACTCTATTGTTTGTTAAAGTAAATGTATGCATGCATATAGTCATAAAATGCATTCTAAAAAGCTCCAAGTAAGGAAATACCACACCCTTTCTGAGGTGATTTGGAGACTTGTTGTCCAGATATCATGGATCCAGATCAGCCAAGTAGTTCCCGCAGGACCACTTCTGGTATACGGAGGAGGGCTTCTAAAGTGCCTCGACCCTGTTCTGTCAGACAGCCTCGTCGATTGGTGAAAGCCGTGATTCGTCCAGTCCGAGCTGATGTTCCAGACGTTGAGGACGAGGATGAGGATATTCCGATTGAGCATCCCGCTCCTGCTGCACATGTTCCCCGTAGGGAGCTCCCTTATATTCAAGTGGAAAACCCAGAGCTTCTGGGTGATTTGAGCAGACATCCCTCGATGTATTTGCATCGCTAACAAGGTATGACGTTAGATCTTGATCTTCCTTCTTTCCTTTTGATGTTGATTTGCATTTTATGCAGGTTCCCGGCTTCACACAGCCTCGAGGGAATTGGTTTAGTATACACTCCATGTATCAAGCTCTTCATTCTGATTATAGAGCGGTAGTGCAGGATTGGGGATTCGGGGCATTCTTCTCCATCCTTCCCCGTTGTTGTCCCTGGGGTTACCTCTGGGCATTGTCTGAGCGATGGTTTCATCAGACTCAGTCACTCCATCTGCTGGATTGCGAGGTGATGATGACGCCGATGGATTGGCGATTTATCATAGGTATGGAGTTTGGAGGGGAGCCAGTGCCTTGCATGGCAAATATTACCCCTACTGCCGTCAGATCCTTGTTAGGAGTTCCGGCGGAGGCGCTCAAGGGAAGGACTGTCCGTTCAGGTCCTTTGAGCGTAGATGCTATGAGCGGGCTTTTGAGTGAGCCCATGCCTGATGATGTCAAAGTCAGGGATCGCATTCTTCGGCGATTGTTCCTGATGATCATTAGAGGCTGCTTCATAGCAGATAACTCTTCCACGGTGTCGTTCGCTTTGATCAGCGCCACGCATCATGTGGACCGTATTGGAGAGTATGATTGGGGTTCCTACACCTTTGCCTATTTCCTCCGGGGCATGCGTATGCGCTCACAGGGTTTGACTGAGGCTTGGCTAGGATTTTACTCATTTCTGCTGGTGAGTGTTTTTCTTGTCATTTTCCATTTATAGGTTAAGAATATTTACTGACCGCAGATGTTTTGCCATTGTGTTGGCAGTTTTGGGCCTACGAGAGGCTCCCATGCTTGCGTCCTGTGAGTGTATTAGGTTTAGATACCTATCCACGAGGACGATGATGGCATCATTCCATTTTGCCGGAGGTCCCTGTAGCTGAGGGTTTTACTTACTGCCGTATGCAGCTAGAGTTGCTGACAGCTGACACCATCACATGGATTCCCTATTCAGGGGAACATTTGGCCATCGGTTTTGAGGATGGATACCCGACTGGAGTCGAGTACGTGATTTTCACCAGGAGAGTTCCTTTCTTCATAGATGCAGGCTGGGAGCTCTATTTAGGAGAGCGTGCTATTAGGAGCACCACAGGGGAGATTCGTATGCCGATCTTGCCTCCTGCCATGTGTCATTGGCTTGTATCACAGTCACCCATCACTGATATCCCATTGTTGGGGTTTGACGCTTTTACATTATCGAGGGTCCTGCACTCGAGACGCGTCCAGCGTTGGCGGTTCCTCGTACTTATCGAGCCCGATCCGCGCCACACAGTTTATGGGGGATATGGTTCCAGGATCCATGATGATGACGGATTGGATAGCTTGTGTCTGAGATCCGACTCATATGACACAGATTGATAGTTTTGACCCAGCAGTTGGACCTGGCACATATATTTATCCGGTATTTGGGCAAAGATCTGGCAGAGGCAGCTTCATTTGATCCTTCCAGCTCAGGTGTTGGCCCTTCAGACGACCCATTTGGTTTTACCAGCGCAGATCCTCCTCTATATAGGCCTGAAATTCCTGTTGATAGAGATCCAGTGACTCAGGAGGAGTTACATTAGGTGGACAGGATTGATGATGTGGACATCGACACCATTGTCTTCTTCTGGTGTGTATTCTCGTTATATCTTTTGATAGGCCTCTGTTAGATAGTGGGTGGCTGTACCCCATTCTCGCTATATCTTTTGATAGGCCTCTATTAGTAGTAGGGCGTCTGTGCCCCATTTCCCTGTATTTGTAGCTGTACAGAGATGATGTATTAGATGTTGATATACTTAGGAATGTATGCACAGTTTTTTCATTCCCTATATCATATTGCCGTCTATTATCTGAAATGCATGTATCATGTTATACATATATATGTATGTCCAGAGATATTCAGCATTGACCCCTGGATGGTCTTATGACACGGCCGCATGAGATGTCTTCTTGACAGATTAGTCAGATTGATCATACCCCACCATCATTGGTGGCATCGGGTATGCGATCGTGGTATGATAGCATGTCACCATCAGACTGGGTGACCGTAGATCATTTGCTGCAGTATACCATGACCTTATTGATGTTTCAGTTTCCCACAGGGTTTGTGGACGGGATGCTAGAGCATTAGGTATCGGATAGGCAGGTTTTTCGATTTGGGACCCATGAGTTGACTCCTACTCTGGAGGAGTATGCACGATTGACGATGCTACCGCTGGACAGACCTTGCGTGCATATGGTTTTGGGAGACATGAGTAGACGGTTCATGACTCTCACTAGATTGCGACACAGAGTGGTGCAGGATGAGCTTACATCCAGCCACGTTATATCCCATTATTTTCTATTCGATAGATTTGGCTCTGAGGATAGTTATTCATGACATTCCGGGGATTTCACCGCACCGAAGGATCATGGCGTTTAGCCAGGGTTGATGTACTGCTGTTATGCGTACTGTCGTATGTCTATATTCCACGGTACATGGATGAGATAGACATCGGAGTCATTATGGCGGTGAGAGCTCTCAGGGAGGGTCGTACCATTATACCTATGATTGTAGCGAGAGACCTCGGTCACAAGATCCCATCTTTGCACTTATCAAACATGCAGGAGTGTTCACGGGTAGTTCGGTCATGCTATATGTGTGGTTTATGTCACACTTGAGACCGATTGGCACTCTTAGACGGCTTGGGTACTGGTTCACCCATGATACAGCCATATCATACTCCTTTCAGCCATCGGAGTGTATAGATGCTCTGTCTTGGTCCGCATTTTTGGCAGATATCAGATATCCATTTGTCATATTACCGTGTTCGGGGCTTAGCTCACCATACAACTTTATTACCCATACTCCGGGCATGGACTA
The DNA here is from genome assembly GCA_020205615.1 of Panax quinquefolius. Lineage (NCBI taxonomy): Eukaryota > Viridiplantae > Streptophyta > Magnoliopsida > Apiales > Araliaceae > Panax > Panax quinquefolius. Next base: position 56,658,406 of record CM035172.1, on the reverse strand, counting down.
CCTCCATTTGGCTGGTTTGAGGGGCGTGACTACTTATCACCCAATGGCCGCGATGTCGCAATTTGACTAGTTTCAGGATTTTTATCCTTTCGAGGGGGCGATAGGTCAGCGTTCAGCTTCTCGATATCTCTCAGCAGAGGACCGATCCAGTGTGTACACTTGTTGGGATCAGCGTGAGATAGCTACTTTTTCTGTGAGCCATCCGGGTTGTTCTGCAGAGTATTCCGCATGGATGGAGACATAGATTGCATCGGCTGCGGCAGTATCCACAGTACCGGATAGCGAGTCAGATGATGTAGAGCTCATGGAGGACATCGATTCCTACATCGAGGAGGAGCCCACTGCTGGGTTTCCAAAGATTTCCTCCTCGATTCTCCCAAGATGCCGATCTTGTTGTGATTCAAAGACTTAAGACAAGATACTTTGAGCAAAGTCTTCATCTGATGACATTCGAGAGAGATCATACTCGATCTTTGATGTTGACTGCCTTCGATGGGAGAGACGTGGCTCTATTAGAGAGAGACGAGGCATTAGCTCGCAGAGATGTCGCTGTTGTTGAGTGGGATGAGGCCAGATCAGCCAGAGATGCAGTGATAGTTGAGCGGGATAGTGCTATATCTGCCCGGGATGTAGCCATCACATATAGTACTGCAGTGAGGTCCTTTACCACTGGCATGATTGCAGAGATGAGCGCATATATTGATGATGCTATGGTCACCATGCAGATGGCTGCAGATCTGTTATGTCGTGTGGATGTCCTCATACAGGAGACCACAGCTTTACCTCCTTCTTCTGAGAGGGATGCCATGTTGGGCTTGTTAAGCATACACGTTGATTTGTAGATGAGCTTGTATTTTCCTGCACAGACTAGCTTAGCCATTTTGTCATGTACAGTTTACATTGTGTATATCAAACAACATTATATATATGGCAGGGAAATATATTTTGATCACTTTCCTTTTAGATATGCCTTGCTACTTGCTTGATATTTTACCTGATGCTTCATGGCTTGTGATCTTGATGTATTCTGAATTCCTCCTAGGTGGATGGACATTGAGTTGTTGTGACGAATGAATTATTTGAGTTATGATTCTGGGGACAGAATCCTTGTAAGAAGGGAATGATGTAACAATCCAGAATTTTATTTGTAATTTAAAATATTTATTAAATTAAATAAATATTTTATTTATGTGATTGTTGTTAGTATATATTTGTGAATTAAATTTATTAGATAATACTCTAATTTAATTTAATAGTTAGAGAGTTGTTAAAGATTACATGAGTTGCTATATTGATGTCGTAATTTAATAATTAAAGTGATATATTAATTATTAAATAAAATTTAAATGAGATTATAATTTTGTGATATTTGGTTAAGTGGGAAATTTATTTAGTAAGTGGTAATTAGTTTATTTAATTAAGATTGGATATGGAAATCCAAGTAAACAATGTGGGACAATAAACTATATTATAAATGACTTATGATATAAATTAAAAGAGTTTTAATTTGATTTTACCAAACAAAGCGTTAGAGCTTTTGGAATTCTTATTTTAATCTTGTTTTGCCAAACAAGGCTTAAGGAATGATTAAGTTATTATTTTAATATTGTTTTGCCAAACAAGCCTTAGGGCTTTTAAAATTCTAATTTTTGTAACTTATATATTAAATTGATAATTAGTATATGTAATTATATTGGGAGTTACATATTCTATAATTATATGTTTTGTATGTATATTGTATATACACTAAGTTACGTTAGTTTTCTAAACCTACTCTAAACTAAGAACAAAGGGAAGAAGAAGAAGAAGAAGAAGAAGAAGAAGAAGAAGAAGAAGAAGAAGAAGGAAACCTTCAGAAAACAAAAGAAAAGCTTTGATCATCTCCATTTTTCTCCTAATTCAACCTAGAAAGGTATCAAACTAACCCTTATACTAAATTAGGATGTTTTGTATTTAGTCTTTATAAAATTAGGTTTTTATGATTGTGAATTTATATGTATATATAATTGTTCATATGTTTTCATGTATCTGCTTACATGAGATTTTTATAGTTGTTCAAAGGTTTCAATTCACAAAGATATGATGAACATGATGAAATCATGTTCATAGTGTTGATTATGAGTTATATTGTTTGTTCTAGCAATTCAATCCATGTAATTTTGATAAACAAGAGGAATTGGGTTCATAATGATTTTATGTGAAATAATTTCTAAAAAATGGCATTTTAAACTATTAAATTGATGTTTGGTTATGATTTATTATTGAAATTGATCATGTATTATGTTAGTATGTTAAGAATATGAGTTACCACAATTGGAATTACTTGAATTGGTTTAAAAACGAATTTACTGATGAATAATTTACGCTATGAATGTCAAAAAAAAGTAAGAAGAGAAATAGTGAAATTAAAGGTTGTAATCTTTGATGTTTATGTTGTTTATATGGTTAGAAAGCGTGTTAGAAAGCGGTAGTTTATGTTTACGTAAACATATTACACCTTAGAAAGGGTTTATAGGCTAATTGTTGAACAACCATATAACTCATAATCAGCTTAAACACTATGAACATGATTTCATCATGTTCAATATCTTTGTGAATCAAACCTTTGAACAACTTTAAAAATCTCATGTAAGCGTATACATGAAAAAAACATATTTAACATTCATATATGCATATAAATTCACAATCATGAAAACTTAATTTTATAAAGACTAAATACAAAACATCCTAATTTAGTATAAGGGTTAGTTTGATACTTTTCTAGGTTGAATTTGGAGAAAAATGGAGATGATGAAAGCTTTTCTTTTGCTTTCTCAAGGTTTCCCTTCTTCTTCTTCCTCTTCTTCTTCCCTTTGTTCTTAGTTTAGAGTAGGTTTAGAAAACTAACGTAACTTAGTGTATATACAATATACATATAAAACATATAATTATAGAATATGTAACTCCTAATATAATTACATATACTAATTATCAATTTAATATATAAGTTACAAAAATTAGAATTTTAAAAGCCCTAAGGCTTGTTTGGCAAAATAATATTAAAATAATAACTTAATCATTCCTTAAGCCTTGTTTGGCAAAATAAGATTAAAATAAGAATTTCAAAAGCTCTAAGGCTTTGTTTGGTAAAACCAAATTAAAACTCTTTTAATTTATTTTCATAAGTCATTTATAATATAGTTTATTGTCCCACATTGTTTACTTGGATTTTCATATCCAATCTTAATTAAATAAACTAATTACCACATACTAAATAAATTTCACTTAACCAAATATCACAAAATTATAATCTCATTATAATTTTATTTAATAATTAATATATCACTTTAATTATTAAATTACTTACATCAATATAGCAACTCATGTAATCTTTAACAACTCTCTAACTGTTAAATTAAATTGAGTATTATCTAATAAATTTAATTCACAAATATATACTAACAATCATTGTCACTTGTCTCTAGATAGTTCGAATGGATCATCGATGTATGTATCCCTACCATCTTTGGTGTCTTGGGATTTGGTTTATGCATGAAAAAATGTGGAGAGAGTGTGGCTTTCCTCTCTCGAGATTGACCGCACCACAGATGGTTACCAGTACTTCTATTTAGGAGAAGCCTAGTTAATTCCATCTCTTATGGATTGGTGTTGCTCTTCAAGGTATGACCGCTTGATTAGATGGTTGTTGAATCTCTATTGGGAGGAGTTAGGGTAATTCCATCCCTTTGATGCGAAATAGAATGAAATGTAGTGGTTTGAAGGATGATCCGATGTACCAGTTGACAATGGTTTGTGTTTTGGTAGGGGTGAGGCGAACCATGAATGGTGCCTTTCGTACTCTCTATTGAAGAGGAGATCAGGTCTGCGTATTTGAACTGGTGTAAGAGGTTCAATATTGTATATGGCGAAATGGTGTAGGAATTTTTTTGTTGTTTTTGTTTTTGTAAGGAAAAGGGTGGAAATGTTTTTGTTGTTTTTGTTTTATTGTGACCGGGCCATATGAAATGGTTGCCTACGTACTCCTATTGAAGAGGAGATCAGGTCGACGTAGTTCGCCCCTAAGAGCGAGTGGAAAAGCGTAATCCCATGTGCAGGTCAGATTGCGGGGAGTAGAAAGTTTAATCCTAGGTTGAGGATAAACTACAGGTATGAGAAGTTTGATCCCATGTATGGGTAGCCAAACTGGAAACGCGAGAGGTTTAATCCGTAGTGGGATGACCTAAGTCGTAGGAACGTAGAGAAACCAGGCTGCTGGCTTGAAAAGTGTGTTTCCCTGAGGGGGAAAGTGTGGAAGAGTTGTTTGTGGTAAAGGGTTAAAGAACCGGAATGACTGGTGATCTGATGGTCCAACACCAGGGTGTTTGCTGGTTACTTCAGACATAATACAGCTTCACGGCGTCTGAGTTGATGAGTTGTGGAAATTCATCGCCGTCCATTTCTTGCAATCTGAGAGCCCCTCCTGTCAATACTTCTTTGACAACAAATGGGCCTTCCCAGTTAGGAGCGAATTTTCCCTTAGATTGATCTTGGTTGTCAATGATCTTCTTCAAAACCAAGTCATGTTGTTTGAACTGTCGTAGCCGGACTTTTTTGTTGTAGGATCTGGCGATCCTTTGTTGATATAACTGACCATGGAAGATAGCCGTGGTTCACCTTTCGTCTATTAGAGACAATTGGTGATACCTTTCTTGTGTACCATTGGTCTTCATCCGGTGGCGTCTATCAACACTCTGAGGGATTCCATTTCAACTTCTATGGGTAATCTTGCTTCCATCCCATAGGTTAATCGTGAGGGGTTGCCCAGTGGAAGTGCGCATTGAGGTTACGTAGGAGGCTATGAGTAAGAAGCGATAGGTCGAGGCCGATCTTTGTGGTTGGCGGACATCTTTTGCATAATTTTCTTGATGTTTTTTTGTTAGCGCTTCAACAACACCATTCATCTTTGGACGATAGATGATGTGAGTTAAGATGTTTGATGTGGAATTTCTTGCATAATTCCTCCATCATTTTGTTGTTGAGGTTCTTAGCATTGTCGACACAATTACCTCTGGTTGTCCATATCGACAAACGACATTGTTTCTGATGAAAGCAATGATGACTTCTTTAGTAACCATGGGGAAGGAGGCTGCCTCTACCCACTTGGTGAAGTAGTCGATCATAGTGAAGATAAATCGATGTCCATTCTTGGCTTTAGGCTCGATGGGCCGATAACGTCCATTCCCCACATTGAGAAGGGCCAAGGCGAACTCATGTTGTGGAGTTCCCTTTGAGGGGCGTGTATAGCATTCCCATGAATCTGGCACTAATAGCATCTCTTGACGTGGTCATTGCAATAAGCTTTGAGAGATAGCCAATAATGTCTCTGTCCCGAGGACTTTCTTGACAAGGAGGGGGCCACTCATGTGGGGGCCACAGACTCCGCCATGGATTTCATCCATAAGCCTTTGGGCTTGATCTTTGTCTAAACATCTGAAGAGACCTAATCCTACATCTCTTTTGTAGAGCGCATCTCCACTCAGATAGAATTTCATAGCAAGTCGGTGGATCCGCCTTTTCTCAGTCGGGCTCGCTTCCGCGGGTGTGGATCCATCTCATAGATATTCCTTGATGTGCTGATACCAAGGATGTTTGATGGGAGGTAGCTCATCCGATACTTCTCAGCGTAATTCCCATAGAAATTTGGGGCCTTGTGTGGAGAAATTGTGACGCTTGGAAAATGTTCCTTATCTGATATGCAAATCAAGGAGGCCAAAGTTGCTAATGCGTCTGCAAAGTCATTCCTATTATGAGGAACGTGTAGAAAGGAGATTTTTTCAAACTCCAAAACTATCTGTAAAACTTATCGATGGTAGGGCAGCAAATGTAGTTCCTTGGTTTGATAGATTCCGGTGGATTGTCTGATTACTAACTCTAAATCTCTAAAGATAGTTAACGCTTCGATGCCCATTGAGCGGGCAAGTTTTAGCCCCATGAGATAGCCTTCATACTCAATTTGTGTTTTTGGTGGCGACAAAGCTGCAATTTGATGGTGACGGGATCTGCTCCCCGTGCGGATACTAGAAGCTGCTCCGGCTCAGAACCTTCCATATTAACAACTCCATCAAAATACATCTTCCATGATTGATTGGCGCGTATCGTCTTGATGGTATTGTTGAGCTGTCATTACTCCTTCATCGGGAAATATGTCTCAAGGTTTGAAATCCCACGAAGGTGCGGCGACGATTGATCCACAATTCCTTGACCTTTGATGGACTTTTGAGTCACATATACGATGTCAAATTGTTGTAGGATCAATTGCCATCCGGACGATCGACAATTTAACATGGGTTTATTGAACACGTGCTTGAGAGGATCACGCGGGATATGAGATGGGTTGTGTGACCATGGAGGTAATGTTGTAACCTCATGGAAGCCCATGCTAAAGCACAACACGTCTTTTTGATCAGAGTGTACTTGTGTTCACTTCTGCTGAATCTTTTGCGTTGAGGTAATAGATAGCTCGTTCTTGGCCTCTATCGTCTTTCTGTCCCGACATCGACCCGTGGCATTGTCACTTATGGGATGACGGTACATGAATAGGGGAACATCATCCACAGGTGGTACCAACACGGGAGCTTTGACTAATTTGTTTTCTTGATTGTGAGGAAGGCATTTTGGCACTCATCATTCCATTTCATGGAGGAGTTCTTCCTTAATAGCTTGAAGATTGGCTCACACGAGTTCTTTGTGAGTTGAGAGATAAACCTGCTTAATGAAGTTGATTCTTCCCAAAAATCCCGTATTTCCTTTTACATCGAGGAATGGGCATTTCCGTGATGGCTTGGATTTTGGCGGGATCGACTCAATCCCTTTGTGGTGACTAGAAATCCTAGCAACTTGCACGATTTAGCATGAAAGCGCATTTATTGGATTCAACTTCAAGTTGTACTTACATGACTTTGTTGAACAACTTTACGAGATGGTGCATATGGTCATCCTCCTTAGGGACTTGACAATGATGTCATCCACGTAGATCTCGATCTCTTTGTGCATTAAGTCGTGGAAAAGAGCCATCATAGCTCGTTGATAGGTGGCTCGGCATTGATGAGTCCGAATGATAAAATACATAGCAAAAAGGTTCCCAAGGCGTGATGAAAGTAGTTTTCTCACGATCTTCCTTAGCAACCATGATCACGATGATACCTGTGAAAGCAATCGGCAAAAGGAGTACATGTCGTATTGCGCGATATTGTCGATAAGAATGTGGATAAATGGCGCGGAAAGCTATCTTTTAAGCAAGCTTTGTTCAAGTCCGGTAATCCACAAACTTCGCACCTTCCCTCCGGGTTTAGGCGCGGGAACAATGTTGGATATCCACTCGGGATATGTGGACACCATGATGATGCCGACTTGAAATTGTTTCATAATTTCTTCTTTCACCTTTAAACTCCACTCGGGTTTCAATCGCTTTGAGCTTTTGCTTGGTGGCTTAAATCCCTCTTTAATGGGAAGGCGATGAAGGACAATGTCGATTGGACAAACCCACCATGTCTTCATGAGACCATGCAAACACATCACTGGAATTGGGTTAATAAGCGTAACCATGTCATTCCTTTGGTTTGGGGTAAGGTGCGAACCAATCTGGATTAACTTAGGGCTTTCTAAGGTTAGAGATTGAAAGAAGTGGTTTGATCGAGGTTGGGTTTAGGTTTGTCTTTGACCCATTCTTGAATTTTGGGAGGCACCTCAATGTCATCTGTATTTCCATCAAGGCTGAATTCATCTCTACATCAAAGGTCTGATCCTTGTGGAGAAGAGGCACCGTGTCGTAATGAAATCTGAGCACATCTAAATTCAGAGTCTAAAACAAAATATACTTTCACTTAGTATATATGAAATGTGTTGATCATACACAATGTTAGCATATCTTGGCAAAATAAACTGCTAATCTTGTGCTGAAAAAGTAGCGGTTATTATATCTGAGGCGAGAAAAGAGTTTTTACGCTTTTTACCTTGACGACCAATGCGAGGAGTGTTGTTCCAATTAGAAGGCAAAGTCAAGGTGGACCCGATGATGGAGGATTGTCATCATCCTCCCTATCCGAATGATGGCCATTACGTCACGGGCAATCATCGTGCAGGGTGTATCTGTTGGTATGTTCATCATGAGCGATGATCGTATGCGACATCATTCGGATGGCGTCTTGCTTGATTCTTCGTTCCTCTCTCTTCTTCTGCTGGGATTTGGAACAAGACTTCTTTCTCTCCTTCGAGTGCGGCTTGGGAAATAACATAGCCATTACATTGGTGGCACCTTCTGAGGAGGTTGTGCGGACTTCGAGTTTGAAAGGCGAAGATAAGCGCCGCATGGTTGAAAGTGAAGGAATCTGCTTTGATGCTTATGAGGATTTCTATGACTAGAAGCTGGCGAGAATAGCCTATCCCATTTATTCGGTTTGCTTTGTTAATCGAATTGGGTACTTGATACCTGGCGATCTTTACCTGACCCTTGTCGGCTTATGACCTAATGACATCATTTCTTGAGTAGCAGAGCATTACCTCGGCGAGAAATCTTGGGTTTGGGTAATGGCATTCCAATAGCATGGTATTGGGTATTGCTTACTAAAGGCATGGCCGGTAGGTTCAACATCTGCATTGGCATTGATGAATGGCATGTCCCGTGTTGAGGACACTACGGTTCGGCGTTGGTAGTGACTAGGCTATTGTTGATAATGTATTTGATTTGTTGATGAAGGGTGGAGGGAATTTGCCCGCCTGCCGTATGAATCCATGGTCGTCCCAAGAAGCGGGTTGTATCCGAATCTATCTTGAGTACATGGAAGAGATCGCGAGAATGTATGGGGACCAATTTTGATTGGCGGTTCAATTACTCAAATAGAATTCGGCGGGCTCCATCAAAAGCTTTGATGATAATATGGCTACTCCGGATTCGGTTGAGATTGATATTCATCTTCACCAATGTAGCGTATGGACAGATATTTAGAGATGATCCTCCATCTATCAAGACTCCAGCTAGCATGTATCGAGAGGACAAGACCGCATGATGTGCAGCGACTTGCGATGGCCAGGTCCCTTGAGGCGGTATGTCATCATCGGTGAAGGATATCACATTGTTGTTGAAAATGTGATCAACCGGATGTTGAAATTTTTCGTATCAATTGATGTTGGTAGATGAAGCTTCTTCAAAACCTTCAATGAAGACCTTCCGGTGATTCCCGGAAGTTAGGACCAAGTCCAAAATTGATATTTGATGTGGAGCTTCTCTTAAGCTTAAAACCACCTTAGCTTCGTGATGACCCATAGTGCGGAGGAATTTTTCAATCTTCTCCATAGGTATTTTCCCCTTTGATTTGATGGTAGACTTCATCACCCATTGGGAAAGATACAGTGGATTTTTCTTTGACAATGTAGCAGTGGTATGTGAGGTGGATCCTTCACCTTCTCCATAATTCCACGGAACTTTGCGCAAGCTAACAATAGGGTATTGTGCTCTATACGGCAAGTTGATTGGCTCGGGAGCGGCCACTTTCAAAGGATTGTTGCTTCCCTTGAGTTGAATTGTTGACATTGTGAGTGATTTGTTAGTCCCATCAGTATCAGTGGATATGACTGCTACCAAACTCTTCCACTTAGTAGGACCTGTATTCTCACTTGCACGTAACACAAGTATATCATAAATACGCTAAGTGCGAGGACACCACTGTCAATTAGATTTTGGATGAGGTGGCGGAGTGCCCAGCATTCTTCTGTGATGTAACCGCGAGACTGGGAGTGATATTGGCATACTCCATCAGAGTTGTACCATCCTGAACGGGGGTTGATTGGAGGTAGAAGGGAACTGATCCTTCTTTCATTGATTAACATCTGGAGGATTTCCTCCATAGGTTGGCCCAAATAGGTGAATTTCCTTTTGTTGGCAAAATCCTGACGGGCTTTGGCATTTGCTCTCTTTGTCACTTTGTCTTCCAGCATTTCATTTTCTAAAAGTGGCGAGGAATATTCATGACAAGAGGTAGGAGGCGGCATGCTCTGGTGATTAATTGACGAGTCACTTGATCTTTGATAAGTCACCAATTACGCCGATTGTTGATTTGCTTACATAGAGCTTTCATTTTCGTTCCATTGTGTGAACTGGAAACTTGGCATAATCCATTTTGTCAACACACCGTCTTTGAGGTGCAGGGAGGATTCACAGTTGAAATTGGAACTCTCATCCATTGCTCCGATTGATCATGTTGACCTCTTCTTCTTTGTGTTGAGGAAGAGGGTTGTCTTGAGCGTGAGGTTGATCTGGTTTGGTGACCACGATCTCACCGTTGTCTATCGGTCTTGGATCTTTGTTTCAAGGCCCAACAATCTGAGTATCATGTCCGGTGCCCGGCATGATAAGCACATTTTCAAAGCGACATTGAAACCCCGTCCATTAGAAATTTGTTTGGTGGAAGAAGATCGTAATTTTCTCTTGTGTTGTCGGAAGAGTGAGAATGTTCTCGAGGGTATCCCTAAGGGTGTAAACACTCGAGGGCATTTGACTTCTCCACCTTTTGGTATTGGAGGTTTTGAGTTGTGCTTGAAAGGGAGTGTAGTTTCTCCTTTGAATAGGCGTGTTACGATTGCCTTTTTGACCACTGTAGTATCGGGAAACATCTTCCTCTTTTTTTTTATGGACCCTCAGGAAGTTGTTTCCATAATTTCCGGATTGGATGTGATCAACAATGACTTTGAGTCTGACTAGGTCTTGAATTTTCGGACTTCAATCCCATCTCGGCCATCTCCCCATGTTTGACCATTTAGGAAAATGGTTTTGCCGATCTGGCTAAAACTCTTTCATAGAAAGAGCTTCTTGTATATCTATGAAAGTCATGACCATCTCTGATTACATCATGGAAGGACTAACTTGGGTAGCCAGGCGTCTCCACCTTTGAGCATACTCTACGAAAGACTCGTTAATTTGTTTCTTGATCTTGGTAATTTGATCTGCGATCGAGGAGCCATCGAGATTAAAAGTTGTATTGAGTGAGGAAAGCATGTGCTAGCTCTTCCCGACTATGGATCTTTGAGTTGTCTAATCTTGTGTACCACGAGCAGGCTTCTCGGTTAGACTTTTTGGAACAATTGCATTACGAGCTTTTCGTCCTCTGCATAAGATCCAAGTTCTCAATAAACACCTTTAAATGTGTATAAGGATCTCCCTAACCGTCATATTTTTTGAAGTCGGGAGTTTTAAACTTTTACGGATAATGAACACGGGGAAAATGCAAAGATCGGCATATGAAACACTCCGTGTGTTCAATTCCTTTGATAGCATGAAGGGTCTCTTCCATTTGGAGGACTTTCTTTTTTGATGTCACCGATTATGCGGATCTCGAGTGGGATGGGTGACATCATGAGTTTTGTTGGTCGTATCATGATGCGAGTATATCAGTATTGTAATGACCTGGGTTCCCCCTTGTGTGGAGGATTCAGCAGTGTATACGGGTATTTTTGGACCCTGATTGGACTGGTGTAGTTCTTTGAGTAGAAACGACCAAATCATAATTTGTTTGCTTAATCCGTGAATTCTTTCTGAGAAAGCTGGATTAAGTTCGATGCAGTGGGATGATGACATGATTATTTGTGTAGGCTGTAGCCTTTTTGGATTTTTGGCCAAGGGTAGTAGGTCGATTGGTTCCTACGAAAGACTTGCATAGTTTAGTCTTTAGGGAATGTGTATAATAACATGCTATGTGATGTGTCCATTTTAGAATTTTATCTGCAAAAGCGGATGTCAATTTGTTTGTAGCATGTTAATTAAAATATGTATGTGTACACATTTCTTCATATTTCTCATTACATGGAGATAGATATGGAATGAAATTACAAGTAATTGTGTTTACAAGTAATTGAAATGAGAGCATGAAGAGACTTTCCTCCGTTTTTGGTTTTATCGGTGACCTATCTATCTTAGGTTACTCTCATGGCTTTTTGGCATGAAGGTTCCCAAATCATCATAATTTACTCGGCGGAAATTAATCGGTCTTTCAATTTGGGGCGAATTTGGGTGGTGCCTTTTCTGAGCCTCGGGGAATTAGTCTTCCACGAGTCCGATAATCAAACACCAAGCAGGATAGCCTCTGGTGGAGGGACCACACAACATACATTCACATACATCGCGTCTCACCGTATGAAAATGATGACATGTGCGAAAGCACTAATATCCAAGCGAGATATAGTGTGAAGCACTAAGTGTGATAATTAAATGCATTGTACACATTCATCATAAATGTAAATACAACATCCACACACAAGCGAGATACTTGTTTTGAAAAGATTGTAATAGCGGCTTAAGTCCTCTTCTTTGGAGTCCCAATGAGTCGCCACTGTCGGCGTCGGGATTTTTAGATGTCCCTTTCAGATTACTTGTTCTTTGGTGTTCTCATTTTAGGTGAGATTTGTTTGAAAAAACAAGTGAAAAAGGTCAGACATGTATAATGTCGACGATGAATTTATTAAGAGTCGCTTGTTGGTTTTTAAATGGTTGTACCAACACAACCGAGAAAAGGTTTGCACATTGACCCGGTGATGTGACTTTGCTTCATGGTCGATGAAAGCAAGAGATTCATTAGGGTCAGGGGACTTGGTTATGCGGAGGGAAGGTGTTAGGCACCCAGACATCCGTGTTACCACGGTGACCGCCTCTTTTCAAGAAACTATTATCGAATGTGTGTGTGTGTGGGTCGATGTCTTTGTTATTTGGAAGTAGTGCGAGGCCTCGTTCGCTTTTATATATACTGAGGTTTGAATTTATGTAAAAATTCAATTTTAAGCAAGATATAGCGATGATGTTTTATAAAGAGGTTTTTCAAACCACGATGCTCAATAGTAATTGAGACCTTTTACACTCCCATTTTATTAAGTGTTCGACTTGATTGATTTTATTTCTGAGATCTGAGGCATCAAATGCGAAAATAATGTACAAAATAATCTTGACTTCCTCGTGGGTATGAAACCATCGAGGAAATTCGGAACCCATGAGAATAATTTACAAAAAGCTACTTGACACGGTGGCGTCCATCATCGGAGGCAAGAATCTAGATCAATAGGTTGAATCTGATGATCACATGATTCTAAGGCGCACATAATACCACAATTTGTATGAAAGCGATAAGCAGTATATATATATAAAAAGCGTAAATATATATATATAGACATGATCACCATGACCACGAAGCACCTCCATGGGGATCGAAATGTAAATAAAGTTGTAAAAAGCTATCAACATCCCACGGAGGAAACTCAGGCGGGACAAAAGCGTAAATAAAGGCATAAAGCTATCAACCGCCCATACGGAGGAACTCGAGGCGGGACAAAATGTAAAGAAAAGTTGTACAAAGCGATCAGCGCCCACGAAGTAAACTCGAGCAAAGACGAAAGCGTAAAGAAAAGTGTAAAAGCGATCAACCACCACGAAGTGAACTCAGGTGGGACGAATATATATATATATATATATATATATATATATATATATATATATATATATATATATATATAAAAGCGATTCAAATAGGATGTAAAATCCGGGCTCATCGAGCGAGTTCGACAGACAGTTATTCGATATATATATATATATATATATATATATAATAATAAGCGAATATAGGATGTAAAATCGGGCTCATCGAGCGAATCGAGACACGATATATATATATATATATATATATATATATATATAAAAAAGTATAAGCGCTCGGGCAAAGTCTAGGCTCATCGAACAAAGTTTGACACACGATTCATATATATATATATATATATATATATATATATATATATATATATATATAAGCAAATAAGCGCTCAGGCCAAAGTCTAGGCTCATCGAGGCATAACTTCGATAATGTTAGTCATATATATATATATATATATATATATATATATATATATATATATATACAAACTAAAATAAAAACCACGGGATAGAAGTCAGGAAAAGCAGCTGCATGACCACGACTCTCAGCGTGAAGAGGGTGTGTGCAAAGATGAAAGAAAGGCTTTAAAGTGTGTGAGAAGGCTTACGAGTTGGGTGCCAAAGAAGACTTCTATATCTTTAAAGTGGGTAAACACTTGGCTTTTGTAGGTACAAAAGTAGTTATATATGAGCTCATGGTGTTTAAAATGAGAAAGTACTTTGTATGGGGTGAGAGTGTAGAGCAAATTAGGCGAGGGCTTCCTCGCCGTTTTCTCTTGCAAAATGGCCACCCCAAGCCCTCTATTTATAGAGGGTGGAGGCATGGTGTACTACTGTTGACTTGGATGCAGTAGTGTGTACCAAAGGCAACTCGGGTTGGCCGGGGTTTCTCGGGTCGGGTCGTCTCGTGTAGTGTCGTGCACTCGGGCCTTTGTAATGTCCACTCGAACTTTTCGAAGTGCAATTCGGGCATCCGATTGAGGTATCTGAGGACCTATTTTGGGACCTTGGTTTGTCGAGAGTTGTACAATGGCATAGGATTAGAGTTTATGCTGAAGTCATTGAAGATGGGACGATGCCCTCCGGTCTTGAGCTTCAAATTCCATACGTTACCCCTTACTGATAGTCACTCGGGATTGGTTATCCTTGATTCTTGTGGGACATCGTTGTGTAGAGATGTGTATGAAATGTTGAGACGGACGTGGCGTGGCATCGCGTTGGCGAGAGATGATGATTTGCCCTCACCGGTGTTATCGGCGGATTGGGGTGATAAAGAAGAGGCGTTGCTTTCGAGCTTTATTTGAGATTGGGCTGCTTTGCAATTGTTGAAGGTCCTCGATGTCATCTTTGAGGTGTGCACATCCTCCGGTGTTATCTCGGGTTGGTCTTGAATATCTCGTTGTAGCCTAGAGATTGAAAGTGGTTGCATTTGAAACAAGCATTTTCGGGGTTATCGTAAAGCTGCATTCCTTGGGGTTATCACCGAGGTTGGTGGCTATTCCATGATTGGGATGAGACTGGATACCTCGGGGTATCTCTCTCGAGATTAATCGGTCTTCTCGGTGTGTGTTCGGTATTGGATCTGCATGCCTCGGGGTTATATTCGAGGTTGGATTTTATTACTCCCGAACTTGTGTGTTACGGGGTTGATTGTCTTTTGAACTAAAAGATGGTAGTATCCGGTTAATGGATATGGATTGTCAATATTTTACAGGGTTCCCTCTTGAAAAAGACTCGACGATCGCAGAATAGACTCGACGATTACAGAGCAGACTCGACAATCGCAGTGCAAACTCGACGATCATAAAGACTACCTCAACGATCGTAGTCCTCCCAAAGGATACATTAGCTCAAAAAGAGCTAAGGGCAAATCAGTACATTCCTCATCAGTCAAACTCGTAGAGCCAAGCATAATTTGACACATGCCCCACTAAGCAAATGGAGAGAGGAAAGTTACAAGTACAGTTTGAAAACACCTTTTTGAAATCAGAAGTTCAAAAAGCTCATCTTTCTCTCTCTACAAGCAGAAACCCTAACCTTCAGAAAAGATCAAAACAATCATACACATTGCAAAGAAATCGATGGCAGATTCAAATGTCATCTCTGGTTACAAACTCTGTTTCGATGAGTTCAAGACAGCTGACCCCAAATTTCTCAAAACTCTGTCTCTGATAAAGAAAGCCGGTCTTGAAGAGGCTCTAGGTACGATCACATGGATCTACCCTAAGCTGATAAAGGAATTCTATAGAAATGGTGCATTCGAGAACGACGTTGTGACGCCCCCAAAATTAGGTATACATCACCCATTCTGAGTCGCCAGATACATGGTACAAAATTCAAATACAACTTCATTTATACAACTATTGAGCTGTCGTATAGAATACGACCACAGTTAACTGTGAGTTTTAATACAAATGTATGTAACTCTCATGGTGCCTCGACCACAACCTTATAATGGTACATTACATACAAGTATAGTCAAAGACTGTTTTAGAAACTAAAATCTTTGGGAAGTGCTCAAGGAAACCTTCGTACATGGGAGGCCATGCGTCTAGGTTATAATAGATATCATATGGCCACAAAATTATTCTTGGTTGACCCAATAGACCTCAAAGAAAAATGAGAAGATTACTATCATCTTCTTTCCAATGGTGAGTCTTCTCTTGACATATAACTATCTCCACTGTCTCCAAGTGAATATTATATTTTAAATCAACTCCAAGATCATATAGGTAGTGTGCAGTAAATATACTCGGCAAGTGGATGCGCACAACCGCATCTTATGATAACACGAGTTTGTATGTCATTAGACATCTTGTATGATAGTGGCAAAACACCCTTCCAAAGTTGGGTTCACCTCACCCTATTTGATTCACCAAATATAACTACTAAATGTTGTATAGAATACAACACACTTTTCTATACTGTTTAAGGAGAACCTCCATAGCTAGAGACCACTGTTCTATTCCCCTGTTATCCCCGCTCGACCCGGAAACACTCTTACGGCAACACTCTTATTACCTGAAAGGAATTGTGAAGCAGAAAGGGTGAGCACAACTAGCCCAGTAAGGAATATCATGACTAAAGATAATTAAATTATCAATAGCTTTCATCAATAATAAATCAGAGATTTAGAACATATGGTAGATGATAAAACTTTTCAACCATAGTTGCAGCGGAACGAGTAATCCATTATAAGAGTCAAATAGACCATAAGGTCCATTATTTTCTCTATGTTAAAAGTCCACCAATAATGTTTTATCCATGTAAAATAAATCAACAGTTCTTATCCACAATCATATGAATAACTCATAATCATAATTGTGGTTCTAAATTCCTCTTCGCAACCAGGATGAAGATAATTCTCATCACCTATCTTCACCTGAAACATCAAAAATCATGGTTATACCAAATCAGAATTCCTGCTCATAATCATACTAATAAATTCATCTTTGCACCACGACCAAAGATATTCATTAACAATTCATCTTTGCACTACATGCCAAAGACATACAACTGTATTTTAGAAGAGTCAAGTAGAACATGATATCTACTATCTTCTACGCATTTAAAAGTGTATAATAAATATTTTATCGTTGAGACTCAGCTTAATAAATAATCCACATCATCGAATCACCCTTGCACTACGGCCAAGGATATTCGTTAATATCACATCCATGAATTTATATTTCATCGCTAAGACTCAGCTCGATAATCAATCCATATCACTGAATTATCCATGCACTACGGCCAAAAATATTCATTATTATCACATCCATGAATTAATATTTCATCGTTGAGACTCAGCTCAACAATTAATCCACATCATCGAATCATCCCTGCACTACAGGGCCAATGATATTCATTAGTATCACGACCACGAATTATCCATGCACTACGGGCCAAAGATAATCGTGTTTTCATCAACGGTCCTGATCATGCCATAAAATAATTCATCTTTGCACCCTTGGCCGAAGAGAATATATAGCCATAATCATACCAAAAAGCGTCCATCAATGATGCACTACAGACGATGATGACTTTTTCCACATCATTTGTAACATTACGGCCATGATTATACCAAATAATCCCTAGTCATAATCATACCAAGTCCATCTATGCACTACAGGTCACAGATGACTTTCAACATAATATAAACATGAGGATAATGACAATGATATAAGAATCAATCAAATGAGATAAATGATAAATATTAAACATTTATAATACAATTTATCCATCGTTCAATAATAACCAAATATTATCAATCACTTAATAATCTCATAATCTAATATCATTAATATTATAACAATATTTTAATCATTTCTTAAACTTATAAATAATTTATTTCAATTGTTTACACTTTATCAAATAATGCATTTAATCACTCAAAATGTCATACTCATAAGATTTCATAATCAATTATCAAATCCCTCATCAAAATCAGATATATACCTATATAGGATTCTCATGCCATAAAATCCTATTTTCCAATTTTATTACTTCACATAACATATTTAATTCATTTACTCATAACTAGTTCATTTTTATGAAAAATACCAAATCGATCCCAAAAATATTTCTTTTTACGGGATTTAGCGAGAATATAGTCCCATCTTGAACATATATTTTTCTCAGAATTTTTAAAATTCATTTACTATTTTTCATATGGATAAAAGCTATAGAATATTTAGACATTTATCATAAATTGTACTTTTGTCCAAAAATTCGAAATTTACTGAGGTATACTCTGTTATATACATGTACTCCCAATAAAAATTTCACCAATTTTGGAGTTAACCACAAGGAGTTATAAGAGTTTACTTTTCAAATAGTATTTTCCCATAAAATCCATAACTATTAATCTATACATCTAAAAATCACCATTTTTGGACACAATTTAGAAAACTCATTAAATTATCATTTCAAATTTTTCCAGAATTTTTGAGAGTCAGAAAAATTACGAATCTACCCCTGTCAGAAACCCCTTTTTAATGAAAATATTATTTGCATGAATACGAAGGATCATTCACCATGCATATGGTAATCCACATAGATAAAAAGTTATTCGGTGAGAATAATAAAGAATGGAATAATGAAGGATTCACCATGCGCATGCGATAGATAGAGACCGAAGCGAAGTTATTCCCAACGAATAATAAATAATGGAACCGGTCCAGGCGTGAACGCACAAAGCAGGATATTAAACGAATAATAAATAATGGAAACGAAGTCCGTAGAATGCATGAGACATGATATTACGGCGGAATAATAAATAATGGAACCGGTCCGGCAGCATAAACGCATTGACGAGGATATTAAGCGGGATAATAAAAAACGAAATATTAGAAGAATTTCATCGTGTATGCAGGTGCTCAGCATAAGCAAAAGTTATTCAACATAATAATAAAGAATGGAATAATGAAGAATTTCACCAAGTATAGGGTAGTCGCGTATCTGAGGTTATTCCAACATAATAATAAATAATAATAATATCCTTTACGAATAGCACAATTATATCCCCTACCTTAAAAAGAAAAGTATTCAAATTTGGTAGGCGAGAATATACTTGAAGAAAACTTGCACTACGCTTCAAAGCTTTCTTAAACTCTAAAGAAATACGCTCAAGATTATAGAAGAAGAACTCTCTATAGTTTCTCTCTCTAGAGTTTCAAATTGAATTCGTAAGAAATAATGAAGGAATGAGCTTTTATTTATAGAAAAATGGATCTGCATAGTAACTAACTCATGAACGGTCAGATTGATTTACTTTAATCTGACCATCCATATTTAAAGTAAAATCTTTTAAATAAAATATAATATATTCTATTTATAATCTAATAAAACGAATAACCTTATAAAAGATTTTACTATGCAAACAATATGTAGGCACTATGCAAATACTATGCATAATAAAATATAATATATTCTAATTATTGTCTAATAAAATGCATAACAACTTTATAAAAGTGTTACATTTTTTATATAAAAAGATTTTACTATACAAAATACTATGCACAATAGAATATAATATATTCTATTTATAGAATAACTTTATAAAAGTATTCTATTTTATATAAAAAGCTTTTACATTTTATTACATTAATAATACCAATAAAACAAAACTGAGTGACTTATCACATAAGCATCAATAATCAATACCGTGCTATTTACCAAAATAGAAAAAAAAAATTGAATACTTTTATTTCATAAAATTCGGGGTCTCATAGACGTCATCACTACGAGGGTCAGGGACGTGGAAATCAAGCTCAAGGCTAATGACATAAATCTAGCCCTAGGTTCTAAATCGAAAGGGTTTTCGTTCATAGAGGGCATCGATTTCCATGAAGGACTTAAGAGAATGCACCATAAGAAGCTTCCTACTGTCAGAGGGTATAAGAAGAAAGAGTTTCCTCGGAGGTATAAATTCTTGGCAGACATTGTTGGGAAATGTATTTGCTGCAAGAGCTCCGGCCATGACTCTGTAAACAAAGTGCATCTCAAGCTCATGACAGCCATAAGTTGTGGGATTCAACTCAATTATGAAGCCCTACTACTTGACTGGATTGGGAAATGGATACTATGCTCGAAGAAAACAAAGAGCTCTGGGAAGATGCTCTACAGGAGATTCATCAGCATCATCCTACAGTCTACTTTGGGTGATAAGATTGGGGATGATGAAGGAGAGTCCATCAATCCAAACAGAAGAATGACTCAGCAAATGTTCGAGAACTAGAAAATGAATCCAGCAGAGAATGTAAGAATGATGTCTAAGTCCAGTGGAAGGACTGATGATGCAAAGGAATCAGGGATTCCAGGAAACATGTTTGTTGTCAAGGAGACTGAAGAAGAAGAGGAAGAGATCAACAAAGAAGAACCCATTGCTTTAGTCAGAAAAAGTAAGGGCAAAAGAAAGCTGAAAGCTCAAATGGCAGAGGAACCCCAGGGGTCAACCACTGATGTACCTCAAGAATATTCTAACATCGAAACTCTGAGGATCTTAAAGAGGAAAGAACAGTAGGCTGAGGCAGATGAAGACATATCTACCATCTCTCAGCTGCTGAAGAAGAGTAAACATAGTCACAAATCTAAGAGGCCCTATGTCTCTTCGATCATAGAGTCTCTACCGATCGTAGAGACCAGACTGGACTCCTCTCCCAAAGAAGTTACTGCAACAGACTCTCAGACTGATAGACCACTCAAAGCTATAGCTGAAGAGAGTCCTAAGGTTTTGACTAAGCCTAGGAAATCAAGAAGAAAATTAGTCAAAAAGTACATCCTCGTCAATGAAGGAGTACTTAAAGAAGAAGATAAAAAGATAGCTTTTGAGAAGGAGTTATCCAAGGCAAGCCAGAAGGACATAGCTCAAGCTGAGGGGGAGCTGCCTGAAGTTCCCACTCTAGAGAATGCTCCAGCTGAGGGGAAGCTATTTGAAATGCAGATGGATGATCATATTTAGGGGGAGCCCCATGTTATCTCTATTTCAGAAGGAGCTATTCCTGAAGAGAATGAGAGAGCACCAGAGCAAGAAAGTCAAAAAGAAGTAATTGATGTAGTGGAATCCTCAAAAGATGACAGAGAAGAAGATGATGATGATGAGGTCGAAATTATAGTTGTGGGTTGTGATGGGTATAAGAGAGCTAATTACAAGTTGTTCTCCTATCTACCCATGATGCCCTTCAATAGAGCTCAAATTCTCAACTCCTGGGATCACATGTTTTGGAGCTTCAAATCATATCCAGCAATCTTAGTGCTAGCTCATGGATTTCCAGGTAACCTCAATTTTTCCAGAAAGCTGATCACAAATGGCCCTTCTTCAAAGAATGTGCATAAGGTATAATCTATCCCAAAGTCTTTTAGGGTTAATCACTGTCCACCATCATTCTTCAGTCAATTCTATGAATTCCCAAAATGTTTGGAAGTGATCCTCAGTCCACTTAATCAATTCCCAATTACAGAATCCCAATATTCTGTAACTGATGAACCAAATATGCCAAACTTTATTTTGATACAATCTCCTCTCATCTCTACGATTACTGACTCAAGCCAAATCGTAGAGTCACACGCTCAAATCATAGAGCCACCTACTCATGAAGCCCAAACACAAGCCCCTCCATCAGATATTCCCTCCTCGTCCTCAAATGAATATTTTAAACTTGATCTTGCTCTCTCCACCCTGCAAGATCAATACACAAGGGCCCTTCCTCCAAACAATCCATAACTAGGTGAACTCCTTTCAAATCTTCCCACCAAAATTGAGTTGTCAGAAGCGTCAAAGAAAGTGACCAAGGACATAGACGACAGTCTTAAAGCTCACACCGAACTCATTCAAATGAGACTGACTAAGATGATCAATGCTGCCAATGCTCTCTCAAGCACCCTAAGCTCTGAACTCACAAAGAAGTTGAGGGAGATCATAAAAGAGATGATTAAGAGCATAAATGACCGGGATCATATCCACTTTCAAGCTGTTAAGAGACACAGAGATGATGTTCTTCTCTTGCAGATGACTCAGGAATCCAAGAACAACCTTATGATGGACAACATCACGAATCTACAAACTACAGTGAAAGAACTCCAAGGATTTTTCATGAGCCAAATGAAGCAAACTAACAATGTCCTGGATATCCTCCAACAAAGGGAAGCTCGATCTGATGCTCTAATCAAAAAGAATCGAGAAGACATTGCTCAATCCCAAAGTTAGCTAAACGAACTTGTCCAAGGCATGACTCAGCCTATCTGACGACATATGAGCCCTTGATACTGACATAAAGGGGGAGAATAAAGGGAAAGGAGATCAAGGAAAGGACAGAGGCACATTCTTAGCTCAATCATCAAGAAGTATTCATCTAAGGCAGTTTCACCATTAGACTCCACGATCTGGCTATCAAACTCAACGATCTGATCTCGGAGCCAATTATTATAGCACAACCATTAAGAAGTCAAGGGCCAACTCCCAGCTCACAAGAAGTGACCACTACAGGCCTAAGAATGCCAATTAGAGATCCTGCATTCATGAATAGACATGATCATTATCCAAGACTAAGTTAAAGCAAGCTGGAAGATCTAACTAGGAAAGACGAAGCAAGCAGGAAAAGAAGAGCTATGGAGTATGCCAATCCTCCACGAGGCAAAAGGCCGAAGAAATAGAGATAAGTTGAAATTTAATTCTTATTGGTGTAACTGAACTTAAATGTAATATCTATCTTCAAACATCAATAAATTCATGCCTATTCTCTAGAAATTTCAGCTGCTCACTAAAATATTTAGTCATATTTACTTTCCTGCAACCGCATCTAGAAATTATTAATCATGACACAAATCTCCTTGGTTATGTCAACATCAAATAGGGGGAGATTATTGGGAGACTGCATATTTTGATTTGATGTTTAAAGTAAATGCTCATGATGATATGTAAAGTCCTTCAAGTAATATATGTAAAAGGACTTAGTGATAGATTAAAATTGTTAGGTTGATCTAAGCTTTTAATGTTTATCATTTTGTAACTGAATGTATAGATAAAGAGATCAAAGATGTAAGACCCCGAATTTTATGAAATAAAAATATTCAATTTTTCTATTTAGTAAATGGTTAAATTTATAAAAAGTTAAAGTTAAAGTTAAGGGTGATATATATAAATTTTTCAAAATACGCAAGTGGTTATAGAATAATCTTGTTGTCGAGGAATATTCGTTTAGTCGTAGAATATTCTTGTTGTCGGGGAATATTCGTATGACGGCGCAGCCAGTTGTGGGCCCCATCACAGAATAACTTTCGGATGAAGAAAACGACAAATTTAAGTTTTTATAAATAACAGCATAATTGTTAGCGTTAACACTGTTGGAATACACGGTGGGTAAAGTAAAGTAATACGCGTTGTTGCACAGTAGCACACGGTTTTGCACAGTATTTTTGACTTATTCATTCTTACGTGAGAAGGCACTACTCAATAATTGTTATAGTAATTATTGTTCAATATTTTATTTTATTGATTCAATAATTGCTGCGTTGATATTTTATATTATTGTTGTTTCAATAATTGTCACTGCACAGTATTTCCCATTATCAGATCAATAATTCATATTATTTGAATAATATTAGTAGATAGCATTATTGGCAATGTCTAGAAAGTTCTGTCAATGAGAGGTTTGGTCAGCTAATTATGCGCTAGTAAGGAGAAATCCTTATTGGAAAGCCCCCTCTTTCCTGGGAACTGCCTGATTGTCATTATTGTGATTCTGTAATATTATTTGTGAATAATTAATTATTGATTTATATGATAAGGAAATATTTATTTGATGTGGATATAAATGATGGATTTATTTACGTGGTTATAAATGAAGGAATTAATGTTGAGGTGTTTTATCAGTATTTTGTCGGATTGGAGGTATTAAAATATCAAATCGGTGTTCTTAAAGCTGTATTGCGTGAATTATAATTTTAATCCGACCGTTGGATCGTTGTGATTTTTGGATATGTTATACATATATAAGTTGAGTATATGTCCACAAATTTTTAACCGTTGAAAATAAACGCATGATTTGTTATGAATTTTAAAAGGTGTTAAAACGGTGTTTAAAATCATCCGTTTGTGGATTTCGGATATTTTCGGTTTGGAATTTGGAAAAACTTTCTTCTGTAAAGTTGTAGAGAATTTGATTTTGTGTGGAATGGACATAAAATTCGTATTTTTCTGATAAACGGGATATTTTCTATGAATTATTGAAGTTTCGGAAAATAAAATAATTTTTATTTAAATTTGGGTGGGACCCACTTTTTGGTTGGTGTTGAATGCACATGGGCTGCTATATGTTTAGAATTGAGGTGTTATTCTTAGCTGGTGGGTGTGCGTAGATTGGAGAAAATAAATAATAATATTTTATTATTTTAGTCTCCTTTGGCGTTTTAGCATTTTCTTATAAATAGGTGCTTATGTTAGAATTAAAAATCACACCAGAAATAAGTTTTCTTTCTCTCTATATTATCAAGAATATTTTTGTGAGTATTTAGATATCTTGAGTGTTGCTATCGACGCTTAAGTTAGATTCAAATAAGTTATATCCGATATTCAAGTCAATCTTGCGCTTTTCGAGGTAAGTGGATTTTAAGGGTTATTATGTTTTTCGGTCGCATTTCTTCCGACCTTCAAAAAAATTCTGAAAATATTTGAAATGATATTTTGATGAGTTTTATTGATTGTGTCCAAAATGGTGATTTTTGGATGTATAGATTAAGAGTTATGAATTTTATGAGAAAAGACTATTTTAAAAGTAACCGCTTATAACTCCTTGTGGTTAACTCCAAAATTGATGAAATTTTTATTGGGAGTACATCTATATAATATCGATGTACTACTCTGTGAATTTTGAAATTTTTGGATAAAAGTACAATTTATGATAAATGTCTAAATATTCAAATTGGTTTTGGCCATATGAAAAATAGTAAATGAATTTTAAACATTCGAGAAAAATATATGTTCAATATGGGACTATATTCGCTAAATCCCGAGAAAAGAAATATTTTTGAACTGATTTGGTATTTTTCATGAAAATGGACTAGTTATGAGTAAATGAATTAAATATGTTATGTGAAGTAAGAAAATTGGAAAATATGATTTTATAGCTTGAGAATCATAATGAGTTATATGTAGATTTTTGATGAGGGTTTTGGTTATTGGTAATAAAATATTATGAGTTTGGCATTATTTAGTAAAGTGTAAACAAATAAAATAAATTGTTTATAAGTTTAAGAAATGTAATTTTAATATCATTATACCGAAATATTGGTATGACTTTTATTGTGGAATTTCTACCTTTTTGTGTCAAATTTACTATTCATGAGTTACTATTCACGAGTTACTATTCATGAGTTACTATTCATGAAATTACTATTCATGGGTTACTATTCACGAGTTACTATTCCTGACAAAATTGGTTTCTTTTTCTAACCAAATTATTGTTGAGTTATGAATATTACTCTTGAGATTAAATCTATATGTTGATTATATTATTTTTATTATCATATATAACATTTTTATAACCCTAATGATGATATTAATTTTTCTTTGACTTGAGTGTAAAGATGGGTAGATTATTGGTATGATCATGACTAAGGGTTCTCTTTGGCTAGTAGTGCAAAGTTGAATTGTTGACTGGTATGATCATGACCATTAAATTTATAATTGAATATCTTTAGCTTAAGTACAAATGTGAAATGATCAACATTGTTATAATTATTGTTTATATACATTCTGAAATGATTATATATTTCTTTGAGATATTAATATATTTGGCCTGTAGTGCAAATATGAACTGTTGATGAATATATTTGGCCTGTAGTAGTGCAAATATGAGCTGTTGAGGAATATCTTTTGCTTTTGTAGTGCAAAGATGAATTGTTGATGAATATCTTTGGCCCGTAGTGCAAAGATGACTGTTGTTGAATATCTTTGGCACGTAGTGCAAAAGATGGTGCATTGATGAATATCTTTGGCCCGTAGTGCAAAGATGAAATTGTTAGTATGATTATAAACAGGAACTGTGATTTGGTATAACCATGATCTTTGAAGTTTCAGGTAAAGACATGTGATAAAAATTATCTTCGTCCTGGGTGCGAAGAGGAATTTAGAATCACAATTATGATTATGAGTTATTCATATAATTGTGGAAAGGAATTGTTGAGTGATGTTACAGGGATAAAATACTGTTGGTGGACTTTTAATGTGGAGAAGATAGTAGACTTTATGGTCTATTTGACTCTTCTAATGGATTGCTCGTTCCGCTGCAACTATGGTTGAAAAGTTTTATCATCTACCATATGTTCTAAATCTCTGATTTATTACTGATGAAGGCTATTGATAATTTAATTATATTTAGTCATGATATTCTTTACTAGGCTAGTTATGCTCACCCTTTTGCTTCACAATTCCTTTTCAGGTAATAAGAGTGTAGCTGGGTCGAGCGAGGGTAACGGGGAAACAGAACGGTGGTCTCTAGCTATGGTGGTTCTCCCTAAGCAGTATAGAAAGGTGTTGTATACATCATTTAGTAGTTATATTTGGTGAATCAAATAGGGTGAGGCGAACCCAACGTTGGAAGGGTGTTTTGCCAATATCATACAAGATGTCTAATGACATACAACCTCGTGTCATCATAAGACAGGGTTGTGCTCATCCACTTGCTGAGTATATCTACGAGCACTACCTATATAATCTTGGTGTTTGGTTGAAGTATAACTCTCAATTAGAGACAATGGAGATAATGATATGTCAAGAGAAGACTCACCATTGGAAAGAATATAATAGTAATCTTCTCGTTTTTCTTTGGGGTCTATTGGGTCAACCAAGGATAATTCTGTGGCCATATGATATCTATCATAACATAAATGCATGGCCTCCCATGTACGAAGGTTTCCTTGAGCACTTCCCAAATATTTTAATTTCTAAAACAGTTTTTGACTATACCTTTATGTAAGACATCATGGTGACGTGCTACCCAAGTTGGTGTCAAGAGTCACAGTTGATATATATATTTGTATCAAAACTCACAACACATGAGTTGTTGTATTTTGCATGACAATTGTTGTAATAAAGTTGTAGTTGTTTTCTGTACCATGGATTTGGCGACTCAGAATGGGTTGGATGGAATGGACCTATTTTGGGGTTGTCACAGTTGGTATCAGAGCTTAGGGATATGGTCTCTGGCGGAGATCCGGGATTAGAACTAGGAAGGGAGAAACAAGTAATATCCTTCGCTAGTATGTGTCCTACCTAAGCTAAAATTTTTACTTAAGTTGACAAATTGTGATATGTCAATTAACCTTTGTTTTGAAGTTGTATTCTGGAATGATATCTGAAATACATGAGATGAGCAATGGAGAAATCATGATGACAGGGAAGATGGAATCTAAGATGAAAGCAAGGTATTCTCAACTCTTTGAAATACTAGGTACGTAATTTTCGGGGACGAAATTTCATAAGGAGGGGTGATTGTAAGACCCCGAATTTTATGAAATAAAAGTATTCAATTTTTCTATTTATTAAATGGTTAAATTGATAAAAAGTTAAAGTTAAGGGTGATATATATAAATTTTTCAAAATACGCAAGTGGTTATAGAATATTCTTGTTGTCGGGGAATATTCGTTTGGTCGTAGAATATTCTTGTTGTCGGGGAATATTTTATGCATGACCAGTAGCTTGACCATTGTGGGCTCCATAACAGAATAAGCATCGGATGAAGAAAAGCGACAAATTTAAGTTTTTATAAATACGGCGTAATTATTACTGAATTAACATTTGTTGGAATACCCGGTGGGTAAAGTAAAATGTCACGCGTTGTTACCTTTGTAGCTTTACGGTTTTGCTTGTATATTTTGAATTATTGATTCTTACGTGAGAAGGCACTACTCAATAATTATTACGATAATTCTTATTCAATATTTTATTTTATTGATTCAATAATTCTTTGCGTTGATATTTTATATTATTGTTGTTTGATAATTGTCAACGCACGATATTTTCCATTATCGGATCAATAATTCATATTATTTGAATAATATTATTAGATAGCATTATTGGCAATGTCTAGAAAGTTCTTTCAAGGAGAGGTTTGGTCACATAATTCTTGCGCCTTGATAAGGAGAAATCCTTATTGGAAGCCCCCTCTTTTCAGGAAGCTGCCGGTTGTTGTCATTATTGTGATTACGTAATATTATTTGTGAATAATTAATTATTGATTTATATGATAAGGAAATATTTATTTGATGTGGATATAAATGATGGATTTATTTACGTGGTTATAAATGAAGGAATTAATATTGAGGTGTTTTATCAGTATTTTGTCGGATTGGAGGTATTAAAATATCAAATCGGTGTTCGTAAAGGTCTATTACGTGAATTATAATTTTAATCCGACCGTTGGATCGTTGTGATTTTTGGATATGTTATACATATATAAGTTGAGTATATTTTCACAAATTTTGAACCGTTAAAAATTAACGCATGATTTGTTATGAATTTTAAAAGGTGTTAAAACGGTGTTTAAAATCATCCGTTTATGGATTTCGGATATTTTAGGTCTGGAATTTGGAAAAACTTTCTTCTGCAAAGTTGCAGAGAATTCAATTTCGTGTGGAATAGACATAAAATTCATATTTTTCTGATAAACGGGCTATTTTCTATGAATTATTGAAATTTTAGAAAATAAAATGATTTTTATTTAAATTTGGGTTGGACCCACTTTTTGGTTGGTGTTGAATGCACATGGGCTGCTATATTTTCAGAATTGAGGTGCTATTCTTGGCTGGTGGGTATGCGTAGATTGGAGAAAATAAATAATAATATTTTATTATTTTAGTCTCCTTTGGCGTTCTAGCATTTTCTTATAAATAGGTACTTATGTTAGAATTGAAAATCACACCAGAAACAAGTTTTCTTTCTCTCTATATTATCAAGCATATTTTTGTGAGTATTTAGATATCTTGAGTGTTCTTTATCGTGACGCAAGTTCGATTTGACGTTATATCCAGATATTCAAGTCGGAAATCTTTGCTCTTTTGAGGTAAGGGATTTTAAGGGTTATTATATTTTTCAGGTCGTACTTCTTCCGACCTTCAGAAAATTCTAAAAATATTTGAAATGATATTTTGATGAGTTTTATTGATTGTGTCCAAAAATGGTGATTTTTGGATGTATAGATTAAGAGTTATGAATTTTATGAGAAATGACTATTTTAAAAGTAACCACTTATAACTCCTTGTGGTTAACTCCAAAATTGATGAAATTTTTATTGGGATTACATCTATATAATATCAGTGTACTCTATGAATTTCGAAATTTTTGGATAAAAGTACAATTTGTGATAAATGTCTAAATATTCGGTGGTTTTGGCCATATGAAAAATAGTAAATGAATTTTAAAAATTCTAAGAAAAATATATGTTCAATATGGGACTATATTCTGCTAAATCCCAGAAAAAAAATATTTTTGGAACTGATTTGTTATTTTTCATAAAAATAGACTTGTTATGAGTAAATGAATTAAATATGTTATGTGAAGTAAGAAAATTGGAAAATATGATTTTATGGCTTGAGAATCATACATGAGTTATATGCAGATTTTTGATAAGGGTTTTGGTTATTGGTGATGAAATCTTATGAGTTTGGTATTTTAGAATGATTAAATGCATTATTTAGTAAAGTGTAAACAATTAAAATAAATTGTTTATAAGTTTAAGAAATGTTATTTCAATATCATTATACCGAAATATTGGTATGGATTTTATTGTGAAATTTCTACCTTTTTGTGTCGGATTTACTATTCATGAGTTATTACTCACGAGTTACTATTCATGAGTTACTATTCACAAAATTACTATTCATGGGTTACTATTCACGAGTTACTATTCATGACAAAATTGGTTTCTTTTTCTAACCAAATTATAGTTGAGTTATGAATATTACTCTTGAGATTAAATCTATATATTGATTATATTATTTTTATTATCATATATAACATTTTTATAACCCTAATGATGATATTAATTTCTCTTTGACTTGAGTGTAAAGATGGGTAGATTATTGGTATGATCATGACTATGGGTTCTCTTTGGCCAGTAGTGCAAAGTTGAATTGTTGACTGGTATGAGCTTGACCATTGAATTTATAATTGAATATCTTTAGCTTAAGTGCAAAGGTGAAATGATCAACATGGTTATAATTATTGTTTATATAAATTCTGAAATGATTATATATTTCTTTGAGATATTAATATATTTGGCCTGTAGTGCAAATATGAACTGTTGATGAATATATTTGGCCTGTAGTACAAATATGAACTTTTGAGGAATATCTTTGGCATGTAGTGCAAAGATGTATTGTTGATGAATATCTTTGGCCCGTAGTGAAAGATGACCTGTTGTTGAATATCTTTGGCCTGTAGTGCAAAGATGGTTTGTTGATGAATATCTTTGGCCCATAGTGCAAAGATGAAATTGTTAGTATGATTATAAACAAGAACTGTGATTTGGTATAACCATGATCTTTGATGTTTCAGGTAAAGACATGTGATGAAAATTATCTTCGTCCAGGGTGCGAAGAGGAATTTAGAATCACAATTATGATTATGAGTTATTCATATAATTGTGGAAAGGGCTGTTGAGTGATGTTCTGAGGATAAAAACATTGTTGTGGATTTTAATGTAGAGAAGATAGTAGACTTTATGGTCTATTTGACTCTTCTAATGGATTGCTCGTTCCGCTGCAACTATGGTTAAAAAGTTTTATCATCTACCATATGTTTTAAATCTCTGATTTATTACTGATGAAGGCTATTGATAATTTAATTATCTTTAGTCATGATATTCTTTACTGGGCTAGTTGTGCTCACCCTTTTGCTTCACAATTCCTTTTCAAGTAATAAGAGTGTAGCTGGGTCGAGCGAGGGTAACGCGCAAATAGAACGGTGGTCTCTAGCTGTGGAGGTTCTCCGTAAGCAATATAGAAATGTGTTGTATACATCATTTAGTAGTTATATTTGGTGAATCGAATAGGGTGAGGCGAACCCAACGTTGGAAGGGTGTTTTGCCACTATCATACAAGATGTCTAATGACATACAACCTCGTGTCATCATAAAACAAGGTTGTGCTCATCCACTTACTGAGTTAATCTACAAGCACTACCTATATAATCTTGGTGTTTGGTTGAAGTATAACTCTCAATTAGAGACAGTGGAGATAATGATATGTCAAGAGAAGACTCACCATTGGAAAGAATATGATAGTAATCTTCTCGTTTTTCTTTGGGGTCTATTGGGTCAACTAAGGATAATTCTGTGGCCATATGATATCGATCATAACCTAAACGCATGGCCTCCCATGTACGAAGGTTTCCTTGAGCACTTCCCAAAGATTTTAATTTCTAAAACAATTTTTGACTATACCTTTATGTAAAACGTCACGGTGACGTGCTACCCAAGTTGGTGTCAAGAGTCACAGTTGATATATATATTTGTATCAAAACTCACAACACATGAGTTGTTGTATTTTGCACGACAATTGTTGTAATAAAGTTGTAGTTATTTTTTGTACCATGGATTTGGTGACTCAAAATGGGTTGGATGGAATGGACCTATTTTGGGGTTGTCATGATTGATTTGTATCGAGCTTAGGGATATGGTACATGGCGGAGATCCGGGATTAGAACTAGGAAGGAGAAACAAGTAATATCCTTATTTAGTGTGTGTCCTACCTAAGTGAAATTTTTACTTAAGTTGACAAATTGTGATATGTCAATTAACCTTTGTTTTGAAAGTCGTATTCGGAATGATATCTGAAATACAGGAGAGATGAGCAATGGAGAAAATGATGATGACAGGAAGATGGAATCGAGATGAAAGCAAGGTATTCTCAACTCTTTGAAATACTAGTATGCGTAAATTTTGGGGGACGAAATTTCATAAGGAGGGGTGATTGTCAAGACCCCGAATTTTATGAAATAAAAGTATTCAATTTTTTTCTATTTAGTAAATGGTTAAATTGATAAAAAGTTAAAGTTAAGGGTGATATATATAAATTTTTCAAAATACTGCAAGTGGTTATAGAATATTCTCATTGTTTGGGGAATATTCATTTGGTCATAGAATATTCTTGTTGTCGGGGAATATTTATGCGATATTTATGCGCCAGTGACCATTTGTGGGCTCCATAATGAGAATAACTTTCGGATGAAGAAAACGACAAATTTAAATTTTTATAAATACTTGGTGTAATTATTCTAATTAACACTTTGTTGGAATACCCAAGTGGGTAAAGTAAAATAATCTGGCGTTGTTGCACGATAGTAGCACTGCGGTTTTGCACAGTATTTTTGAATTATTGATTCTTACATGAGAAGGCACTACTCAATAATTGTTACAGTAATTACTGTTCAATATTTTATTTTATTGATTCAATAATTGTTGCGTTGATATTTTATATTATTGTTGTTTGATAATTGTCCTTTGCACTGATATTTTCCATTATCGGATCAATAATTCATATTATTTGAATAATATTATTAGATAGCATTATTGGCAATGTCTAGAAAGTTTCATCGAGGAGAGGTTTGGTCACCTAATCATTGCGCCCGAAGAAGGAGAAATCCTTATTGGAAAGCCCCCTCTTTCCCAGGAACTGCCTGGTTGTCATTATTGTGATTCTGTAATATTATTTGTGAATAATTAATTATTGATTTATATGATAAAGAAATATTTATTTGATGTGGATATAAATGATGGATTTATTTACGTGGATATAAATGAAGGAATTAATATTGAGGTATTTTATCAGTATTTTGTCGGATTTGAGGTATTAAAATATCAAATCGGTGTTCTTAAAGGTCTATTGCGTGAATTATAATTTTAATCCGACCGTTGGATCGTTGTGATTTTTGGATATGTTATAAATATATAATTTGAGTATATTTCCACAAATTTTGAACCGTTAAAAATTAACGCATGATTTGTTATGAATTTTAAAAGGTGTTAAAACGGTGTTTAAAATCATCTATTTGTGGATTTCGGATATTTTCGGTCTGGAATTTGGAAAAACTTTCTTCTGCAAAGTTGTAGAGAATTCGATTTCGTGTGGAATGGACATAAAATTTGTATTTTTCTGATAAACGGGATATTTTCTATGAATTATTGAAGTTTCGGAAAATAAAATGATTTTTATTTAAATTTGGGTTGGACCCACTTTTCGGTTGGTGTTGAATGCACATAGGCTGCTATATTTTCAGAATTGAGGTGCTATTCTTGGCTGGTGGGTGTGCGTAGATTGGAGAAAATAAATAATAATATTTTATTATTTTAGTCTCCTTTGGCGTTCTAGCATTTTTCTATAAATAGGTGCTTATGTTAGAATTGAAAATCACACTAGAAACAAGTTTTCTTTCTCTCTATATTATTAAGCATATTTTTGTGAGTATTTAGATATCTTGAGTGTTGCTATACGACGCAATAAGTTAGATTCACGTTTATATCCAGATATTCAAGTCGAAATCTACTTTCTTTTGAGGTAAAAGGGATTTTAAGGGTTATTATGTTTTTCCGCTTTCGTACTTTCTTGACCTTCAAAAAATTTTGGAAAAATTTAAAATGATATTTTGATGAGTTTTATTGATTGTGTCCAAAAATGGTGATTTTTGGAAGTATAGATTAAGAGTTATGAATTTTATGAGAAAAGACTATTTTAAAAGTAACCGCTTATAACTCCTTGTGGTTAACTCCAAAATTGATGAAATTTTATTGGCGAGTACATCTATATAATATCGATTGTACTCTGTGAATTTTGAAATTTTTGGATAAAAAGTACAATTTATGATAAATGTCTAAATATTCGGTGGTTTTGGCCATATGAAAAATAGTAAATGAATTTTAAAAATTCTGAGAAAAATATATGTTCAATATAGGACTATATTCTGCTAAATCCCAGAAAAAAAATATTTTTGGAACTGATTTGGTATTTTTCATGAAAATGGACTAGTTATGAGTAAATGAATTAAATATGTTATGTGAAGTAAGAAAATTGGAAAATATAATCTTATGGCTTGAGAATCATACATGAGTTATATGCAGATTTTTTATGAGGGTTTTAGTTATTGGTGATGAAATCTTATGAGTTTGGCATTTTAGAATGATTAAATGCATTATTTAGTAAAGTGTAAATAATTAAAATAAATTGTTTATAAGTTTAAGAAATGTTATTTCAATATCATTATACCGAAATATTGGCATGAATTTTATTGTGAAATTTCTACCTTTTTGTGTTGGATTTACTATTCATGAGTTACTATTCACGAGTTACTATTCACGAAATTACTATTCATGGGTTACTATTCACGAGTTACTATTCATGACAAAATTGGTTTCTTTTTCTAACCAAATTATAGTTGAGTTATGAATATTACTCTTGAGATTAAATCTATATATTGATTATATTATTTTTAATATCATATATAACATTTTTATAACCCTAATGATGATATTAATTTCTCTTTGACTTGAGTGTAAAGATGGGTAGATTATTGGTATGATCATGACTATGGGTTCTCTTTCGCCGAAGAAGGCAAAAGTTGAATTGTTGGTGGTATGAGCATGACCATTGAATTTATAATTGAATATATTTAGCTTAAGTGCAAAGGTGAAATGATCAACATGGTTATAATTATTGTTTATATAAATTCGAAATGATTATATATTTCTTTGAGATATAATAATATATTTGGCACATGTAGTGCAAAATATGAGGCTGTTGATGAATATATTTGGCTGTAGTGCAAATATGAAGCTGTTGAGGAATATCTTTGGCACAGTAGTGCAAAAGATGAATTGTTGATGAATATCTTTGGCCCGTGTAGCAAAGAAGATGATTGTTGTTGAATATCTTTGACTGTAGTGCAAAAGATGGTCATAGATGAATATCTTTGGCCCGTAGTGCAAAAGATGAAATTGTTATTATGATTATAAGCAGAGGCTGTGATTTGGTATAACCATGATCTTTGATGTTTGAGGTAAAGACATGTGATGAAAATTATCTTCGATCACAGGTGCGAAGAGAATTTAGAATCACAATTATGATTATGAGTTATTCATATAATTGTAGAAAGGAACTGTTGAGTGATGTTACAGGGATAAAACACTGTTGGTGGACTTTTAATGTGGAGAAGATAGTAGACTTTATGGTCTATTTGACTCTTCTAATGGATTGCTCGTTCTGCTGCAACTATGGTTGAAAAGTTTTATCATCTACCATATGTTTTAAATCTCTGATTTATTACTGATGAAGGCTATTGATAATTTAATTATCTTTAGTCATGATATTCTTTTCTGGGCTAGTTGTGCTCACCCTTTTGCTTCACAATTCCTTTTCAGGTAATAAGAGTGTAGCTGGGTCGAGCGAGGGTAACGAGGAAATAGAACGGTGGTTTCTAGCTGTGGAGGTTCTCCCTAAGCAGTATAGAAAGGTGTTGTATACATCATTTAGTAGTTATATTTGGTGAATCAAATAGGGTGAGGCGAACCCAACGTTGGAAGGGTGTTTTGCCAATATCATACAAGATGTCTAATGACATACAACCTCGTGTCATCATAAGACAGGGTTGTGCTCATCCATTTGCTGAGTATATCTACGAGCACTGCCTATATAATCTTGGTGTTTGGTTGAAGTATAACTCTCAATTAGAGACAGTGGAGATAATGATATGTCAAAAGAAGACTCACCATTGGAAAGAATATGATAGTAATCTTCTTATTTTTCTTTGGGGTCTATTGGGTTAACCAAGGATAATTCTATGGCCATATGATATCTATCATAACCTAAACGCATGGCCTCCCATGTACGAAGGTTTCCTTGAGCACTTCCCAAAGATTTTAATTTCTAAAACAGTTTTTGACTATACCTTTATGTAAGACGTCATGGTGACGTGCTACCCAAGTTGGTGTCAAGAGTCACAGTTGATATATATATTTGTATCAAAACTCACAACACATGAGTTGTTATATTTTGCACGACAATTGTTGTAATAAAGTTGTAGTTGTTTTCTGTACCATGGATTTGGCGACTCAGAATGGGTTGGATGGAATGGACCTATTTTGGGGCTGTCACAAAAGATGTTAGGTTGATCTATGTCTTGAGATATAATAGATAGGCTTCAACAAAATTGTAGTCTATCGAGCTGATCAAGATATTGTAGAAGCCAAGGCAGAATCGTAGAGCATCGAGGATCGTAGTGTGTCTACCTTGAAGGGCCTCTCTGGAAATCGTAGAGTGGTCTAGACGTTTGCCGAAGCCAACTCAGGGATCGTAGTGTGCTCTCGGAAAATGTAGAGTCTGCAAGACAAGTAAGTGAAGATCGTAGTGTGTCTGTCCTTAAGAGAAACCGTAGTGTTCTCATTTGCTAGCATCGAATCAAGCACTAAGGTGGCAAGACACCACGATCTGAATCGTAGAGTATCATCTGCTTGCATCAGAAGCATCGAGCCTTACTCTTGTGTTTAAAGATATATCCCAACAAATGTGGAATAGGTTATAAACATTGAAGTCCTCACCAGTCCAAATGGCACAAAAGATATCCTTAGTATACAACGAAGGAAACGTATTGAAAAAGCTAAGGAAAGTACTTTGGGTCAGAGGAAAACATATTTTTAGGTGTTAGGTGAGAAAGCAATTTGCCGTGTCAGTGGGCCAGAATGCAATTCAGAAGATATGCAGAAAAGTCTCCATCAAAGTTTAGAAATGTCAAACGCATTTAATGCTTCAACGGACATCTTCAACGGATAGATTTCAAGGATCACATATATGCAAAACATCTACAGATGATTCAACTAAGCACGCATTGAAAAAAACACTGAAGAACACTCAACGCTCAACTCTACGATCTGAAAAAGAGAAAAGCTTACTCAGCTACTCAGTTCATTTGAACAAGAGATTAAGGGCAATTGAGTAGCACCAATCAAGAACTCATCAACTACCAATCAAGTGAAGTAAGAAGTTCCAAGTCAGAAGGACTTGAAGAGTTCTAAAGTGAACTGTGAAGAACCAAGTCTGCTGGACTTGAAGAGTTCAAGTGTGAACTAAGAAGTACCAAGAGGCTATTTGGTCTAGAAGGAATCATGAGATCGAGAGAAAGTGTAAAAGATATCCTTAGTGGATTTCCTACTCGAGGAGTAGAAGAGTGGACTAGGAGCTTTAAGTGCTCTGAACCACTTAAAATCATTGTGTCTATTGCATTCTTGCTATAACTGCTATAATTGTTATAACTGCCTCTCTCATAAACTCACCATATCTAAAAAGAAGATCAAACAAATCTTAATTCCATTGTGTTTGAATTGTTAACAAAACTAACAAAGTATTTCGAAAAGAATTTTAAATATATATTCAACCCCCCCCCCCCCTCCCCCCTTCCCCCTTCTAGATAACTATTGTGCCTCCGGGAACTAACATATTGTGCAGATGATACTGTGACAATAACTGAATCAATAATATGAGATACTATGCATCAATTATTATTGCAATAATTAAGTAAAACTGAGTGACTTCTCACGTAAACGTTAATAATCAAAGATATTGTACAATACTGGTGTGTACTACGCAATGCAATGCCAGACATTCGCATACTTTATCACCGGGTATTAATTTTAATAGTTAACGGTAAAACTTTTGCCGTTATTTTTATAAAAAATTATTTCTGTTATTTTCTAACTCCGACAATAATTCTGTTGTGGGGTCCACCAATGATTGTGTTTCCGTACGAATATTCCCTAATAAAACGAATATTCCCCGACCAAACGAATATTTTATAACAACTTGCTTACTTTGCAAAATTTGTAAATATTACCCACAACTATAACATTATATCAAATCCACACCTTATTATTCAAAAAGATATTTGGAGAAAATTAAATCTTTATTCATAAAAGTTGGGGTCTTACACAATAGTTAATAGTTGTATAAATGAAGTTGTATTTGATTTCTGTACCATGTATTTGGCGACTCGGAATGGGTTGTGTGGACCTATTTTGGGGGCGTCACGCCGGTGAAAACTTCGGGAGATCAAGTCAAGCCCCGACGATTGGGAGATCAAACCAAACACTGGGAGATCAAATCAACCTCAGAGACAACCCTAAGAACAGACAAAGGTCAACAACAGTCCAATCTCGGAGACAACCCTAAGAAAAGATAGCTATAACTACATCAAACACGAAGGCAACCCGGTGTGGTAAAATAATAATTTTGCCAACTCAACATCAAATCAAGTCAAAATATTGTCATGAAGGTCATGTAGGACCATAACATAAATCCCGAGTGAAAAATAATACAAGACAGCTCAACGGATGGACTATGAAGACTTGAAGATATGGTCATGGACCAATCTTCCCAGAATCGCAAAAGGTCAAATCCCATTTCATTGTGTATCTCTCGGAAAGAGCTTTTCGAAAAGGTATAGCACGCCTCCATCGGATTCCCGGATTGAAAGTTATGAAGGTTCGACCAGACAACGCGTTGGTTCGAGTGCACTTACTTCGAGACAATGGGACCCACGGGGCCCAGGCCCACTCGGGCAGCTGCAGGTAGACACGCAGCTACTTTGGTCTATAAATAGACCCCCCCCCCATCAGCCAAAATAAAAAAAAGAAAGCTTTGTCAACTTCAGCTCTTAACCCCTCCTATAGTTTTCCAAACTCTAATATTCTTCTTTGTAAACACTTATATACATATATACTACAATATATCAAATTTTAACCGGTGCAAACTGAGTTTTAAAGCTCCAAAAGCTGTTTAAAGCCTTCCTTGCAGCACACTGTAAGATCTTTTCTAATTTAAAACTTTTATTTGTTTTAATATATATATATATATATATATATATATATATATATATATATATATATGCATATATATATATAGTTGAACCGAAAAGTTGAGCCTGGATCGTCAATCCGTGGCTTTTTAC
This sequence comes from Panax quinquefolius, assembly GCA_020205615.1. Lineage (NCBI taxonomy): Eukaryota > Viridiplantae > Streptophyta > Magnoliopsida > Apiales > Araliaceae > Panax > Panax quinquefolius. Next base: position 56,619,478 of record CM035172.1, on the reverse strand, counting down.
TTCTTTAATATATATATATATATATATATATATATAGGTCTGGATTGCTAATTATTGGACTTTTACTGATTTCATATATATATATATATATATATATATATATATTATCTGTTAACGTGTTTAAATATCAGTTTCAACTGTTAATTCAATGTAAATCTGTAATATCTTAATCCGTGGACTAGATTTATCTAAATCTAGTCATATCTAACTCTTAACCGGTTTAAAAGTTCTAAAATTGGAACCGATGAGCTAGAATGGCTAAGATTTATTTAAATATAGTTTTCTTTATAGTTTTGTAAATATTAAGCAATCGAGCGATCTTAGATCTGTATCTAGAGGAAATTGGAAGCTTTGGTTACGTGCATGGAAGTATTTAACTAATGAATCATTTGTTTTGTTGCGTTTAGATTAAATATCTATTTTATTTCAGTATATTTGTTATGCAGGCTATTCATATGATATCATGTGAGCATAGGAGCCATGAGATTTAAGATCCAGCTGACAGATCTAGATTTGGTTCCCATAATGGACCCTTTTCAGTTGTAAAGCCAACTTGTAGATCATATATGTGGTGCTCGGATATCCTTTGATGACTTTCATGCCCATAAGGAGCCCGACATCTCTATGTACATATTATTTTGTCGACGATACTTCGCATCTCAAAAATAAAATTAAAACAAGCCGAATACAGAATAAAATGGAAGTATCAAAGGCCTCGATTACTATGTGAGCATAAGGGTTTGAAAATCTGTTTTCAAAATATCATTTTATATATATTGTATTAAAACTGAACTTTTATACAAATCAAACCCTTTGTATATAGGTGCAAAAGAGGCATAACATTACTTCCAAATAAAAGCACATAGACCCAATTAACTGCAATGCATACACACACATACACACAAATTAGGAAATTGAAAAGATGCGGTAACCGTGTTTTCACGAAAGTCGGGGGGTGCCTAATGTAATGCCCCAGAATTTTGGATTTTTAATGAATTAATTTTTTATTTGATTATGTGGATTAAATGAATTTAATTGATTAATTATGTGAGTAAGATGTGTGAAGGTCATTCTATGACCTAGAATGTGTGGATGTGGTTAGTATTCTGGTTATGTGCTAGGATTAATTGTTTTGAATTATCAAGATGAAAAGGAATATTTTCTGAGAATTTTCCCGTAAAAACACTATTCATCTGATTTCGTTCGGAGCTTAGGTTCGAAATTCCGAGAAGCGCGTAATGATAGAATATGAAGATATAATGGAATATCCGATAATATTTCTGTTATGGCAAATAAAGTTTTCGCTTGCGGACTTAAAACCTAAGGGTTAGTGAAAGAGACTTCCGAAAGGGAAATATAATGCGTATAAACATTTAGGTTATTATACGTATGAGATACGAGTATTATACTAGTTAAAATACTAGTATAGTATGAAGAATAGTACGTTGTATAATACGAATATTGTATGAGTACTAGGCGAAGAGAATACAGAGGTTATATGCATGAAATACGATTAGTTCTAATTAAATTATGAGCTAGGGATTTGGTATAATCCAATTAGACTTGGATTAATTGCAAGCCCAATGAATTAGGTAAGCAAGCCCAAGTCAAGGCCCAATATTAATTTAAGACAAGCCTAATCCAAGAAGTTAAACCGCGGGTCGAATCGCCGGGTCACGGGATGGGTAAAACCCATGGGAAGACCCAAGGGCATGTGGGCCGGCCACTTAGCCACCAAGTAAAGTGATTACTTGGTGGCTAAGTTTAAGAGGAGGTGGGAATAGTAAAGAGGTGGCATGTTGACCATTTTGCCCCTATTTTGATTTTCTATAAATACAAAGCTAGGGTTGGTCATTTGGTGTTTTGAAAAGATTGTCCAACCTATATTGAGAGAGAGAAAGAGCTAGAAACACGTAATCAAGCTACTTCCAAGCAAAACATAAGACGTTTACCAAGAACGACAAAGGTAATAGCTCGTAAACATTAATCTTCATCTTTTTCGATTTCTTTCTCGTAGAAGTATCGTAGATTGGTGGAGCATGTTTAGTGAGGAGGAATAAGGATGAATATTAATAATAAAAACATTGATAAGTCATGATCAAATAGAAATCGTAAGGGTTGCGTAAGTTAAAACCGTAGAAAGCTATAAACGTGAACTTAGTTGTGATTGGATGATTTGAAAACCATCATGGTTAGGGTATGTGCATATTATTTGGTTAGGGTGTAGATGATGAATAAATGGAGTGTTCTATTTGATTTGGCTTATAGAACACGAGTAACGAAGTTATGGCGAATTTTGCGAAAATAGACGTTAAACGTCAAAAACGTAAAAATCTCGGATTAAGGGTCAAAAGTTGACGTGTGACTTGAAAATGTTGGTTTTCAATGCCAACACGTGAGATAGGGTATTAAAGAGTCGTGGACGCAAGAATCTTCGAATTCCGACTTATAACGAAGAAAAAGAGTATTAAACGCTCGAAAACGATAAACAAACGTTCAAAATGAACCAAAAGGTGAGTTCTGAGTTAACGGATTCGAAAATGCAAAATTCTTATATGAACACCTAGAGTATATAATTTGTGAGTTGTGGGCTATCGAATGAGCCAATTTGGATGTAAAACGAATAAATTATGAAGTCGGGAGTTTCGTTGGAAAAACTAACTATTTTGATCAACTGGTGCACAGGGGTGGCGCCACAACACCAAACCAAAGATAATAAAGTCGCATAGCTGCGTCACGGATCCTACCTTGTCCCTGTTAATTGGCACCGCAATACGAAGATATATTAGAGATGAAATACAGTCACCGATGCAAAGTGTAGAAAAAGTTGACCAAGTTAGGTTTTGATTCTAAATTGAATGTAAACCAATAGTAAGACATGAAGGTACCTAATGTACATAATAAGGCTAAATTTAAATCACTTATAAAGTGATAACGTTATAAGATTAGATGTGGTTTAATGGGAATTAAATGAAGAACACAAGAATGTAATAAGTAAAACCGTGAATGATGTTCAATGTTGGTACTTCACCAATAATGATTGAATGTCGGTGAATAACGTAAGAACGTTAACAAGCCGTAACGAAGCATAGAAAGATGAATTGACTTTATTAACGAAATAAATTCAAGTAAGTCATAGAAGAGAAAGAAGGTGGTTAAAACAAATAAAATAAGTTGTTTGGTAACTAATTACAGTGTGCTATGTGAATATATCATGTAGATCCTGTAAAGACTGAGAATTGATTGAATATTATATTCGAAGACGCTTGAAGGCAAGTTTTCTTAACGCTTGTCTAACCTCCGTGTTAGCTATATTTTCTATGATTCATATTCTGAAAGGCATGAATGGTTTTAAAGAAAGAGTCGGTGCCTGTTTTAACTCGGCTAGACAAGTCTTGAAGAATTGATTGATTTGTTTACAAGTCTTTTGATATAGAACTGTTGACGCTATCCTATGCCAAGTATTTGGTACGGATGTAAAGATAAGTTTATCTATGCACAAACAAAAGTATTTTCATCAATTATTCGATGGGCGCGCGAGGTTGCCAAATGTTAAATGTAAATACGTTTAACGGAAGAGTGTTGATCAACATAGGGTACTATAGGTTGATCACCTAGATGTACTCGTAAGTAATGCCGGATGGATGGACTTAGTGCCGAATGTCCTTTTCAAGTATGAAAACGCAAAGAGTATGTTCATGGTCTTTTGACCGGTTCAGAATTCCTAAGCTATTATATATACTTTGGAATCATTGTTATGAAATGAGAAGTATGAGTCAATGTTTCATGGTAATTCATAGCTACTTGTTCAGTTATAGAAGATAAACATATAATTCTCGATGTGGTATTTATGTTATCCTTTGATAGACTTGTTGAGCTGTTTATGCTCACTTCTTGCTTGAATTATATGATTCATGACTAAAAGTAGAACTAACCGAGAGTTCTACGAGAGATAAGGGAAAGGCTAAGATGGATAGTTGATTATCCTGTAATAGACTAGAGTATTTGTATGTAATATACTTATGAATAACAAAGAATGTATTCGATTTATGAACCTGGGAAAGGATTTATTACTAATGTAATAAGGATATAGTAAGTACACTCATTTTGTTGTTATCTCAATGGAATGACTGTATGAATTGTAGTATCGTGGAGCACCATATGTCGGGTTGGAAGATTCCGAATTTGGGGGTGTCACAGGTTGGTATCAAAGCATTAGGTTATAAAACTTAAGGGGGGAAGAACCTTAGGCTAATAACCTCGTTAGGAAATGAAAAGTCCGAAGGAAGTTAACTTGAGTCAAATGAGTTAATAAGGTATTAAGGAAACTGTAACATCCCTGATTTTTAAGAATTAACAAATGAGAATTTAATAAATAAAATTCTTATTTTCAGATGTTTAAGTACGAGTATGTGTATATGTGTTATATATTGTGAATATATTTGTTATAATAAATGAGAGAGTATATATAAATGAGGTATGTTAATGTAATATGATTGTGAATTTTGTAAATAGTTAAGATATTTATTAAATAAAATAAATATTTTAATTAAAATATTTATTTAGAAAAGTAAATATTTGATGGAAATATTCTAATTTAATCTAATAATTAAATTAAAGGGTTGATTTGTTGAATAAATTATAATTGTGGTTGGATAAATAGAAACTATATATATAATTATAATGATAGAAATTATAATTATAATTATAATAATAAGGTTTAATTTAATTTAAAATATTGGAATTGGTTTATGGTTGTGACGTGAATGAATCATATGTTAAAGGGAATTATAAAAATAAATTAAAAAGGGTTTATGGGTCTAGCCAAACATGGCCTTGTGACCCTTTGCCTTTTGTAACAGCTGGGATAAAGCTACGTAAAGACTACTTTTCAGTTATTTTGTGTTACGCTTATTATTTTCATAAGGTTGAGAGCAGAGAAGAAAAGATGAATTGAGAGAGGAGATAGATTCTCTAAGAAATTGAGAGAGTTTTGAGAATCTAAGGAGGAAAAAGAAGGAGATTGATATAATCTAATTGAGCTTACAAGAATCAAAGGCAAGTTCTAAAGTTTTTGTTTATTTTCTAAAGTATACTTCTCTAGAAAATGAATTTCTATAGTTAATCTATTAAGGAATTTGTTATATATGTTCTTGAGTATGTATAATATGTTCTATATTTTTATTGTTGAGTTTTCGGTAAACAAATTCATATTATTGATGATAAATAAGAAGAGTTTGAGTTTTGGCTTAAAATATGTATTTTGGGTCTGTTTTGAGACTAAAATTGGTTAGGAGTTTATGTTATAATTTTAAAATTGGTGATGGGTTATGTTAATATGTTAAGAAACGAAAACAACGAAGTTTAAATCATGTTAATCGGTTAAGTAACGAATTCGTGGCGATCGAATTCGCTAAATATGTAAAAATGAAGAAAATTTGGAAATTAGGGGTTTTGATTCCTCAAATTTGTGTAAATATGATGTTTATGTAGTTAGAATGCTGTATAACATGTGTAACTATGCTATTACAAAGTTTTGGTTGCTAGGTTTCATGATTTCTGTAGGAATTGGGTTGAGATGGGTGATTACGAGTAAAAGAGTCACTTCTCATAGCTTTATCTCAGGTGTGGCGCAACAAGGCCATTATTATTAGTGAAACTTAAAGCCTTAATTGCTACCAGATATTTTTTTCTATGAATGAGCACCAACAGATACTGCTTGCTTAAGTGCCAAGAGCTTTGGAACAATAAATTACAGCAGGTATCTGAGCTCAAGCGGTGAAGTCTGCCTATTTGTAGGTCGCTTGACTAATGGACTTAATCTAGTTTGGCATGTTAATGATGTTAAGACATATTGTGGACTATAATAACAGATTGTAATGAGATGTAATATAAAATGGGAAGATTTTAAGTAATTATTTAAATAAGTTATGAAATGAAACTAAATGTGATGTTTTTAAAAGTTGAAGATAAATGATAAGGTTTATGTTGGTTTGTAGTGAGATATAAGTTGAAAGAACAATTTGAATGTTAACTTGATTGGTTAATCTAATATATGTTTAAAAGGATGTAAATACACGTTAGAAGACTTAATTATCAATTGTAAGAGAAGTGTAACGAGATATAAGGCGGAGGTTATATAACCTAATTGTTGTTAACAAGTGTAATACATCTAATATGTGGTAATGGAACCTATGACGACTTTAATGAACGTTAAGTATCGGTTTCGAATGAAGTATAAAGGAACACAAAATGGGATTATGTAATGATTAGTGCTATACGAAGAGGAGTAAACACCTGAAGATATGTGTTAAGTTTCAAAGAGACGCAAGTTATAAAAGATTAAGACTAAGAGTCATTGTGGTTTTGTTATATGTGTAACTAATGCATGTGAATATGAACCTTTGAACTCTTGTAGGATGTACGCAAAGCATTTAAGCTTTTTTCGGTAATTGGTAATCTACGAACAAGGCAAGTCTTTCAATTCCTATTTGCTATGTGAATTTGATTGTTTTAAATCTTTATTTCAAATAACATGATGTGTTATATTTATGTTGAAAGCATGAAATGTTAAAGTCAACTTATGACTACGTTGATTGAGTAAAGCATGTTGATTGAGTAAGAAACTCAATCTTTATACTTGTTATATGAACTGTAGCCTGTATGTTATGATAGTCCAATGTTTAAAAGTTATATGTTGAGCATGTTATTATATGCTACGTGATGCATGAAAACTGTTAGATTTTGCTGGGTTGTCAAGCTCAACCTTGCAAATAACCATTTTTGCAGGTTAAGGATTGAAGATAACACTATGTGCTACTTGGACGAAGTGAAACAGAAATAATATACGAAGATGTATATTTTAGTTAAAGTTGTTATTTCCTTAAAACATGATTAAGACTCATGAGATGTATTAAATGTTTTATGATGTATAGTTTTATATTGAGTTGTAAAGCTAGAGTTAGAGTTATCTGATATGTAAAGGTTATCAGATTGAATTGTAAAGTTTGATATGATAACAGTGATAAAGCGAATCATAAAATAAGATTGATTCAAAGGCATGTAGATGATAAAGGTTTTGATTCAGGGAATTAAAGTAAGAAGACATAAAAGTTTAAATCATTCCGCATTATATAAAGTTTAACATCGAATAATGATGTAAAATCAGAAGGTAGATGTGTTATTAACAACCGAAGTTAATAATTAAATTGTATGAATTTTGGGGTCGTTACAGTTGGTATCAAAGCTGTAGGTTATAAACCTTAGGTGTGAGTACCATAGGAAGGTGAAGATAATGAAAGAATAAGCTCAAGAAGAGTTTGAACAATAAGAAGTAATTTAAGAAAATCATATAGAAGGGATTAAAACATGCGTGAAAGGATTCAAAGAAGAATCTCACAGAGTTATAAGGAATATGAATGTGTGGTTACCCAACTCCAGTAATAAGAATGTAAGGTGATAATAAATAGACAATGTCTATAAGAAGAGATTGGTAAGGAAGTTAAGAATGAAAAGTTATAGTTGAGTATGGTACAGTTGTACTCTTTAGTAGTTGAGGTATGGTATCTGGGCTAAACGATTCCTTCATAGAGTGGAGGTATATACGAACTAGCAACTCAGAACCTAGTTTGTTGGTTGTTTGTGGGAAACCACTCAGTGTACCATATTGAATGTAGAACTTGAATGAAATGTTGAACGATATAAATGAAGTTGGAAATTCTTAAAGAAGGAATTGTTATATAAACAAGAAGATTTAAAGAAGAATCTTGAAGAGATATAAAGATAAGAAATGGGAGTTACCTAACTTCAATAGCCAAGATAACGAATAATGTCGTAAATGAAATAAAAGAAAGGGGATCGTAAAACAAAACGATCACGAGTTAAGAAAAGAATTTTTATGGGAGATGATTATAGAATAAGATCACGACGTGATCTGTTTAAGTTATAGAAAAAAGATGGTCTGTAATGTTTGAATAATTATAGCTTAATGCTATGAAGATGGTGTACTATGAAATAGTACGAGATAACTCACAAGGAGTTATAGATGATGTGATACGAGGAATTCGTATCGAGCAAAGAGCAAGTTAAGAGTAAGATAGAGTTAGGTAGGATTTCAATTGAGGACTCATATGATGGCTGAGTTGTACAAACTTTTGTATGGGCGAGGGTTTTGTGCTTGCACTCAGTTTATCACATTGATAATCATTGGAATGTCGGTGTCGCGCTATCAATGTATGTGTGGTGAAAAGGTGATTCTTTTCTCATGTGTATATTTGATAGTTAGAAACAATTAAGATTGGTCAGATATTATTAGGATTAGGTGCGGTTCTTAAAACTAACACATATGGTAAGTTCATGACTCATAATAATATGGTATGTTTTGAACCCCTCAGTGAATGGACGCCTATGGTCTGACTAGGATAAGTTCTTAAACTCATGTTATTGTGGCAAGTTCCTGAACTTCCAATGTATGGTAAGTTTGATGAACTGGGATATAATTAAGTTATGAATGAAGAATTGAGGATTAGGGGAAAAGATAGAATTATTAAGCAATGGATCAGTATAGAAAGTGGAGACATAAGCTTTTCCAAATCTTCTAGCTATGCTAGACTTCAAAATTTTTGACATCAAGCTAAATTCGCACTATGTGCCTTTTTAAAATGAATTTTACTCTCAACGCATGGTGACAAATGTGTATGTGTGTTTTTCAGGACACTGACACATCGTTACCTATTAAGATATGATATCACTAAAACTGATTTTTAAAATTTTTTGAACTGTTTAAAGAATAGTCTATGCTAATTGTTTCAGCTAGACGAAAATGATTTGAAAATATCAAAATGTATTTTATATCATTAATGCATCATGGAACCTGGTGTAAAGATGATAAAAACGATGGAGTTATCAATGCAGAATTTCTTAGTGTTGGATGTGATCTAAGGATCGTCAGCCCACTATGGTATGATGTAGTATGACAAAGTCACAAAATAACGGAATCCTCAAACGGACTGTAAATACAGTGCGGTATCATGACGTCATACAGTGCGTTATTTCCTTAAAACATGATTAAGACTCATGAGATGTATTAAATGTTTTATGATGTATAGTTTTATATTGAGTTGTAAAGCTAGAGTTATCTGATATGTAAAGGTTATCAGATTGAATTGTAAAGTTTGATATGATAACAGTGATAAAGCGAATCATAAAATAAGATTGATTCAAAGGCATGTAGATGATAAAGGTTTTGATTCAGGGAATTAAAGTAAGAAGACATAAAAGTTTAAATTATTCCGCATTATATAAAGTTTAACATCGAATACTGATGTAAAATCAGAAGGTAGATGTGTTATTAACGACCGAAGTTAATAATTAAATTGTATGAATTTTGGGGTCGTTACAGAAACTCAGTACCAAAAGATTTAAAAGATGGAAAGTAACCTTAAATGGATTAAATGTGATTTGTGCTTATATTATTGTGTATTATGTACTAATCAACTTGTTATGTGTTATTGTAGATGTCAATCGATAGCTTGATGTAAAGGGATATACATGTGGTGAGCGAGGAGTCCGTGAACATAGTAGAGCCAGTAACTATGCCTGTAGCGGAGATACCTTTAGTGATTCTAGAAGAATCAGAGCCCGAGGAGTATTTTTTAGAGGAGGACTATTCCGAGGAGACCATGGGATTAGCATCATATCTGAATATGATGATAGATGTGGAGGACGATATAGAGTTAACATCGGTTAATACGGTGATGCCTGCCTTAGAGTCAACACCTACAAAGACGATGAGGGCAATGTATCTCTCAGTGTTTTATATTAACATGCAACTACACAATATGGTGCATCACCAGAAAGAGGAGATCAGTGATCTCTATGGGGCCAAGTAGTCTGCAAAATCAGACTATGAGATAGAGCATGATGAGAAGGTGCTCATGACAGATAAGGCCAAAGACTATAAGAATTAGGTCATAGAACTTCGTAAGAAACTAGTTGAAAAACATGAGAAGATAGCACGAATGTCATATATTAATGACAGTGCGCACGAGGATTTCAAGCTTAAAATAGCTTGTTATTCTATTGATTCAGGACAGACTCGACATACTATAAGTTGAGATATTGTGTCGATTCTAGCGAACGAGAAGCATGAGAATGTTGTTAGGCAGTATTAGAAGTTAGAATGGTAAATATTTGGTGTAGTGATGTAAAACCCTCTTTTGTATAATTAAAGGGTAGTCTTTTTGTAAAACCCAATTTTTGTGAAAGTCAATCGTGGGATATAAATGTAATAGCTTTTGGCTATGGAAAGTAAATTGTAAATAGTTTTGACTATGAAGAAGCATATTAATATAAAGAAATTTTATTTAATGTGCTTTGTTGTGTATGAGTTATTGTTTAGTTGTTCAGCAACTAATAACTAAGTAAGCAAATAAGTAATAATGGGACTTTATTTATTTAAATCAGAAATGCCGCCAAGAAGAAGACAATGTAATCAAGAGGCGGAATCGCATAACGATAATCAGGGGGTCCAAATAACCCTATGGAAGAGTTCGTTAATTTATTAATATTTGCATTTAACCAACCAAGCGGAGTAGAGCACCATGAGACCTAGGGTAGCTTAGAACAACTACCTTTAAGGAATTTAAAAGTGTAGGTCCACCGAGTTCAAGGGGCAACGAGACCCCAATGGAGGCCCAGACATGGGTCAAGGAAATAGAGAAGGCGTTTGTTATTACAAACGTAGCTGAGGCGCAAAAAACTTCTTTTGCGACCTACATGATGAAGGGGGAAGTCAACTACTGGTAGGAGGCTCACCAGGGTGAGGCTAGAGCTGACGTTGTTACATAGGAATAGTTCAAGCAGGTATTCTTTGAGAACTACTTCTCTACTAGCATGCAAGGGAGGATGGAAATAAAGATCTTAGAACTTAAGTAGGGGGACATGATGGTTCCCCAATATGCGGCCAAATTCAATGAATTGGCAAGGTTTGCTCCACACTAAGTGAACACGGAGGAGAGGAAGGCTCGTAGTTTTGAACAGGGCATAAAACCCTGGCTCTATAGTAGGATTTTGGTTTTTCAGAATGCTTCCTATGAGACCATTCTGGAAAAGGCGATAATAGCAGATGGTGGTAGTGAGGCATTGATCCAATACCACAAGGAACGAAAGAATAAAAGTAAGGGAGAGGGAGGAACTAAGGCAGAGGTTGCCAACGGTAGTGGCATTATGCCAAAACGAAAGAATTTTAACCCTAGGAATACTGGGGTGAAATAAAGGGATCCTAAACGTATGATGGAGGCATGCAAGACATGCGGCAAGACTCATTTGGGAGTCTGTCTAAAAGGGAAAACAGGTTGTTAATTTTATGGGCAGGAGGGTCACATATCACCCAACTGTCCTAATCCTAAGAAAAGCCGTGGTTGTTTTGTTTGTGGGTCAATGGACCACATGGCAAGAAATTTCCCGAAGAAGGGGGTGGAGGGTAATAAGGGCTCTGGTAGTGGTAATTTAGCCATTACTAGACCAACACCATCATTGGGTAGACCCTCAGCCCGAACGTTTAATATAACTATCCAAGATGCGGTTGCATCAGCGGATGTAGTAGCAGGTATCATTCCAGTCAACGAAATAAATGTTTATGTGTTATTTAACTCGGGTGCTACTTGTTCTTTTATAGCACGTGGATTTGCTAAGCAACTGGGATTAAATCCTAAAAAGCTAGAACTACCTTTAGATGTTAAGGTAGCAAACGAAGAGATAATTCCCATTGAACACATTCATAAGAATTGTTTCATAGATATTAGGGGTAACAGATTATCGATAGATCTTTTACCGATAAGGTTAAGAGAATTCGATGTAATTCTAGGTATGGATTGATTAATTAACCATAGAGCGATAATAGATTATCATAGAAAGAGTGTAAACCTAAGGCTTTCTAAGAAACCTGAGGTTGTGTTTTATGGAAATAAATCACCAGGACGTTCTTGTTGTCTAACTATGACACAAGCTAGGAAGATGTTGCAGAAGGGGTGTAAGGGTTACCTGTGCCATGTTGTCGATACCCAAAGGGTGGGAGCATCATTGGAAAAGATAGTGGTAGTTCAAGAGTTCGCGGATGTGTTTTCAGAGTACTTACCCGGTATTCCGCTAGATATGGATGTAGAATTTGTGATTGATTTGCTGCCGGGTTCGGCACCAGTTTCAAAGGCACCATATAGAATGGCGCCAGTAGAAATGAAGGAGTTAATGGTTCAATTATAGGAACTATTAGATATAAAGTACATTCAACCGAGTGTGTCTTCATGGGAAGCCCCGGTATTATTTGTAAAGAAGAAGGATGGGTCGTTACGACTTTGTATCGCATATCGAGAGTTGAACAAGTTAACAATTAAGAATAAATACTCGTTGCCCAGGATCGATGATCTATTTGATCAGTTGAAAGGGGCAAAGTATTTTTTTAAATAGATTTACGTACGGGGTATCATCAACTGAAAGTAAGGAAGGAGGATATACCTAAGACGGCGTTCAGAACTCGTTATGGGCACTACGAGTTTCTGGTTATGTCGTTTGGGTTGACGAATGCGCCAGCTGCATTTATGGATATAATGAATAGAGTGTTCAAACAGTATTTGAACAAGTTCGTTGTAGTGTTCATTGATGATTTTCTAGTCTATTCAAAGACGTCAAAAGATCATGCTGAACATTTAAGAATAGTGTTGGAAACACTACGGAGGGAGAAGTTATATGCAAAATTCACTAAGTGTGAATTTTGGCTTGAATGAGTGCAGTTTCTAGGTCATGTTATAGATAAAGATGGCATATCTGTAGATCCAGCGAAGGTGGAAGTAGTAAATGAGTGGGAGCAACCGAAAATGCCAACCGAGGTTCGGAGTTTTCTGGGATTATCGGGATACTATAGGAGGTTCATTCAGGACTTTTCTAAATTAGCTACTCCGTTGATGAATCTGAAGAGAAAGTCGGTGAAGTATGAGTGGACAGAAAAGTGTGAAAATAGTTTTCAAAAACTAAAAAAGAGGTTAAGTGAGGTACCTATATTATCCTTACCAGATGAAACGAGGAATTTTATAGTTTATAGCGATGCTTCGCATAGAGGACTGGGTTGCGTGCTCATGCAGCATGGCAAGGTCATTGGGTATGCGTCATGCCAGCTAAAGGATTATAAGAAGGTCTATCCTACTCATGACCTAGAATTAGCAGATGTAGTCTTTGCCTTAAAAATATGGAGACATTATTTATACGGGGAGAAGTGTGAGATATACACGGACCATAAAAGTCTGAAATATATCTTCACACAGAAGGAGTTGACTATGAGGCAGAGAAGGTGGTTAGAGTTGATAAAATATTACGACTGTGATATCTTATATCATCGATGAAAGGCGAATGTAGTAGTCGACGCGTTAAGTCGGAAGGGTAGGGAAAAGCTATCAATGTTAACGACTCAAAATGAGTTAATAACAGAGATGGAAAGGATGGAGTTAGAAGTTAAGTTGCCAAGTGAAACGGCAGAGATGTTATCTGCAATAGAGACTCGACCAACGATAGTGGAACGGGTTAAGGAAGTACAAATAGGTACTGAAGAATGTGGGCGAATGAAAAAGATAATGAAGGATGATGTGAAGACTAAGTATAACCTTGATAAAGAAGGTTTACTTCGTTTTGAAGGAAGAATTTGGGTTCTAAATAATTCCGAATTGAAAGAAGAGATTATGTGGGAGGCCCATAGTTTGAGGTACTCGATACATCCAGGTAGTACTAAGATGTATCAAGAACTTTGTCAGAACTTTTGGTGGCCGAACATGAAGAGGGAGATCGCAGAATATGTTAGTAAGTGCTTAACTTGTCAGAAAGTTAAGGCTGAACACCAACGACCGAGTGGGTTGTTGCATCCACTAGAGATTCCGGAGTGGAAGTGGGAGCATATCACCATGGACTTTGTGGTGGGACTTCTAACAACGAGAAAAAGATACGATGTTATTTGGGTAATAGTGGATCGGTTAACCAAATCGGCTCACTTTCTACCAATAGGAGTTAGGTATAACCTAGAGCAGCTAGCTAAACTTTATGTCAAGGAAATTATTTCTAGACATGGAGTACCTATTTCGATTGTGTCCGATCGTGATCCACGATTCACGTCGAACTTTTGGAGAAGTTTGCAAGAGTAAATGGGAACGCATTTGAGATTGAGTACGGCGTATCATCCACAAACGGATGGACAAAGTGAACGGACAATTCAAACGCTAGAAGATATGTTAAGATCTTGCATTATGGATTTCAAGGAGAGTTGGGACGAACATCTACCTTTGGTGTACAACAATAGTTTTCACGCTAGTATAGGCATGCCGCCTTACGAAGCGTTATATGGGAGGAAGTGCAAAACACCACTTTGTTGGGATGAAGTAGGTGAACGTCGAATGTTGGGACCTGAGATGGTACAACAAACAACAGACATGGTTAAGCTGATACGAACTCGATTGGTAGCGGCTCAAGATAGACAAAGAAAGTATGTAGATCCTCATCGAGAGAAGAGAGAGTTTGAAGTAGGATCGTATGTCTTTCTAAAAGTGTCACCTTGGAAAAGGAAGATATGTTTTGGGAAGAAAGGGAAGTTAAGTCCAAGGTTTGTAGGACCTTTTGAAATTTTAAAAAGGGTAGGAGAGGTAGCTTATGAAGTAGCTTTACCTCCATAGATGGAAAGAATACACAATGTGTTTCACGTGTCAGTGTTGCGTCCGTATAAACCGGACTACAAGCACGTAATAGAATATGAATCTATTCATGTAGAAAAAGACTTAATGTATGAAGAACTTCCGATTCAGATTGTTGATAGGAAGGAACAAGTCTTGAGAAATAAAGTAATACCTTCAGTAAAGGTAATTTGGAAAACCCACAATGTTGAAGAAGCAACGTGGGAGCTCAAAAGTAAAATGAAGGAAAAGTTTCCTCATTTGTTTATGTAAGGATAGCGAGATTCTGGGGATAGGATCCTTATAAGAAGGGAAGAATGTAACGCCCGAGAATTTTGAATTTTTAATGAATTAAATTTTTATTTGATTATGTGGATTAAATGAATTTAATTGATTAATTATGTGAGTAAGATGTGTGAAGGTCGTTATATGACCTAGAATGTGTGGATGTGGTTAGTATTCTGGCTATGTGCTAGGATTAATTGTTTTCAATTATCAAGACGAAAATGAATGTTTTTCGAGAATTTTCCCGTAAAAACACTATTCATCCAATTTCGTTCGGAGCTTAGGTTTGAAATTTCGAGAAACGCGTAATAATAGAATATGAAGATATAATGGAATATCCGATAATATTTCGTTATGGCAAACGAAGTTTTCGCTTGCGGACTTAAAACCTAAAGGTTAGTGAAAGAGACTTCCGAAAGGGAAATGTAATGCGTATAAACATTTAGGTTATTATACGTATAAGATACGAGTATTATACTAGTTAAAATACGAGTATCGTATGAAGAATAGTACGTTGTATAATACGAATATTGTATGAGTACTAAGTGAAGAGAATACGGAGGTTATACGCATGAAATACAATTAGTTCTAATTAAATTATGAGCTAGGGATTTGGTATAATCCAATTGGACTTGGATTAATTGCAAGCCCAATGAATTAGGTAAGCAAGCCCAAGTCAAGGCCCAATATTAATTTAATACATGCCCAATCCAAGAAGTTAAACCGCGGGTCGAATCGGCGGGTCACGTGATGGGTAAAACCCATGGGGCAACCCATGGGAAGATGCAATAACCCAATATTTTCCATATAATTAAATAAGAAATTTTGCATATAATTTTTTTTTTGTTATATATATATATATAAAGGTGGAAATATGTGTAAAGTAAAGTATATGTACATATGTGATTATTATTGTTAGCAATATGTCTATAAATACGATAAGAATTATATAGATAATTAATGATTATGGAGATCCATAAATACATTAACCGATGATGATTGGAGTAATTAATTTTGGTGTTAATTAATCAAGAAGTGAATAATTTGTTTATTTGACATAAAACAAATAAGTTATGAATATAATAATATTAGATTAACTAGTTATGTGCATCGAGCAATTATATGACTATATTATATAGTGTAGTATGACTTTTATATATGTGATTACATAATGAGTTTTATTGAAACTATATGGTATATGTATATCATGAAATGTGTAAGTAACCATATATTAAGATTTATTAAAACTATAGGGTGTAAATACATCATGAAGGTGTATGTGACAAAATGTATGTGGGTATATATTAAAATAATATACCATGAACATATTGTAAGCTATTATTTTTAATAAAGATTACCGGTGTGATAAAAAATTATACATGTACTAAATGTATGTTACATTTCCATATTACATCTCTACTACTTGAAATATTAAACTATGTTGTGGCATTAGGATATAGCCATGTATGGAGAATGTGTATATAAAATATAACATAAGAGTAGGAAATTGTATAAGTGTTACAAAATTGCTGAGTATTTGGGTTGTCCCAAATTTAGTGTCCAAATTTCTCCCTATTTCACATTCACGTGCATAGCAAAAGGCTAAGGCCTATGTCTTCTTCTTTCTTCCAAGCCTTCTAGGTGATGATTATGGGGGGAGTGGAGATTATGATGGATTTCAACAACCATTTACCAACTCTCTCTTAACCTTTAATGTAATCCTTTCATTTATGGGTTTAATTTGGTGTACATATGTATTGTCTGTGTTTTCATTTCTCTATAAATATCACCCATCTCCTTCTAATATCCATTGCTGAGAATTGCTAAGGAGTGGGATTAAAAGCATATATAGAGTGAGTGATTGTATCCATATCAGTAGAAGGGTGTGAATTAACAAGCAAATTGCAAGGTATAAGATTCTTCGTGTTCTTCATTTTCAGTTTTTGTCAAAATTCTATTCTTGAATTACCAATTTCTTGATTATGTCAAGTTGAATTGTAATTGGGTTGTAGAACACTTATGTAGTTGTTTTATAGGCTTATTAACATGTTTAGTATGCAATGCGGCTTGGTTATAGTCGAATTAGTGAAGAAAATTTGGTAGTTGGCTTATTATCTGCAAGAAGGAAGGAAGTCTCTCGATCGATTTGGAGCAGAATGCTAGCCGCTGCGTCTCCTAAGTACAAAATGGTGCACGCCCCTCTGCGATTTTGTGTTGGTTATTTTGTTATAATATCTAGTTTATAGGGCATGCTAATACAACTTAGTTAAGCTTGTTTCAGTCCTTGACATACTATTTATATCGCCTTTCATATAATCACTCACCTAGCTTGATTTCAAAAGAAAACTTGAGTTTCCAATGTGTAAACTCAATAAACCATGTGTACCTTAACGTTCTAACTTGAAGACATGTTAGTGTGGTCTGATTGCATTGGTACGTAAGCATGCCAGCAGGATGTATAGTAAGTAAAGTAGTTTAATGTGATAACCCGGGATTTTGAATAATCAAAATTTTACGAATAATTTTTTTTTATTAATATTGATTATCAATTTTGTGACAAGTATCTGTGATACGAGTCTCGAGAACGTCAATTTGTGTATTGACTAATAAATTTAGAGTAGAGTTGTGCTTAACATCTTTAGAAATCATAACCCTAATTTATGAATAGAGATTCGATAGAAAATATAATTAAAATAATTATATTGATGAGTATGTGTTTGTACTATATGGATATTGATCAATGATTGATCGGATAAGGTTTAAAATTAATAAACCCTAATAAGAGAATAAAAACCCTAATCTCAGGATTAGAAACCCTAACGTACCATTAGAAACCCTAATCGAAAGCCGAGAAACCCTAATTTCATAATCGGGAATCCTAAACCCTCATCCTAATTAGCAAGCCTAAAGTGATTAGTATGTGTTAATATAATTAGGAAACCCTAATTATACTTTAGAAATATTAATTTCTATTTAAAACCTTAATTACATTTTCAAAATTCTTAATTTTCTATTTTAAACCCTAATTAGAAAATTTTAGAATTAGAGTTTGTAAAACCTAAGGGTTGGAACCTTAGGGTTAAACCCTAAGGGTTTGTACAATTGTCTAGTATGCCATTAAAATTAAAATACAAATGACCAAAATGCCCTTTTTCATTCTTTAATAAGCTAGCTTGCAAATCTAACAAATATTGGAGTGGGTGACCAACTAAATTGACTTGGTGACCTAAAAGTCGAGCAAATCAGCAGCAATATCAGATCTAGCAACATATCAAGCAATATAAATAGATTGGAGAGAGAGAAAGTTAATAGTTTAGCCCTTTTTTTTCTTGAAAGCTCTCACCAACTCTTATTCTCTCTCAACCTCCGAAATTATCAAGTTACTCAGTCCCTATAACAGCCCCTTGATCAACCAAGATCAGTTAGGAAGATTAAGATCAAGGATTTGAAGCTAGAAGGTATAAACCTAATTTAATTTTTGATCCAAGTTGCTAAGAAAAACTTTGTGTTTATGTGTTTAGATCTTTGCTAGATGATGTTTTATGATGATCTATGTTGATATAACATAGATCCATAGCATCAAAATACTTTTAAATTGAAGTTTTACAAAACTGCCTAAGAACATGGTTTGTGGTCTGACAAGCTAATTTCAGGAGCCACATATTCGTGTCTGTTTTTGATTTTTCTTGTTTTATGTTTTGGATTGGTAGTCTGGTATGAGGTATTTATTCTGCAAGTGAAATCAGAGTCATTTGATGTCTAGATCATTAACGGTCAAAATCTGTTGACCGACGTTGACTGGACGAATTTTGGGTAACCACCAGAAATTTGTTTTCTGTATCTGACAACGTTTTGTAAGGTCCGGATCTGTCAATTTTGATGTGTATATGTTGATGTTATAGTAACCGTATTGTAGTGTGTTGTATGGACTCTAGATCCATGGTTTTACGTTCCACAAACAGATAATAGATCGAGTATAATTAATGGTCAAAATATGCCAGACGAACAAGGATCACGTTTCTGGAATTTCCAGAAACCGTGTGAGTTAGCTCTCTGACAAGGTTTGACTGAGCTGAATCTTGAACCTGTGATGTATTCGGACTGCTTTGTTGTTGTATTTATGTTCTATTACATGAGTACTGTAGATTTGAACCATAAAAACACATGAATCATAACCGGAACATTAAATTAATTGAAATTTGGAAAGTAGTACTCTATTGCGCTTGGTTTACGGAAAACCGTAAACCGTCTTCGACACAAATACTTTGAAAGCACAGATCGTCTTTATGTGTTGTGGTATGACCATGATATGTATTGTAACTTGTAGTGCTACATAAACACTACAAGATCCAAGTCTTATATTGAGCGAGAGTACAAGAACGAGTAAAATTAAAGCGGTCAAACTTGGTATGTTAAGAATCGCTCGTTAGTGTTCTTGAGGCTCAAGAACACAACAATGATTTGCCATCGTCGCTAAAGGACTATACCAACGGTTTTAATTATTTCTATTTTCCGATTTTCCAAAAATTACTTAAAAATATAAATAAATTATAAAAATTACCAAAAATAGTTTTAAAAATTATTTTAAATTATGAAAAATAATTTCGACTATTTGGGACATTTTTCATTAATATTTATAATTATTTGGTTATTAATGATATTTAATTTATTTAATTAGTGTGTTAAATAAATTAGAGAAAAATGATTTAATATTATAAAAAATCATTTTAAATAAGAATAATGTATTTAAAAATATTTTGAGTTATAAAATGTGACTTTTAATATTTTTAGAGAATTTTCATTAATAAATTAATATTAATGATATTAGATTTATTTAATTATTAAATAAATAAGTTAAAAATGATTTTATTAATTTAAAAAATATTTTAAATGAGAATAAAGTGTTAGAAAATATTTTGAATTATAAAATATAATTTTCAATAATTTTGGAGAATTCTCATTAATAAATTAATATTAATTATATTAGATTTGTTTAATTATTATATTAAATAAATGAATTAAAATAGTTTTATTGATTTAAAAATGAGAAAAATGTTTTCAAAATATTTTAAGTTATAATTAATGACTTTTAATATTTTGATAATTATTTCATCAATATTTAAATATTAATGGTGATGGTTTAAAAATGATTATAATTTATTTAAAAATCATTTAAGTAGAATATTGATGATTTAAAAATATTTTAAGTTATTAACAATAACTTTAATATTTTGACAAGTACAACATTAATATTTTTATATTATTAAATATTAACGATGATAAGATTATTTGATAATTAAATCATTTAAAAATGATTTAAGTGTTTGAAAAATTATTATAAATTATAATAATTGCTTATAAATTATTAAAAGCTTCCGAAAAATATTATTAATGATAATTGACTTATCTAAAATAATATTGAAGCTTAGAGACCAAGTTTAATTGACAATAAAGGTGTAAATTGTCGGTTAAGGTGATCAAAGCACCAAGATGAGACCAAAGTCCAACCTGACCGAAATAGTTAGACTTGATAATTGTTTATATAGGTTATAAACACTAATGTGGCTATGTGGTAATGTGTCTAGGAGAAGATTGACTGTGAATTATAGTGTTGTGTATTATAAATTTTGTACTAATTGTGAGAACGATATTATTGGTTATAGGTCTTACGAATGCAGATAAGTTTATTGTGTAGCTGTAAATAGCGAAAGAGGCAAGTTTCCTAACTCAACCTTGAGTTATGTTTATGTTAGGTTTTCGTGAAAATCAAAGTAGCAATCAAATTGCAAAATATAAATAAGTTTAGATAAAATCGATTTTAAAATTTTTCACAAACCAATTACCCGGGATCATCCTTTATGCATATTATTAATTAAACGAAGAATAAGAAATTATGAAATCATACCTTGTAGAAACGAAGCTTCCTCGTGTACGAGTTCACCTCCTACTTCTCATGATCTCCTCAATCTCCAGGTAGATTCCTTCCTTTGATTAATGTAAGCCACCCAAGTGTATGGCCTCTATAGTGATCCACCAAGGAAGAGGAATTTTTCAAGAAGAAGGGATTGGCTCAAACCCTAGTTTTTCCTATCCTAATAAGAAAAGGGTGTACTCTCAAATCTAGGAATTACGATATCTCATATCTAATATAAGACTCCTCTTATAAAGATATTATATAACCCTATTTTAATTAAAATAAGGTATTATTTATTTAATTAAACTCTTTTAATTAAATGGGCCCTAATCCTATTAGGGATAATTAGTTAAACTCCTTTAACTAATTTTCTTTCCTAATCCAATTAGAATAAATGAGAGTACTAATATTAAATTAATTCCTAAACCTTTTAGAAATTAAAATAATAATAATTATAATAATATTAATAAGACTCCTCTTATTAATTTATATTTAATATTTCTAAAATATTAAATAATAATATTAAGCTATTTAATTTATTCTATCACCATAGATTAAATTAAATATACTTAACATATTATTACAATTATGCCATTAACTTCTTAAATAATTATTCTTCCTTTTATGGTGTGACCCTTTAGGTTCTCCATATTAAACCTATTGTGAATAAATCAATTAGAACAATTCTAATCTCATTTAAATAAATAAATTAAACAAATAATTTATTTAAATAAATAATATTTATTCTACAATAGGATAAGCCTCCCTAATGATCAACGACTTTCAGATAATATAGATTTCAACATTAATCAAAAAGAACCTTTGAGTAAATAGTTTATCAGATAATTCAATCCTTCCACCATACTATGTCCCAATTAAATATAAGACATGGAATTATCGTCAAGTCTTATTTTATTTAATTATATGTATTTCGATTCCTAAATGAATAACTCCTAATGAATGCAAATTAGAAACTACTTTCTAATTTCATTCCACCTCGCCAAGGATTTCGGGTTGTCATTTATCGAATCACATAGACATTTCTCCTTTTTTTACTAGAAGTGGTAGATTCTTTATCGATCATTCATTATCTTCATATATAACTTATTACACCCAAGCATACCCTTTGATATACTCTAAGAGTCTTAAGGAATAAGTCAAAGTGTAATTCATTATATATAAGATACTATGATGATCTCAAGTCTAAGGATCATTTTGTATTACTATCACTACAGAATTCCTATCGACAGTAAGTAAAACTCCATTAGGTATTCCTTAGCGAAGTCAACGCTCAAATGAACTTATTCTCTAATAAGCACCTACATACTTGCTTTAGTGTCTCCACACAAATGATCATGAGATCAATCATCCTCATCCAATGAGCAAGTTAACGATGTACCAATCTATCCGGATTCACTAATCCCCAATTTAGTAATCCAATGATTGGGAACTATTTTAGTTTTAAGCTTTCTAAGAATTTAGATCTCATTAGAATGATCATCATCATTATTCTAAAAGCGTTGCTTAAAACTATGGGTTTATCACATATTATTAAAACAAAGACCATGTAGATAATAAATGCCTTTAATAAATAATTCTTTTATTAATAAATAAATAAGATTGATTACACAAGATATGCTTTATCATCATACATGATGGGGCTTCAGATGCATAATACTTTCAATCTCCCACTGCACTAAAGCCAATCGCCGTGGTATCTCATACCCATCTTCTCTAAGTGACGATCAAACCGTTGTTGTGTTAACGCTTTAGTAAATGGATCTCGCAATATTGTCTTGAGAGTCCACACGCCTGTGGTGACGCCTCCTCTTTCAATGATCTCTCCGATCAAATGAAATCGCCGCAACACGTGTTTCGATTTTCGATGAGACTGGGTTCCTTAGTCATGCAATGTACTCCAAAGTGTTGTCACGTAATAAAGGCATCGGGTCCTTTAATGCTAGAACCACACCAAGTTCTAGAATGAACTTCTTCATCCAAATGCCTTCCTTTTCGCAGCCTTCACTTGCAGCCTATGTATCGCTCATCACATCGAATCAAGAATCGCTTGTCGCTTGAACTTTTCCAACTCATCGCGCCACCGCTTAAGGTAAACACATACCTCAAACGGATTTATCATTATCTTGGTCTGCTTTGAAAACTTGAGTCCGTGAAGCCCTCTAGTTTTAATTCGCACTCCACCGTAGACAAGAAATACATCCTTAGTTCTTCTTAAGTACTTTAGATATTTTTCACCGCTTCCAAAGTTGTTCTTTTCTCCGGATTCGATCGATATCTCGCTTGTTACACTAAGTGCATGAGCGACATCCGGTCTAGTATATATCATACCGCATATGATAGATCCTATTGTCAAGCATAAGGAATCTTACTCATACGGTTTTTCTCCTCGTGTGTTTTGGGCTTGTTTCTTTGGAGAGATGTATTCCATGGCTCATCAAGATGAGACCTCTTTTGAATCTTCCATGCTAAACCTTTTAGCATCATGTCAATGTACGCCTTGGGATAAGCTACATCCTATTAGATCTATCTCTATAGATCTTTATCCCCAAAATATAGGATGCTTCTCCCAAGTCCTTCATGGAGAAGTGTTTAGATAACCGATTTTAATTGTTTGCAAAAGATAGAATATCATTCCCTATCAAGAATATATCATCAACATATAATACAAGGAATGAAACAAGCAGCTCCCACTAACCTTTTGTACACACATGGTTCATCCTCATTTTTGATAAAATCAAACTTTTGATTGTCTCATCAAAACGGATGTTCCACCCACGAGAAGCTTCGCTTTAATCCATAAATGGATCGTCAGAAGCTTATGTAGACTTGATTTGTTCCAACCTTTGAAACAAATCCTCCGGGTTGTGTCATATACACATCCTCCTCAAGTTTCCCATCGAGGAAGGCCGCTTTCACGCCCATCCGCCAGATTTCAGAGTCACGGTAAGTCGTAATCGCAAGCAAAACCGAATGGACTTGAGCATTGCTATCGTGGTGAGAAGGTTTCGCCATAGTCAACTCCTTGTCTTTGTTTGAAACCTTTTGCAACCAAATGGGCCTTATAGGTCTCTACCTTGCCGTCCGCTTCCATTTTTCTTTTAAAGACCCATTTACACCCAATAGCTTAATGCCTTCGTGTGGTGAGACCAAAGTCCATACTGGTTCTCATACATGGAGTCCATCTCGGATTTCATGGCTTTCGCCATTTCTCCGAGTCTTTACTACTCATAGCCTGCTCAGAATTCAATGGATCATCATCATCTATGATGCGTGCACCTCATTGTCATCTTCTATGACAAGTCCATACCGCTCCGTATCTTTGGTACTCTTCCAGATTTTTATTATCAGGTGTGGTATGTATGAATCTCTACTTGTTAGGTACCTCACTTTGATCAGTAGTATTTTGTGGTTCTTGAACTTCTTCAAGATATATCTTACTCCCATCGACCCCTTCAAGGATAAACTCTTTTCCAAGAAGGCAAGATGTTTCGCAACAAACACCTTTTGATCATTGGATGATAGAAATAATACCTCGATGTTTCTTTAGGGTATCCCACAAATCTACATTTGTCGATCTAGTCTGCAGCCTTTATCGCTTTTCAAACTTTTTGACATAAGTCGGACAACCCCAAGTCTTAACATGCTTAAGATTTGGTTTCTCCCCGTCCATAACTCATATGGGGTCTTGGGGACGGATTTTGTAGGTACCTTGTTAAGTAGGTATGCACCCGATTCTAGGCATATCCCCGTATGAAACCGAAGGTCTCAGAAGCTCATCATAGATCGAACCATGTCCAACAATGTTCGATTTCTCCTTTCGAGATACACCATTCATTTGGCGGCGCCCCGGTGGAGTCCATTGTGAGATTATACCATTTTTTCGAGACAATTGAGAAACTCACCACTTAAGTATTCTCCTCCTCGATCGATCAAGAATCTTAATACTCTTACCAGCTTTGTTTCTCAACTTCACTTCAACTCTTTGAACTTTTCAAATGATTCAGATTTGTATTTCATTAAATACACATATCCAAATCTCGAGTGGTCGTCAATGAATGTAATAAAATAAGAATACCCTCCTCGTAAGGGTCGTTGTCATAGTCCACATACATCCGTGTGTACCAACGCTAACAACTCAGAACTCTTTCTCCTTTTCCACTAAAAGGAGATTTAGTCATTTTACCCATGAGACAAGATTCACAGTCGATATGATTCATAATCGATAGCTCTAGAGCCCATCTTTACGCAACTTGGATAATCTTGTTTCATTAATATGACCAAGTCTACAAAGTACACATGAAGGTATAATTAACATCATCTCTTTTCCTTTTATTAGTTTGTTCAATTTGAAATATATTTTCATGCAAGTCAAGTATATAAAGTCCATTTCGTAAATTACCAACACCATATAAAACATTATCATTATAAATGGAACAACCGTTGTTCTTTATTATAATATTAAAACCATCCATATCCAATACGTAGATAGAAATAATGTTTCTAATGATATTTGGAACAAAATAACAATTATTTAAATTAATGAACTTGCCAGTAGGCAAAGGTTAAACAATAAGTCCCTACAAACTAAATGCAGCAACCTTTGCTCCATTTCCCACTCGTAGATCTAACCTCATCCTTGCTCAACTTTCTACTTCGACTACCCCTCAGATATTATTACATATGTGAGAACCACATCCCAGATCCAATACCCAAGTAGAAGATCGACTTTCGTAAAAATTAATTTCAATCATAAACAAACCTCGATTAGGATTCAAGCTTCTCCAAGCTTCTTCGCTTTTTCTCGCAAGATAATCCTTGCAGCCTCTCTTCCAAAGGACCCGGCTTATTGCAATGGAAGCAAATTTTTTTGCTAGTCGGATCAGTTTCTTTTGATCCTTCACTTTCGCCTTTCCCTTAGCCTTCTTGGATTTCTTCCTTTCGTAAGATACCTGGGCCTCTTCCTTTCTTGGAAGAATCATCCACCAAGAAGACATGGTTCTTCTTGGATGGGAAGTGACCTTCAGCAGCTTTCAACATGTTAAGTAATTCGTGCAAGTCGACATCCAACTTATTCATGTGAAAATTCACAACAAATTGTGAGAAGGTGTCGGGAGTGATCGCAAGACTAAATCTCGACTCAACTCCCCATCCACGATTTAACCCAAGTCGCCCAAGACGCTCAATCGATTGATCATCTTTAGGACATGAGTCTCAACCAGTAGTGCCCTCTGGCCATCCGAGATCTAAGAGCTCCTTAGATATTTCCATCTAGCGCCCTACTTTGCTCACCATACAACTCTCCAAGGTGTAGTAAAGAGTAGAGAGCATCCATGTTTTCATGCCGACGTCAAGCTCATATCATGGATGCGAGCATGATGCATCGAGCCACGATGCATCATCTCTTGCCACCGCTTAAAAGTAGCAATCTCTTCCTCGAGGTCGCTCTCGCAACTTTTTTGTGTACGGCTAATTTAGGACATAAGAAATCTTTTCAAAGAAGGAGAACAATTCTCAGATTCCTTAACCAAATCCTGTAGTCTGGTCCTGGCCACGCTTTGTTAAGATCAAGTATGCTTCGCAGTTGAAATTAGTGAATGTGACATTTTCAAAATTTCGCATGTAAAAAGACAATATTTTAGCAAACATTCATTTATTAATTACCAAAATAAATTAGGTCTTATTTTTTATATTGGTATCTCCCACTATTTTCTTCAAACTATATTACCTCATTTATATAGTTCGCAAAATCTAATTAAAGTTTTTGCTGCTAGTGAGAATAAGGATCCCATTTCAAATATATATAGCCTTGTGGTGACACAACAAACTATATATAAATAAATAGGTAGACAACCTTGTCAATTACATCAACACGTAACTCCTTATGTTTTGCCTCTTGGATTATTTTGATCAAGTGGTGGCACATCCGAATCAAAATTATCTAAGTTAAGTCCAACCTAGCACTTCCATATATTCAAAAAGAAAAATATCGCCCTTGTGGTGACACAACAAAACAATATTGTTCAATTTTCTTTATAAGCATCAAATGTGATAATTAACATCTTAAATACTTAATACTCACTTTTGTGGTGACACAACAAACTCATATTAAATATTTAATACTCTATTAATTTTATCATGCTAGAAGGCGACGCTCGATATTCTAAATATCTTTGAACGCTTAAGACTTAATAAAAAAACTTTGAGGGATTTGTTATTATTTGTCTCATCTTGTTTAGCGCTAGCATGCAAATATATATATAAAATACGCATATATTATTAAACATGCGAAGCATGTTTGCATAATATATAATATATATAATACTAGCATGCACATATAGAATACTATATTCTACCCGGATTGATTATGGACTTTTATTCTAGTTTCGTTCACTAGAGCCACCAAGTGAACCAAAAGGTCAAACCCTTAGGTGCAAAGAATAAACATTTAAATATAACTATTACATTTAAACCCTGCTCCATTACAAACGGGTCTTCAAGCGCTCCTCGATCTTGGTCTCTTCTTCTTCAAAAAATTCTAACTAATCCTATTACATTAAACTATTTAATTTAAATAGAAACCTCGATCGCCAATCAAGGGAAGTACATAGAGAGAGATAGAATTTACATCAAGAAGAAAACCGTAAAAGACGAGGTACGCAGAATCCCATTTAATAAAACCCATTCATTCAAACATCCAACTAAAATAAATCCAATCATATGGTCAATTCATTCATAATCAATCCCATTTATTATCATACATATCATCATATGTATCAATAAATTAAATCATTCCATATATATATGAGTATCATTTAATGGGCAATTTTATGTTGCATGAAATCCAATTTCAAGATTAAAATAAACTCTTTTATTTTAATTATAAAATTATTAAGATTAATATATATATATATATATATATATATATATATATATATATATAAAGTAAAATATGGAATAATTTTTGATATCCCGGATCCAAACCGCTTAGATCATCTTGATTCATGCCAAAAAAAAAACTTTGTATTCATTATAAATTCCTTTTGTTAAAAAATATATAATGCTTTTTATTTATATAGGTCAAAAAAAATTATACAAATTTTACCGCCACATCCAAAAAAAAAAAAAAAAATTAGGACTCTCCTTTTCCATTCCACATTATATATTTGTATATATATATATATATATACCTTAACAAATAGATTGATTTTATACATGACCTTATAACAATGATGGCTACAAATCAAATTAGACCAAGGTGCAGTAATTAAAGGATTTCAAGCAATGGCAACAAATTCTAAACCACATTTTTTTTTAACAGTGGCATGGAGTTGCATGGATTGCATAATAAAAAAAAATTTGAAACCCTTTTTTTTTTTCTTTTTTTTTTTTTTTTTTCATAAAATAATAATTTTATACAACAAATTATGCCCAATAAATTATTCTAAAATACATACCCATACATATATGGAATCTAAATAATTAATAATTCGCATAAAGTTTGGCTCATGATACCACCTTTTAGGTTTTCGTGAAAATCAAAGTAGCAATCAAATTGCAAAAATATAAAAGTTTAGATAAAATCGATTTTAAAATTTTTCACAAACCAATTACCCGGATCATCCTTTATGCATATTATTAATTAAACGAAGAATAAGAAATTATGAAATCATACCCAGTAGAAACGAGCTTCCTCGTGCACGAAGTTCACCTCCTACTTCTCCGCGATCTCCTCCAATCTCCTGCAGTTGATTCCTTCCTTCGATTAATGTAAGCCACCCAAGTGTATGGCCTCTATAGTGATCCACCAAGGAAGAGGAATTTTTCAAGAAGAAGGATTCGCTCAAACCCTAGTTTTTCCTATCCGAATAAGAAAAAGGGTGTACTCTCAAATCTAGAATTACGATATTTCATATCTAATATAAGACTCCTCTTATAAAGATATTATATAACCCTATTTTAATTAAAATAAGGTATTATTTATTTAATTAAACTCTTTTAATTAAATGGGCTCCCTAATCCTATTAGGATAATTAGTTAAACTCCTTTAACTAATTTTCTTTCCTAATCCAATTAGGAATAAATGAGAGTACTAATATTAAATTAATTCCTAAACCTTTTAGAAATTAAAATAATAATAATTATAATAATATTAATAAAGACTCTCTTATTAATTTATATTTAATATTTCTAAAATATTAAATAATAATATTAAGCTATTTAATTTATTCTATCACCATAGATTAAATTAAATATACTTAACATATTATTACAATTATGCCATTAACTTCTTAAATAATTATTCTTCCTTTTATGGTGTGACCCTTTAGGTTCTCCATATTAAACCTACAGAATAAATCAATTGTAACAATTTAATCTCATTTAAATAAATAAATTAAACAAATAATTTATTTAAATAAATAATATTTATTCTACAATAGGATAAGCCTCTCCCCAATGATCAACCACTTTCCAGATAATATAGATTTCAACATTAATCATAAAAGAACCTTCGAGTAAATAGTTACCGTGACAATTCAATCCTTCCACCATACTACGTCCCAATTAAATATAAGACATGGAATTATCACAAGTCTTATTTTATTTAATTATATGTATTTCGATTCCTAAATGAATAACTCCTAATGAATGCAAATTAGAAACTACTTTCTAATTTCATTCCACCTCGCCAAGGATTCTCGGGTTGTCATTTATCGAATCACATAGACATTTCTCCTTTTACTAGAAGTGGTAGATTCTTTATCGATCATTCATTATCTTCATATATAACTTATTACACCCAAGCATACCCTTTGATATACTCTAAGAGTCTTAAGGAATAAGTCAAAGTGTAATTCATTATATATAAGATACTATGATGATCTCAAGTCTAAGGATCATTTCAGACTACTATCACTACAGAATTCCTATCGATGTGTAAGTAAAACTCCATTAGGTATTCCTTAGCGAGTCAATGCTCAAATGAACTTATTCTCTAATAAGCACCTACATACTTGCTTTTAGTGTTCCACACAAATGATCATGAGATCAATCATCCTCATCCAACGAAAGCAAGAACGACGTATGTACCAATCTATCCGGATTCACTAATCCCCAATTTAGTAATCCAATGATTGGGAACTATTTTAGTTTTAAGCTTTCTAAGAATTTAGATCTCATTAGAATGATCATCATCATTATTCTAAAAGCGTTGCTTAAAACTATGGGTTTATCATATTATTAAAAAACAAAGACCATGTAGATAATAAATGCCTTTAATAAATAATTCTTTTTATTAATAAATAAATAAGATTGATTACACAAGATATGCTTTATCATCATACATGATTGGCTTGTATGCATAATACTTTCGATTCGATTCAACGAATTTGAGAAGAACAACCTTTATATAAAGGGAACATTTTAGGAATATATATTGGCCATCAAGTCATTATTAAGTATTATGCATAATATAGGGTATAATAAAGTTGATCACTTGTTATACTTGTAGAGGGGTATGATTTAATCTTTATGGTTATCTGATACACCTGCGAATGTATCAAAGTAAATCTTTGATAGATACCCGAGAAGAGAAGTTCTAGATCTTTTGTGATCACTCAGCATAAATCTGGAAAACATTCCACTTTGTTATTGCGTAGAATTGATTATTGTTTATTCAATAGAATATCGTAGAAACTTTGAAAGCGTTGTACTCTTTCATTCTCAGATTATTGCGTTGCCTAGAATACGAAAAGACTTATTATTATTTAACGATTTGTTCAGCTATTTCAAAGTTTCCCGAACTTTGGTGTCATTCTATCAAAATAGATAGTCTATTATTTTGATACTTATACATTCATTGTATATCTTAACTTGCAGGGCAAATTTGTTGCTCACCCTTGCTAAATAAAACTTTTCAGCTAGGGACGAAGTGGCAGGAGGTGCTGTGAAGAACAAAGGCAAAGGCATAGTGATATCATAATTTTATGAATATTATTATTATGTTGTATCTGTGAACCCTTTTTGTATAACTAAAGGGTATGTTTATAATGTTAAGGTTAGAGAACCTGGGGTAATGTATTAACTATATTAGTTAATGAAGTGTATGTTCTTATTTATAAATTAAATGGGTAGTTAAATGTTATTTATATTGTGGATCGTGAGCACCAAACTCAGGGGTCAGGTAACCCGGATTTAGGGGTGTCACATTTAACATACTAAATGACATTGAAAACATGCTAATGGAAACTTAGAGTTTTAAAATGGACATTGACTTATTATATTCGATGTGATATTCCAATCTTGCAAGCATGATAGTATGATTTTGAAATGCATGTCGGACATACTAACTTACGTATATGAATTTCTTAATAAAAGCATGATCATGCTAGACTTATTAGTAAGTTTTACTAAACAAAAATATGAACTTTAAATGTAAATGTTAACATACTACTTTGAGGGTTAAAAACTGATAATTGTGAACATGTTGGATGATACTCTTAGACTCGCTCATGTATCATAAAAATATATGTACCCTGCTTAGGTATTGTAATTCATGTAAAGAATAAACGAAGCATATTTCAAAAATAAAACGATGCTAATTGCACATATGTGATATGAATACTCACAAGCATGTCTAATATGAGTTATATGACTACCTTATATGTTTAAGAATCAATCATGTTAGACTTCGTGGTTCCATAACCTTTAATGGCCTTAACTTGTTGATATGTCCAACTTAGAACCATATTATGCAAACAAGGGACCTAGATTGAACTTGAAAGATACGAAAGGACCCCTGACCTGTTAATATATGTTATGTATGTAAGGATGGAAAAGCTAGGCTAAGCAAGTGATTGCTCAGCCCTGGTTTGAACTAGGAGGCAATTTGCTGCGCCTCCTTAGTATAAATCAGCCATTGCCGCATACCACTGAAGTAGGATCAGATTTGTGTAGTTGTTCTGTTGTTTCATAAATACCTAAGTTGTTACTCTAATCTGTAATACATGTCCAGTGTAGTACTATGTGTTATGATATGTTATTCTAATCAATAGAACAAATCTTATAAATGATAGGTCATTGAATTAAAGATAGAACTAAGTTGTGTAAGCAGTAGACCAGGCAAGTTCCTTGAATCCTACTTTTATTGTGCAAGTTCCCTAAACTTACTCCAATTATTATTGAGCAAGTTTCCTTGAACTTCACTCTTTGGTTGTCTGAAGTTCCTTAAATTCTTACTCTTTTACTGAAAGCAAGTATCTACCCCTTTGCATTTACTTTTTATGCAATGGACATGTGTAAGCTAGTTCCAGAATTATATTGTTATTATTATTGTTCATGTATCTACACCTTTGTAGATATGCCAGTTCTTGAATTATATCCAATCATTGTTTATCATTGCCGTATTATTGTATAATCCATATATATATTTTGTTCGTAAATTTATAAGATTTGTTATACAAGTGTCCTCACTTGGATAATTATTGAATATGTTAATACATATTTGTTGATTTCCAATATGTATATCTTAATTGAAAGTCGTCTAAGCTATTTGTCTCGGCTAGACACAGATTTAAAATATCTTTTGAATATGATAGGACCTTATTAATATCTAACCGAATTGTTTGGTTTGGATTCCAGACTAAGTATGAACATCCCGAATATGGGAAAACTTTTGTGCGCCTAAGGCGGATATGATGAATGAGAACATCGTTCTGGTATGTAATATTGATCAATACAGGGCATAACGGGCTGATCACCCCCCGTGCTTGTAAGTTATGACGGTTTACAAATGAAGTTCTGTTTGACCTTTTTGAAAACTGAAAACTATGTTCATAGCCTATCAACTGCTCTCCATTTATAGTCAGTACGTAGTTTCAAAATTTGAAATAAGAATTGTTATGTTGTTTAGTGTTGCTTCAGTACTTCACAACTATTGCTTCATTGTTGAAGAGTCGTTCAAAGAAAACATTTAATCCTTTCAGCTATTGTTTATTGATTGCTATTACTTGTTGGGCACTCAAATGCTCATTCTTGCTTAATTTAAATGTTTTCAGCCCTGTATGATCGACCTGAAGGTTTAGGCAAGAACAAAGGGAAAGGAAAGCTAGCAGATTAAGTTTGCGTTATCTTATGTAATAGCTAGACTTAAATAAGATGATGATATTTATTATCTATCATGTAATGAAATATTTTAAAGGTCGCGTACCTGGGATTTAGACAACTCTGATATGTAAATTAAGTTTGATATTTATGACATTATTATTATTATTCCGCTCAAAAAAATAGTATCGTAAAGCACTGAATTCGGGTTTCAAGTACCTGAATTTGGGGGCGTCACAGAAGGCCCAAGGGCATGTGGGTCGGCCACTTGGCCACCAAGTAAAGGGATAACTTGGTGGCTAAGTTGAAGAGGTGGTGGGAATAGTAAGGAGGTGGCATGTTGACCATTTTGCCCCCTTTTTGATTTCCTATAAATACAAAGCTAAGGTTGGTCATTTGATGTTTTGAAAAGATTGTCCAGCCTATATTGAGAGAGAGAAAGAGCTAGAAACATGTAATCAAGCTACTTCCAAGCAAAACATAAGACGTTTACCAAGAACGCGAAAAACGACAAAGATAATAGCTCGTAAACATTAATCTTCATCTTTTTCGATTTCTTTCTCGTAGAAGAATCGTAGATTGGTGGAGCATGTTTAGTGAGGAGGAATAAGGATGACTATTAATAATAAAAACATTGATAAGTTGTAAAGACCCAGAAAATTTTCGAATAATTATATTTATATTTTTGGGAATAAATTTTTTTTATTACAAATAATATTTTGAATATATGAGATATGAATTTAGCAGTATAATCAATTTAAACTTTTAAATTGACGAATAATGAAAGTTAAGTCAGTTATGGTCCAGAGCCCTAATTCATGGATTATAGACAAGGAATGAGAATATTAATATATAATAATTATATTTCAATGTGATATGTATGTATTATATGTGTGCATGGTTTAATGTTGATCAGTTATGTCATAGTAGTAGAAAATCCTAAATTTAAACCGAAAACCCGAATTCAAACCCTAAGTAGGAAATTAAGACTGATTATTAATCAGGGTTATATGATCAAGGAGGTATGTTAATAATTATGATTCTAATTAGGGGAAACCCTAACGATTATCAAGAAACCCTAAACGATAATTTAAAAACCTTAATTCTATTACCGGGAAACCCTAAACCTAATTTTAAAAACCCTAATTGGTAATTAGCAAGCTTTAATGTTAATTAGCAAATGATAAAATTAAAAATTATGGGAAATATATGAAATTACCAAACTACCCTTAAAATCCAAGTGAAAAAGACCAAAATACCCTTTATTATGTAAAATAACCATTTTACCCTTTTACTTAACTTGTAAGCAAAAAGGTTTTCTAGAATGTTGTGACTCACCATATTAGATCTCCCATGTGTTTAAATCTCAGCCAAATCTTATCACAATAGCCACCTTGCAAGTCTAGATACATTGAATCAAAATTATAAATGTTTAAAAAAAGAAAAAGTCTAAAGAAGTTGTTCATTTACTATCTATCTCAACCAACTTTTTTCTCTCTCCAAGCCACGAAATCTCTTAGCAAATCAGTCTCCAAACAACTCTCTAAAACCTCACAAACAGATTAGGAAGCAAGATCAAAGCAATTTCAAGAAAGAGGTATAACCCTAAAACTCATTTTTGATTCTTAAAAGCCATGTTAGATTTCTTGTTTATGTGTTTATTTAAGTGTTAGAAGAAGTTATATGATGATCTATGATGTTACATCATAGATCTATAGCATCAAAGTGCTCAAAAATCAACTTTTCAAAAACTGTACAAGAACCCAAAATTTATGGCCTGACAACCGAATGTCAGAGGCCATAGATCTGAGCCTGTTAATGTTTTTGTGTGTTTGATGTTTTAGAATTGTATTGTGCTATAAGGACTGTACTCTGGACTTGAAATCAGGCTTAGATCATGTCCAGAACAAAAGTTATTCAAGGTCAAACTCAGTTGACCGAGAATGACCAAGAGTTTCTGGGCAGCCCAGAAACTCAAGAACACTATCTGACAACTTTTTCTCAAGTCTATAACTGTCAGGTGTTAAGTGTTTTGTTGATGTTGTTGTATCTAGTTTATAGCCTGTTAGTTATACTCCATATCCATGCCTTTAAATCAGTTAAGCAATCAACCGATTGTATGTAGTGAATGGTCAAAGTAGCCTACTCGGCATTGACTGTCAAATTCTGGGTAACCCAGAATTTGGATTTCAGCGTCTGACAAGATATTTAAGGGTCCAGATCTTGCATTTGGTTGATGTTTTGTTTATGTTAATGTATTTAGATTATAGTCTTGTATGTGTACTACATATTCATGCTCATATTTCACCTATATAACTAATAGAATGAAAGTTATTTCAGGTCAAACTAGCCAACTCGATCACGGATGCAATTTTCTGGAAAACCCAGAAAACTCAAGAACAAGGTTTTCTGACAACCTTTGACCAGATGCTAGTTGATGATTTTGATGTTGTTTAAATGATATGATGATTGATAATTATACCTTGTCATGTATACTACAAGCCTAAACCATTAGATCACATTAATAGTAACCAGAACGTATAGAAATTAAAGCCTCAAAATGGACCTAGAAACTGAATGGTTTCTGGAAAACCGAGAAAGTTCTGACAATGACTTTGAGTGGCTAGATCTTTATGCTATGTGTTTATATGACTGATATGATGCTTGATTCGTGTAGTATTACATAAATACTACATGATCAGTGCTTAAGATTGTCCAGAACATGTGTATATTGAAAATTAAAGCCAGTCAAAGTAGGTACCTTAGCCACTGAATGTCAGTGTTCTTGGCCCTCAAGAACACCTATTGCGACAGAAATCGTCACTAAAGCTTTTAGCGACGGATTTAATTAATTTAGTTTCCTAACTTCCGAAAAATGCTTTAAAAATAGAAATAAATTTCTAAAAATTACAAAATCAGTTTTAAAAATTATTTTAAATTATAAAAATGAACTTTTGATAAATTGACATATTTTTCATTAATATTACTATTTATTTGAATATTATTGGTATTAAATTTATTTAATAAATGTATTAAATAAATGGGTTAAAATGATTTTATATTATAAAAATTATTTTAAAGGATAATAAGGAGTTTAAAAATATTTTAAGTTATAAATCATTACTTTTAATATTTTGAGGTAATTTTCATTAATAATTTAATAATTATGATAATGAGTTTATTTAATATTTATATTAAATAAATAGTTAAAATGGTTTTAATGATTTAAAAATCATTTAAAATGGATATAAAGGATTTAAAAATATTTTAAGTTATAATAAATGACTTTTAATATTTTCATGAATAATACATTAATATTTAAATATTAATAGTGATTATTTAAAAATAATTTTAAATGTTTTAAAATTCATTTAAGGGTAAAATAAATGTTTTAAAAATAGTTTAAGTTATTATCAATAACTTAGAGATTTTTTCAAGTATTTCATTAATATTTTTATATTAATGATAATAGAATTATTATGTATTTAAATCATTTAAAAATGATTTCAATTGTTTGAAAAATCATGATAAATTATAATAATTATTTAAAATTATTATAATACCTTGAAAAATAATATGATTAATATTTAAATTATTTAATAAAGTATTGAATTTTAGAATAGAGTTTAAGTAAATATAAACTCGATTATTATCCGATAAAGTAGTCGGTACACTGAAATGAAACCGAACTTGACCCAGACTTATATAGATTGACCTGATAAGTAATTATTTATGTTAGAATGACTGTTATAACTATATGACAATGTGTTTAAGCTATATGATGACTGCAAATAGCAGTGTTATGTGTTATGATAAATTATTCTGATTAAAAGGATAATCTTATGAATGATAGGTTTCAGTATAAAAGATAAAATCTAAGTTGTGTAAGCAGCAGACCAATCAAGTATCCTTACTCTTTGTATCTACTTATGCAATACTCCTGTATAAGTATGTTATCAAATTATACTCTTGTTATATAAGTTAATATACCCTACTATTATCGGTCATGTATTTAAATATTAGTATTCATGCTAGTTATAGAATTATATTCGTTTACCAATACTATAGTAATGTATGATCAGTGTATACCTTGTGGATAGATAGTTATGTTAGATTATTCAAGTGCCCCATTTGGATAATGATTGTATTTAACCTCATGTCGACACATACCTACTGATTTTCAGGTATGTATATGTTATTTAAAAATTGTCTAAGCTATTTAACTCAGCTAGACGTAGAATGAAAAATATTGTAGAATATAATAGAATATTATTATTATTAAATTGAAATGTTTTATTTCGAATGTCAGATTAATTATGAACATCCCGAACAGGGAAAAACTTTTATGCGCCAAAGGCGGACCAGCTGACCGATTTATCGTTCAAACAAGTAGTGTTGATCAATACAGAGAATAACAGGCTGATCACCCTCCGTGTCCATAAGACATGACGGTTTACAGATGAAGTTCTGTTTAACCTTTTCAAAAATTAATATAAAATTTATAGTTTATTAAACTGTTACTAAATTTATAGTCAATACGTAGTTTCAAGAATGAAATAGAGTTTATATGTAGTTTTGTATTGTCTCAGCTTACTTCATAACAATTACTTCGTTGTTGAAGTGTCGTCGAAAGAAAATCTTCAAATCTTTTAGATAATCTATATTCATTACTATTACTTGTTGGGCACTCAAATGCTCATTCTTGCATTAAATTTAAATGTTTTTAGCTAAGCTAGCACAACCTGAAGGTTCCGGCAAGGACAAAGGGAAGGGGAAGCTGAAGGAATAGATTACATTATGTTATTATGACTGTTTGTAGTAAGATAATATAATATTTATCATGTAATATAAGACTTAAAGGTTCTCGAGACTGGGAAGGTAGATAACTTTGATATAATAATTTTGTTTAATTAATACATTAAGTAGTTGATTGAATGTTATCGTGGAGCACCAAGTACGGGTTTCAAGTACTCGGATTTGGGGGCGTCACATAAGTCATGATCGAATAGAAATCGTAAGGGTTACGTAAGTTAAAACCGTAGAAAGTTATGAACGTGACTTAGTTGTGATTGGACGATTTGAAAACCATCATGGTTAGGGTATGTGCATATTATTTGGTTAGGGTATAGATGATGAATCAATGGAGTGTTCCATTTGATTTGGCTTATAGAACACGAGTAACGAAGTTAT
The DNA here is from genome assembly GCA_020205615.1 of Panax quinquefolius. Classification (NCBI taxonomy): domain Eukaryota; kingdom Viridiplantae; phylum Streptophyta; class Magnoliopsida; order Apiales; family Araliaceae; genus Panax; species Panax quinquefolius. The sequence goes on along the minus strand of CM035172.1, from coordinate 56,581,264 downwards.
GGTGAATTTTGCGAAAATAGACGTTAAACGTCGAAAACGTAAAAATCTCGGATTAAGGGTCAAAAGTTGTCGTGTGACTTGAAAACGTTGGTTTTCAATGCCAACACGTGAGATAGGGAATTAAAGAGTCGTGGACGCAAGAATCGTTGAATTTTGACTTTTAATGAAGAAAACGAGTAATAAATGCTCGAAAACGATAAACGAACGTTCAAAATGAACCAAAAGGTGAATTTCGAGTTAACGGATTCAAAAATGCAAAATTCTTATATGAACACCTAGAGTATGTAATTTGTGAGTTGTGGGCTTTCAAATGAGCCAATTCGGATGTAAAACGAATAAATTATAAAGTCGGGAGTTTTGTTGGAAAAACCATTTATTTTGACCAACTGGTGGTGTGGTAGCCAGCGGCGCATAAACCCAAGATAATAAGTAGGATCGGCCTTGTCCCTGATTAATTGGCGCATATGCAACGAAGATATAATAGATAATTGGCGCCAGCACTTACCAAGAAATATAGAAAAGTTGACCAAGTTAGGTTTTGATTTTAAATTGAATGTAAACCAATAGTAAGACATGAAGGTACCTAATGTACATAATAAGGCTAACTTTAAATCACTTATAAAGTGATAACGTTAGAAGATTAGATGTGGTTTAATGGGAATTAAACGAAGAACACAAGAATGTAATAAGTAAAACCGTGAATGATGTTCAATGTTGGTACTTCACCAATAATGATTGAATGTCGGTTAATAACGTAAGAATGCTAACAAGCCGTAACTAAGCATAAAAAGATGAATTGACTTTATTAACAAAAAAAATTTAAGTAAGTCATAGAAGAGAAAAAAGTTGGTTAAAACAAATAAAGTAAGTTGTTTGGTAACTAATTACAGTGTGCTATGTGAATATATCATGTAGATCCTGTAAAGACTGAGAATTGATTGAATATTATATTCGAAGATGCTTGAAGGCAAGTTTTCTTAACGCTTGTCTAACCTCCGTGTTAGCCAAGTTTTCTATGATTCATGTTCTGAAATGCATGAATGGTTTTAAAGAAAGAGTCAATGCTTGTTTTAACTCAGTTTGACAAGTCTTTAAGAATAGATTGATTTGTTTACAAGTCTTTCGATATAGAACTGTTAACGCTATCATATGCCAAGTATTTGGTATGGATGTAAAGGTAAGTTTGTCTATGCACAAACAAAAGTATTTTCATCGATTATTTGATGGGCACGCGAGGTTGCCAAATGTTAAACATAAATACGTTTAACGGAAGAGTGTTGATCAACATAGGGTACTATAGGCTGATCACCTAGATGTACTCGTAAGTAATGCCGGATGGATGGCCTTAGTGCTGGATGTCCTTTTCAAGTATAAAAATGCAAAGAGTATGTTCATGGTCTTTAATAGGTTCGTAATTCCTAAGCTATTATATATACTTTGGAATCATTGTTATGAAATGAGAAGTATGAGTCAATGCTTCATGGTAATTCATAGCTACTTATTCAGATATGGAAGATAATCATATAATTCTCGATGTGGTATTTATGTTATCCTTTGATAGACTTGCTGAGCTGTTTATGCTCACTTTTTGCTTGAATTATATGATTGCAGCTAAAACCAAAAGAACTGAGAGTTCTAAGAGAGATAAGGGAAAGGCTAAGATAGATAGTTGATTATCCTGTAATAGACTAGAGTATTTGTATGTAATATACTTATGAATAACAAAGAATGTATTCGGTTTATGAACCTGGGAAAGGATTTATTACTAATATAATAAGGATATAGTAAGTACACTCATTTTGTTGTTATCTTAATGGAATGACTGTATGAATTGTAGTATCGTGGAGCACCATCTGTCGGGTTGGAAGATACCCGTATTTGGAGGGGTCACAGGTTGGTATCAAAGCATTAGGTTGCTTCAATGTAGTCTTTAACCCAATATAAAAAGCTGAGATAGAATGCCACATCAACAATTTATATAATAACTAGATACAAACCCGCGCGTTGCGGCGAGATTATTCAAATTTTTAATAATAAATGTGTACGTACAACTAATAAATTAAAATATAATTAGAAGATAGTATGTTATTGTGTGACGATCAAATTTTACACAGAAAAACAAATGAATATACATTATAGGGGTAGTGGTAAGAGTTTATCGGTTTGTGCATTACACTATAAGTATGTGACTATTGCTTTTAAGATAGTGGCAAAGTAAGTGACCTCAACTTGTGGACAAATTATTTTTTCTACTCTTCCCTTTTTATATTTTTTTTCTAGTTTTTCTTGACCAAAGTGTAGCCAACTGATTTATTTTCCTATTTTGTTTACTGCAAAGAAAGGGCTGTCTTAACTTAACTTTTTACAATCCATAATAAAAAGAGAAGAAAAAGGTATGCGAAGGTTTAAAAAATATCTTAATATTACAATTTTTTGTATGTATTTCATAAAAAAATTAAAAAAAAAATCACAAGTTTAATTAATGGAATATGTTCGCTATTTAATTGGGAATACTCTCCCTTTTGAATATTCTGATCAAGAAAAATTTATGCTGCCTTCTGAAGTCGGAAAGCAATATACCCAAGAGAACTACTTACCAGGTAAAGTAGCTCAGTCTGCTAAGTGTATTCAGGATAGCTTTAGTCTGACATTTGGGTCTGAATATATAAACACAGCCGAGCGGCTTATTAGTTTTCGGTGTCATTCATGTGTAGCTTGTCGGGATTCGTGTCTGTCAACAGCGGTTAATGTATGTTATCAATAATAGGTTGGTCTTTTAATTTTTTGGGGCCTAGGATTAGTATAAATACATCACTGTACTCACTACAGAGAATCTATTAATTGATAACATCATAAGCCCCTTTTTGATCTTCTCTCTTCTCTTTACAATTTATAAATAAACGTCAATATTGCTAAGTTCAACTACTTTGCTCATAAACCATAAAAAACGGCTCTAACTCCAGGTAGAGTATGTATCTCACCGTATTATTACCCCTCTACTGATCAAATAAATCACACATCATTTTTTTTCATTTTAAGGACATGATTATTAAAAAACAATTAGTACATATCACCACCCAGTAGTCAGTTTATGTCAATAAGCAAGCCCCACTATGTGCATAGGATTATGATCAGTTTATGTCAATAAGCAAGGCCCATTATGTGCATATGATTATGATTAGTTGGCCTCTTCAAGTCATTTAAGTTTGACAAATTCAAAAGCTCATCTTCATTTCCACACTATTCCACGCAGATATAAAATAAGACAAAACAAATCCATAGTAACACCAATATTCTAAAACTGATAATCTAATTACTTTTGCAAGAGTTCTATATATTTCTTTATTTTCTTTTTCAACAAAACACAACCTAAACCGAAAGAACTCAAAAGACCCTACACAGGATCACAAGAGGATAAACAAAACAAATTCAAAAGGCCACCATTAACGAAACATCCATATAGCATGGTAACATGCATTTAGAAAAGAATGTAAAGTAAGAACAAAGCTGACAAGTAAGTTTTAACAGGAATAATACAAAAAGTCTATTATAGCAAAGAAGATAAGATGACTACAGAAAAGAGGATACTCGAAACCAAATATTCATTAGACTAAATCTAATCCATTGACTCCAACTTATCTCTCTGCAAATGCAAATAACCATCTACTTCTGACAAATTAATTTTCTTGAACTAAGAAGAAATGAACAAAAGTAAATACAAAAATAGAAATCAGACGACCTCAAACGACAAACGAACAATCTGAATTAAATCCTTTTGGTGTGCAGATGCCAAGACATATCTCAAGCTTGCAATGAAGAAGACCAATGCTCATCCTCATCTCAGTAGAGAATACGTATGCACGCCATAATTATCAACATCGCAATAATAATAACCATTGTTACTATTTGTAGCAATCAAGCAGCAAGAGGAATTAGCTGTGACAACCGGAGAATTTGAATATTTTTTAAAAAATTTATTAATTGATTTAAGGTTCAAAATTAGAACCTAGACTGAAAATAAGTGAATGCATTTGATATTTTTAAGATGGAATTTTGAGGATTTCAAAATTTTAAGAAGGATTTAGGTGAATTATTCAAGATTAAGGAAATACGTGAATATGTTCTGTGTATATGTGTACAATATGTGGTTAAGGGTCAAGGGTTGACCAGATAAACGATATCTGTAACAAACCCTAAGTATATATTAAGAACGTCAACGTTCGGTTAGAAAACCCTAGCGATCAACAAGAAACCCTAAAATCGGTTCTAGAAACCCTAATTTCAGTTCCGGGAATCCGAAACCCTAATTCGTTGTACGAAACCCTAATTTGGGAACTTAAATGATTATTATATTGCTTAAGTGCTATATATTATATTATTAATTAGGGTAAAGTTTAATTATTTAGCAAACCCTAATTTAATATTTTTACACCCTAAACTTCGGGATTTGAAACCCTAATTTTATAATTCGGGAAAACCTAAGTTTTAATTTAATAATTGCAATGTTAATTAGGAATATTAATTCTAATTTTCAAGTTATGAGTAATTAGAAAACCCTAATCTAATTATGAAATTTAATTTCTAATTTAGGAAAATTATTTTCTATTATAAACCCTAATGACCATTTTGACCCTAATTGCTTAATTAGCAATTGTAATTAGGAAATGTTGATTCTAATTAGCAAGATATAAGTAATGATTAAGAAATTTTAATATAATTAGAAAATTATAATTATAATTTAGAAATATTAATTTTCTATTTTTAAAACCGAAATTCGGAAATCTTAGAAATTAAATTGCAAATTAAGGGTTAAACCCTAAACCCTAAAATGGTTCAAACCCTAAACCCTAAATTTTCCAAACCCTAAACCATAACTAAACCCTAAACCCTAAGGGTTTGGCTAATGGACAAGAATGCCATTAATTTTTTATGCGAAAAGACTAAAATGCCCTTAGTGCATTATTGTAACTTAACTTGCAAGAATTGACCTAGTGAAGTTGGTGACCAAAACCTAGCCTAGCCATGTGACTATATCTCAGCCATTTCAGCTGAAATCTGCAAGATCATAGCAACATGTCATCAAATAAATACATTAAAGAGAGAGAAAATGGCACTTTAATTCTCATTTTCTCCAAACACATTCTCTTACTAGAAATTCGAGATTTAGAAAAAGAGAGAGAGAAAAGTTCATCCAAATTCAGTTTATAGCTTTCCAATATCAGATCACAAAGTCAGAAGTCAAGATCAAGCTCTAAAAAGGTATAAGAACCCTAATCCTAGAAATCCTTTGATCTTATGTTGGATGTTATAATTTGTTGTTTAGATATGTGTTAGAGGGTGTCACTTGATGATCTGGGTTGCCAAAACTTAGATCCATATCATTTAGATGCTCGAAATAAAGTTTTAAGCAAATCTGGAAAAAATTCAAAAAGTGGCCTGACAGTCATATGTCAGAGGCGCTAGATCTTTCTGTGTTTTTGATATTAGTTGTTTTATGTTATAAATATGTTCTTTGTCATGAGGACTGTGACGCCCCCAAAATAGGTCCATTCCATCCAACCCATTTCGAAGTCGCCAAATACATGGTACGAAATAACTACAACTTTATTATTACAACATATAAAGCTGTGAGTTTAAATACGAGATATTGCCATCTAGACAATATCCACACGCAAATAAATCCCCATCATAATTATTGATACATTATTTTACAAAATGGTGAGGACTACTAAACAACTCTCTCTAGAACCTTCATTCCATACCCCGACTAGTACTCGCTACATTCTCGCCTCACGAGAAGAAAAATGGAACAAAAAGGAAAAGGGTGAGCTCAACTAGCCCAAGAAAAGAATATTATGACTAAGATAATATACAACAAATTATCATTAGTCTTCAACAGGAAAAAAACTAATAGAATAGATTAGACAACAACAAGTTTTTAAACCAATATTCGCAATGAAATAATAATTCATTTGAAGAGTTAAGTAGAGAATGCAACAACTATCTTCTATGTATGAATTTAAAAGTTAAATCGTCTATCTTTTATCCCTCGTAACATCAATCAACATACATCTAGAATCAAATATTCATCTTTGCACTACAGCCAAAGATATTCACCGATTGGTCATGTTCATCTAAACACTGCATTCATCTTTGCACTACAGCCAAAGATATTCTTCAGAAATCATTTATCTTTGCACTACAGAGCCAAAGATATTCCATAATATCATCATTTAAGATGAAGATGATGAAAAATATTTTTAAAGAAAAGAATCCAATTGAAACAAAATGACAAGGATTAAGGATTAAGGATTCAGGATTCGTACTTTGTTTTATCCACGTCCAAAAATACCTCAAAAATAATCATAGTGGTGTAAAATTCAAGAATGATCAAAACATGGATACAATCAAAGCTAGTCTCCAGAATAGATATTTTGGACGAAAAGAAAATTTTTCATTTTTCGATGAATAGTGTAATGATTCGTGAATAGTGTCAGATATCGTGAATAATACCGTGAGTATCGTGAATAGTAACTCAAACACCAAAAGATAGAAATTCCACAAAAACATCTTCACGCTTCATGAATAGTACTCGTGAATAGTAACTCGTGAATAGTAATTCATGAATAGTAACTTCGTGAATAGTAACTCATGAATAGTAATCCCGAGCATGAAAAAGTTCCAAATTTGATAAAAGTTCCAACCAATATTTCAAAGATAATGATATTGAAGAAATAATATCATTTGAGAAGAAAATAACATCCCTTACCTCGAAAGACAAGACTTCTAGTTGAAAACAGGATATAGGCTATGACTTGAACTTGCATCAGTATAGCAATACTCAAAGTATACTCAAAATACTCACAAGAATACGCTCGATAATATAGAGAGAGAAAACTTGATTTACGGTGTGATTTTCAATTCTAACCTAAGCACCTATTTATAGGAAATTGCTTAGAACACCAAAGCGTAAAATTTAATATAATAATAATATATATATTAATTTGTCTATGCCCACTTAGAATCATCTGAATTCAGCAACTTAACATGTGTTAAATGAGGCTCATACATCTAAAAAACGTTTTTGTTAATTAAAACAATTAAAACTTCCAAAAATCAATTATTTCGGAGCTTCGAAACTTCAATAATTCATAATAAATAGCTCTTTTATCAGAAAAATTGAAACTCACGACTTTCCATAGAAAATTCCATTATCTACAACTTTATGAAGGAAGTTTTCTAAATTCCAAAGCGAAATTGATAGAAATCCATAAGCCAAGGCGATTTTACAATTTATAATCAAATTTTGATCAATAATTGTGTCCACCAACACACAAAATATGTGTTAAACATTTAATGCCACAAAAATACTCTTCCTCCTCATATACTCATATATCCCACATTCATTATAAAAATATCACCGTTAATATATTATTAAAATAATATATTTAAATGAATTATTTTATCGGAAAAAGATAAAATATTAATTTTCAACAATTGTTACATTAAAAATTTTCTCCATCTATATCCACATAAAATCAATATTTTCCTCATCATATAAATTAATAATTAATTATTCACAAATAATATTACGAGAATCACGATCTTTGTGACGAGCGGTTCTCGGGAAGAGGGGGCTTTCAATAAGGATCTCTCTCTTCTTGGGTATGATTAGGTGACCAAACCTCTCCTTGACAGAACTTTCTAGACATTGCCAATAATGTTATCTAATAATATTATTCAGATAATATGAATTATTGCTCGATAATGAAAAAATCTTGTGTAATGACAATTATAACAATGAATATAAAATATCAACGCGCAGCAATTATTAAATCAATAAAATCTTTGAGCGATAATTCTTTGTAACCATTATTGAGTAGTGTCTTCTTACGTAAGAATCAATAATTGGTGTAATCTGAGTATCTTCTCGTGTTTTAACCAATTTGAGTATTTTAACAAGATTAATGATAATAACTACTGTAGTTATTTTTAAACCACTTATATTTGTCGTTTTCTTCATCCAATCGCTTTCCATTATGGGGCCCACAAAAAGCTCAGCTTTATATCGCATCACGAATATTCACGAAGCGATACGAATATTCCACGACCAAAACGAATATTCCCAAACAACAATAATATTTTATAACCACTTGCTTATTTGAAATATTTGCGTATTTTACCCATAACTTTCCACATTAATCAAATCAACCCTTACTATTTCAACATAATAAATAAAGGAAATTCCATTTATTTTAAAAAAAATCTGGGGTCTTACAACCTCCCCTCCTTATGAAATTTCGTCCTCGAAATTGACGTACGTACCTGGTGTTTCGAAAAGATGAGAATACCTCGCTTTCATTTCCGTTTCCAACTCCCAGGTCATTTCCTCAATAGCATGGTTTCTCCACAAAACCTTAACTTGTGGTATAACCTCGGTACATAGGACATGTTCTTTCCTATCCAAGATCTTGACAAGTACTTCCTCAAACGTTAAGTCTTGGCTATCTCGTCCGGTTCTAACTTCAATAGCGTGGTTGGTCGTCCACATATTTACGTAACATCGATACGTGAAAAACGTTATGAACACGCGTCATACTTGGCGATAAAACGAGTCTATAGGCCACAGTTCCTATTCGATCGAGAATTTCAAATGGATTAATAAATCGAAGGTTTGAGCTTTCCTCACCTCACCGATTCTCGCTTTTGAAATAACAACTTCTTGCACCTCCTTCTTCAAATTCATCAGCTCCGGTGTGTATCTTGAACAACTTTAACTTTATCGATTAAAGTCGATTATACTCGTATATCATCACGTGGGTAACTAGAGTTTTCATCTCCATCTCTATTATTTGTAAATTATACGAAATGAGTCTTTGACAATATCGTACTCGTACTGTGTATACGATCTTCTACTCAACACGTCAGCTACCACGTTCGCTTTTCCAGGATGGCATGGTCAAGAACATGTGTTGAAATGAGTCTCCTCTTGAGTTCTTGAAGCTCTTCCCACATTCCTTGCTCCATTCGAATTTTGTATCTCTACGAGTCAAGCTGCGCTTAATGGAATAGCGATTCGAGAATATCCTTCAACGAATCTCCGATAATAACCAACTAAGCCTAGAAAGCTACGTATTTCGATTACCGACTTAGGTTGTTCTCAACTATGACTAACATCCCAACCTTGGATAGCACGTTACAATGACACCTATCAGTTTACTATCGCACGAATATGGTGTCCCCTATGGAGAATCGGCGGTGCATTCCACAAAGGAAGTCACCGGATAAAAGGCTCGGTACCAAATTCTATAGTTGAAATTTTAACTCGAAGTTCAATAGGAGCCATTCGATATGAGATTTTAGAAATGAGTTTTGTACCAGGTTCAAAGTCGATACAATATTTAATATCAGTCTTTGGGAGTAAGCCAAGAAATTCTTCAGGAAATACATCAGAAAAAATCAATAACAACAGGAATATTATTCAAATCTGACGTGTCTTTATTCAAATCCATAACATGGACTAAGAAAACTTGACATCCATAATACACGAATGACTTCATGGCTTGATATGAAAATGTTTGACTACAATGGTTTGATTGCTTGAATTCGAATAACAGGTTGTTTAAGAATATGAAAACTAACAACCTTACAAAAGTAATCAATTTTGGCATGATGAGTAGTTAACCTTAAAATCACATCAAAAGCAAATATCTCTATAGAAATAAGGTTAACATGTAATGTGATAGTGCCAACCTGAATCAAGCAAGATTTCTAAACAACGGATGTAATGAAAGTTTCTCTAACTGAGTCTCCATAAATAAGGTCAAAGTCTAATTTCTCCGTAATCAAGTTCAAACGTTGGCGCTTAAAGCAAGAGAGATAAAAGAATGGGTAGAACCCAGATATCTAGTAAGGTATAAACTTCGCAAGAATTTATAATTAACTAACCCGTGCTAACTTCGTTCGGGTTCTCGCATTTTGACCGGTCACAACAAACGCTCTTCAGAATCGTTGACTTTGATTTTTACGGGACATCCTTTTGAGTCACCATTCCCTTTCGGATTTGGATTTCGATACCGCATAATCTCGAAGCGATATGTCCTTCTTTTCCACAATTATAGCATACCTTAAACTGTTGTGGGCGGTTTGGTGATATGTCCCTCTTTCCGCATTTGTAACATGTCTGACCGGTGGTCTTTCTCCTCCTTGGAACCGGTTGCTCTTTGGCGGCGATCTTCTTCACATGGTCGTTGTTAAATCTCCTCTTTTAAAATCTCCTCCCGACTCGCTTTCTTCTATTTTCATGGCCACGATTACCACCGAGTGGTTTACGCCTTTGTTCAGTATTCTTCTTTCTCCATTTGGTTATCGTTATTCGATGATCGCTATCTTGATATGATCCTCGGTTATGGTCCCTCGGTTGAACGTACTCGTTATCTCGCTTCTAACATTTGAGCCCTATTGACAACATCTGAATAGAGAGAAAATTTATGAGAAATGAGATCTTGACGTATCTACGGGTTTCAAACCTCTCGAAACATCCGCGTCATCGTTCCTCATTCTCCACCAAATAAGGTGCAAACTGGATAACTCCGTGAACTTCGCCTCGTCTTTCGGACCGTCATGTTATTCTCGCTCGATCTAATAAACTCCACTTCCTTCATACGACGAATACTTTCGTGGAAGTACTTGTCATTGAACATTTCTGAAATGTCTCCCATGACATCTTGCCGAGTGCTGTTGGATGGGTATGCTTCATGAGACTTCGCACCGATGAGTTTGCCTCGCCACGGAACATAAAGGTGGCGAATGGAACCTTCTGTTCCTCCGTGCATCCCAAGACATCGAATATCTTGGTAATTTGCTTGACCCATGTTTCCGCGCCATGATCGGATCGGCTTTCCCTTAAATTCTGGTGGTCCCAACTCTTTGAATCGCTTGTTTGTGACAACCCGTGAATTGCTATCATTTCTCTTGTATTTTGAACACGAGTCTCCCTCGTGCGATTTTGCATGAACTGCAAAAAGCTTCTAAACATTCCCTCGTTCATCATCTCGCTAGTGGTGTTGTTCACGGGAGGAACATTGCCGACTTGTTGCACGTTCTCCTCGTTGGTGAGTACTGAGCGTCTCCACGGTCTCATTTCCATTGTTAATATTCTCGATCGACATTCTCAAACATCGACATAAAACAAGGGTTAATTAAGGAAATCAATATATCACATAATATCCCTATATCTTGACCAACAAACAAATAAGCTTAGGTAGGACACACTAGCGAAGGATTTATTCGTCTCTCCCTCCTAGTTCTATTCTAGATCTCCGCCAGAGATCATTCCCTAAAGCTCGATACCAACCTGTGACGCCCCCAAAATAGGTCCATTCCATCCAACCCATTCGAGTCGCCAAATACATGATGCGAAATAACTACAACTTTATTATTACAACATATAAACTGTGAGTTTAAATACGAGATATTGCCATCTGACAATATCCACACGCAAATAAATCCCCATCATAATTATTGATACATTTATTTTACAAAATGGTGAGGACTACTATACAACTCTCTCTAGAACCTTCATTCCATACCCGACTAGTACTTTCGCTACATTCTCGCCTCCCGAGAAGAAAAATGGAACAAAAAGGAAAAGGGTGAGCTCAACTAGCCCGGTAAAGAATATTATGACTAAGATAATATACAACAAATTATCATTAGTCTTCAACAGAAAAAAAAAACTAATAAAATACAATAGACAACAAGTTTTTAAACCAATATTCATGATGAAATAATAATTCATTAGAAGAGTTAAGTAGAGAATGCAACAACTATCTTCTATGTATGAATTTAAAAGTTAAATAAATCTATCTTTTATCCCCCGTAACATCAATCAACATACATACGGAATCAAATATTCATCTTTGCATTACGGGCCAAAGATATTCATCGATTGGTCATGTTCATCTAAACACTGTTCATCTTTGCACTCTGAGGCCAAAGATATTCTTCAGAAATCATTCATCTTTTGACTACTGAGCCAAAGATATTCCATAATATCATCATTTAAGGATGAAGATGATGAAAATATTTTAAAGAAAGCGAATCCAATTGAAACAAAATGACAAGGATTAAGGATTAAGGATTGAGGATTCGTACTTTGTTTTATCCACGCCCAAAAATACCTCAAAAATAATCATAGTGGTGTAAAATTCAAGAATGATCAAAACATGGATACAATCAAAGCTAGTCTCCGAATAGATATTTTGGACGAAAAGAAAATTTTTCATTTTTAGATGAATAGTGTCGTATTGAATGAATAGTAGTCAGATATATCGTGAATAGTCAGTATCGTGAATAGTAACTCAAACACCAAAAGATAGAAATTCCACAAAAACATCTTTACGCTTCATGAATAGTACTCGTGAATAGTAACTTCGTGAATAGTAACTTTGAATAGTAACTTCGTGAATAGTAACTCATGAATAGTAACCCCGACATGAAAAAGTTTCAAATTTGATAAAAAGTTCCAACCAATATTTCAGCATAATGATATTGAAGAAATAATATCATTTGAGAAGAAAATAACATCCCTTACCTCGAAAGACAGTACTTCTAGTTGAAACACCGGATATAGGCTATGACTTGAACTTGCACCGTATAGCAATACTCAAAGTATACTCAAAATACTCACAAGAATACGCTCGATAATATAGAGAGAGAAAACTTCAGTTTCTGGTGTGATTTTCAATTCTAACCTAAGCACCCTATTTATAGGAAATTGCTTAGAACACCAAAGCAGAAAATTTAATATAATAATAATATATATATTAATTTGTCTACGCCCACTTAGAATCATCTGAATTCAGCAACTTAGCATGTGTTAAATGAGGCTCATACATCTAAAAAACGTTTTTGTTAATTAAAACAATTAAAACTTCCAAAAATCAATTATTTCGGAGCTTCGGAACTTCAATAATTCATAATAAATAGCTCTTTTATCAGAAAAATTCGAAACTCGCGACTTTCCATAGGAAATTCCATTATCTACAACTTTGCAGAAGGAAGTTTTCCAAATTCCAAACAGAAATTGACCGAAATCCACAAGCAGGACGATTTTACAATTTATAATCAAATTTGATTCGATAATTGTGTCCACCAACACACAAAATATGTGTTAAACATTTAATGCCACAAAATACTCTTCCTCCTCATATACTCATATATCCACATTCATTATAAAAATATCACCATTAATATATTATTAAAATAATATATTTAAATGAATTATTTTATCGAGAAAAAGATAAAATATTAATTTTCAACAATTGTCACATTAAAAATTTTCTCCATCTATATCCACATAAAATCAATATTTTCCTCATCATATAAATCAATAATTAATTATTCACAAATAATATTACAGAATCACAAGATCTTTGGCAACTGAGGCGGTTCCAGGAAAGAGGGGCTTTCGATAAGGATCTCTCTTCTTGGCGCTTGATTAGGTGACCAAACCTCTCCTTGAGATGTAACTTTCTAGACATTGCCAATAATGTTATCTAATAATATTATTCAGATAATATGAATTATTGCTCGATAATGAAAATCTTTGTTAAATGACAATTATAACAAAGAATATAAAATATCAACGCAAAGAATTATTAAATCGATAAAAATCTTGAATAGTAATTATCGTAACCATTATTGAGTAGTGCCTTCTTCACGTAAGAATCAATAATTGTGTGTATCTGGTGTGCTACTCTTGTGTTTTAACCATCGAGTATTTTAACGATGATTAACTGGTAATAACTACGCCATGTTATTTTTAAACCACTTATATTTGTCGTTTTCTTCATCCAATAAGCTTTTTAGTTATGGGGCCCAAAAAAGATCATGCGTCGCATACGAATATTCCCAAGCGATCTGAATATTCCACGACCAAACGAATATTCCCCGACAACAATGAATATTTTATAACCACTTGCTTATTTGAAATATTTACGTATTTTACCCATAACTTTCCACATTAATCAAATCAACCCTTACTATTTCAACATAATAAATAAAGGAAATTCCATTTATTTTAAAAAAATCGGGGTCTTACAAGGACTATGATCTAAAACAAGAAACAAGGTCAGATCATTAGTATATTGAACGATATGAGCAGTCAAAAGGCGTTGACCGACCACGGAAATGTGAATCTGGGTTACCCAGATTTCCCCACAGTGTCTGACAAGATGTTCTAGCCTTCGGATCTTGCTTGTGTTTTATGTTTTTGGTCTTGTTGTTGGTTGTATGTTATAGACTGGTATATGAACTACTAATACATGCCATTATATCACCTTGATTAATAACAGAATTGTTTATATTTATGGTCAAACCTTAGTTGGATGAAATGCATTTCATTGAAGTTCGGAAAACCCGTAATCTTCAATGATAGAATTTTTCGACAAGCGTTGACTATCTTTTATCTGTCATATGGGATGTTTTGGTTATGATATGAAGTTATGAAACTATACCTTGTCATCTCGACTACATGTTTGAACCACTAGATCACACCAACCGACCCCAGAAGGCAAAGATTGAAAGGCTCAAAGTAGGGACCCTGCACTGTTCTTCATTTTCTGGGTAACCCAGAAAATGAAGAACATGTCTAACATGATTTTGTGGGACATAGATCTCTCGGTTTTGATGTTGTATGACCTATCTAGTTATTGTAACATGTAATATTACATTAGTACTACGATCTATAAGCATTAGTTAGCCCAGAACATGTATGGATTAGAAATAATAATCGGTCAAACGATCCACCTTGGTATCTAATATGAAGATCTGGGCAGGCTCAAGAACACCATTAGTGACGGATTCATCACCTAAGGCCCCCATAGCGACACTTAAATTCGGAAATTAATTATTATTTTCTGAAAATGATTATTTTAATTAAATAAATTGAAATAAATGATTTTTAATTATTAAAAATACTAAATAAATTCTGAAAAATTATTTTAAAGTCTGAAAAATTGTTTTTAATTATTTTGAGTATATTTCATAAATATTTATTATTTTTGGAATATAAATGGTATTTAATTTATTTAATTATAATATTAAATAAATTATTTAAACATGATTTTAATACATAAAAATCGTGAAAAATAATATTATGGTAAAAGAAAATATTTTAAGTTATTTTCAAAGTGACTTTTAATATTTTGTGATGAATTTCATTAATTAATTAATATTAATGATAATTAGTTTATTTAATAACTATATTAAATAAATTATAGAAAAATAGAATTAATGATTTATAAATCATATAAAATGATTTAAGTGTTAGAAAAATATTTTTAAGTTATAAAATATAACTTTTGATATTTTTTCATGAAAATATTAATATTTTAATATTAATAGCAACTATCGAATAATGAATTTAAGTGTTTAAAATCATATTTAAATGATTTTAAGGTATTAAAATAATTTGATATATTATAAATATATTATAATATTATGAAATGTATTTCATTAATATTTGATAATAAATAAATATTAATGATAAAAGAATTATGTGGTATTTATATTATTTAAATACGTGTTTAATGATGGAAAATTTACGATAAATAGTAATAATTATTTAAAAATTATTACGAGCTTACAAAAAATATTTCGACTGTTAATAAATTATCTTAGATAATGGTTAAGTGTTTATACAGAGTTTAATTGAACTTAAACTCGTGAATTGTCCGACTAGACCGTCGGGATGTCAGTTTTGTGTCGGGTTCAACTCAGATTACAATAGTTTGACTTGATACCGTGTCTTATGTGTGTAATAGACTGATAGGGTTATGTGTTATGTGTAATGTGTTTAGGTTATTTTATAAATTGTGATGATATTATTCTAATATTGGAGATCTATATTACTAATATTAGGTCTTCGGATAAAGCGTTATAAATTGCGTTGCGGTAATTAACGGTTCAGGCAAGTTTAGTTTTTACATAACTCTACTAAGAGTTGTTTCATTCGGATAAGCTTATGGTTAATCATTGTTGGTTGCCATGAATTGTACTCTGTACATAATGCATGTATAAGTCAGGTATGAAAGGCTGATCACCTTCATTACCATTTGGTTCAAATATATTTGTTCATGTATAATACTTGTTCAGTCATAAATTTGTTCCTTCTAGTTCACAATTATATTATTGAATTATAGCCAGCTTATTATTCAGACTCTTTCAATCATGATATATCATTATATTGTTGAACTTAAACTTGATGGGAAATCCTTATGCTCACCCTTGCTATATCATGATAAAACATTGCAGATTAAGACGAATGCGTCGGATACAAGGAAAGGTCCAAGACAGTTTCAGCTTTAGTATACGTGTGCAGTAGATTTGTAATAGAGTTGTATAATAATAATGTTATGTGTTAGAAAATTTATGAATTGTGTATAAGCTAAGGTTACTCGACCTTGGGGAAAAGTATGTAAGTTTAATGTATAAACAATTTATGTTTATATCTTTCGCAAATATAGTAATAGTGATAGAATGATCGAACCGGATCCGTGGTGATTCGGGACCTCGGATTCGGGGCCCTCACAGTTGGTATCAAAGCTGTTGGTTATGAACCTTAGGTAGGAATACCTGAGACTAATAACCGCAGTGATTAGGATAAGATCTAACTCACATAGAGTTAGTCGGTCGGTCAGATTCAAAGACGAATCTAGGCGAGTTATAAGATACAGAGTTCCCTAACTCTGATAATAAAGTTGAACAGTAGTGATGAATAGATAGAGTCTAAAAGACTAAAAGTACAGTGATAGGAGATCGTAAAACAAAACGATCATAGTATAGAAATGAATTGTAATATATACGATGAGATCACCCCGTGATCTGATAAGGTTATAGTATGGGATAAGAATCAATCTGATGATTGGAATGTTTACAACAAGATTGTTGTTTGAATTGGTACAGATTCAGGAAAGGATTATGAATACGAGTTGAATGAAATTCGTATTGAGAAGGGAGTTAGTGTTAGGTGGGGATTCAATTGAGGATTCATGTCGGCAGTTGAGTTGTATGATTCCTTGTATGGCGGAATTGTACTTGGTGTAACAACTACTTAGTTCTGACAATGATAATCATTGAAATGTTTGTGTCGCGCTATTTGCTATATGCATGTTAAGAGGGTGATTCCTTTTCTCATGTGTATAACAGATAGATAGGTCATAGATAGAGGATTTAAGGTTAAGTACGAGTTCTTAAAACTCATACTTATGTGACATACTTGATTCATAGTTATATTAAATGTTTATGAACCCTCGGTGAATGGACGCCAAAGTGCATACAGGAAAGTTCTTAAACTCATATGATTGTGGCAATTTATGGACTCATAAGTGTGGTTTTCTGAAGCTGGGTATAGTTGTAAGCGGGATATCGAGGATAATAGGAGCAGATAGATGGTTAAGCAAATGATTATTAGTGGAGACATAAGTTTTCAGAAACTCCTAGCTATGCTAGACTTCGAAATGTTGACATCAAGCTAAATACGCATTATGTTCTTTTGAAAAAAAAATGTAGACTCGTAATCATTTTTGAAACGGTTTAAAGTATAGTATATGCTACTTATTTCAGCTAGACGCAAACGATTTGAAATATCAAAATAAATTTTATTTATCACTCATGTACCATGTAACCTGGTGCAGATATGATAAAAATTTGATGGAGTTGTAAATACAAGAATACTTAGTGTGAATTTGATCTAAAATCGTTATTTCACTATTAGTATGATGTGTGTTATTAAAGTCATACAATGATGGCATCCTCAAAGCGGATTGTTAATGAGACGACATCATAAGCGTCATTCTCGAAAATATTTTCAAAAATTTTAATTTGTCAGCGGGGTTTGGCTACACTTAAATAATTCGATTGAATTGAATTATTGATATGAGTCTATGCTATTCGATTCAGCTAGACTAAAGTTTATGAAAACTCTAAGTGTTCATTGAAAGAAATTTTCCGAACCAAATTGTTTTGGTGAGGAATCCGATAAGACTGAGGTAAGATTTTTGTGCCTATGGCAGAGATGAGAAATAGAGTCGACCAGTAGTACTTAATTAGTACATGACATACTGGATTAATTACCCACTATGTCCGTAAGTTATGACGGTTTGTGGATGAATTTCCTATAACCTTTGCGAAAATGACAGACAATAGTCTATAAAACCCCTCAGCACAATTTCAAAATTTTTATTCTTGTGAAGAATGTATTGGGTAGCATGTGATGATGAAAAGGAATGGTGTAAGGTGTAAAGTGTAAGGTAAATTTCGAGGACGAAATTTTTAGAAGAAGGGGTGAATGTGACAACCCGAGAATTTGAATATTTTTAAAAAAAAATTATTAATTGATTTAAGGTTCAAAATTAGAACCTAAACTGAAAATTAGTGTATGCATTTGATATTTTTAAGATGGAATTTTGAGGATTTCAAAATTCTGTGAAGGATTTAAATGAATTATTCAGGATTAAGGAAATACGTGAATATGTTCTATGTATATGTGTACAATATGTGGTTAAGGGTCAAGAGTTGACCAGATAAACGATATCTGTAACAAACCCTAAGTATATATTAAGAACGTCAACGTTCGGTTAGAAAACCCTAGCGATTAACAAGAAACCCTAAAATCGGTTCTGAAAACCCTAATTTCAATTCCGGGAATCCAAAACCCTAATTCGGTGTACGAAACCCTAATCGAGGAACTTAAATGATTATTATATTGCTTAAGTGCTATATATTATATTATTAATTAGGGTAAAGTTTAATTATTTAGCAAACCCTAATTTAATATTTTTAAACCCAAAACTTCGGGATTTGAAACCCTAATTTTATAATTAGGGAAAACCTAAGTTTTAAATTAATAACTGTAATGTTAATTAGGAATATTAATTCTAATTTTCAAGTTATGAGTAATTAGAAAACGCTAATCTAATTACGAAATTTAATTTCTAATTTAGGAAAATTATTTTTCTATTATAAACCCTAATGACCATTTTGACCCTAATTGCTTAATTAGTAATTGTAATTAGGAAATGCTAATCCTAATTAGCAAGATTTAAGTAATTAATGATTAAGAAATTTTAATATAACTAGAAAATTCTAATTATAATTTAGAAATATTAATTTTCTATTTTTAAAACCGAAATTTAGAAATCTTAAAAATTAAATTGCAAATTAAGGGTTAAACCCTAAACCCTAAAATGGTTCAAACCTTAAACCCTAAATTTTCCAAACCCTAACCAAACCCTAAACCCTAAGGGTTTGGCTAATGGAAAAGAATGTCATTAATTTTATATGCGAAAAGACTAAAATGCCCTTAGTGCATTATTGTGACTTGACTTGCAAGAATTGACCTAGTGAAGTTGGTGACCAAAACCTAGCCTAGCCATGTGACTATATCTCAGCCATTTCAGCCGAAATCTGTAAGATCATAGCAACATGTAATCAAATAAATAGATTAAAGAGAGAGAAAATGGCACTTTAATTCTCATTTTCTCTAAACACATTCTCTTACTAGAAATTCGAGATTTAGAAAAAGAGAGAGAGAAAAGATCAACCAAATTCAGTTTATAGCTTTACAATATTAGATCACAAAGTCAGAAGTCAAGATCAAGCCCTAAAAAGGTATAAGAACCCTAATCCTAGAAATCCTTTGATCTTATGTTGGATGTTGTAATTTGTTGTTTAGATATGTGTTAGAGGGTGTCACTTGATGATCTGGGTTGCCACAACTTAGATCCATATCATTTAGATGCTCGAAATAAAGTTTTAAGCAAATCTGGAAAAAAATCAAAAAGTGGCCTGACAGTCATATGTCAGAGGCCCTAGATCATTCTGTGTTTTTGATATTAGTTGTTTTATGTTATAAATATGTTCTTTGTCATGAGGACTATGATCTAAAACAAGAAACAAGGCCAGATCATTAGTATATTGAACGATATGAGTGGTCAAAAGGATTGACCGACCACGGAAATGTGAATCTGGGTTACCCAAATTTCCCAACAGTGTCTGACAAGATGTTCTAGCCTTCGGATCTTGCTTGTGTTTTATGTTTTTGGTCTTGTTGTTGGTCGTATGTTATAGACTGGTATATAAACTACTAATCCATGCCATTATATCACCTTGATTAATAACAGAATTGTTTATATTTATGGTCAAACCTTAGTTGACCATACATTTTATTGAAGTTACGGAAAACCAGAATCTTCAACAAACCAAATTTTCCGACAAGCGTTGACTAGCTTTTTATACATCGTATGGGATGTTTTGGTTATGATCTGAAGTTATGAAACTATACCTTGTCATCTCGACTACATGTTTGAACCACTAGATCACACCAACCGACCTCAAAGGCAAAGATTGAAAGGCTCAAAGTAGGGACCCTGCACTGTTCTTCATTTTTTGGGTAACCCAGAAAATGAAGAACAGGCCTGACATGATTTTGTGGGACATAGATCTCTCGGTTCTGATGTTGTATGACCTAGCTAGTTGTTATAACATGTAATATTACATTAGTACTACGATCTATAAGCATTAGTTAGCCCAGAATATGTATGGATTAGAAATAATAATCGGTCAAACGATCCACCTTGGTATCTGACATGAAGATCTGGGCAGGCTCAAGAACACCATTAGCAACGGATTCGTCACCTAAGGCCCCCTACAGCGACACTTAAATTCCAAAATTAATTATTATTTTCTGAAAAATGATTATTTTAATTAAATAAATTGAAATAAATGATTTTTAATTATTAAAAATACTAAATAAATTACGAAAAATTATTTTAAAGTCTGAAAAATTATTTTTAATTATTTTTAGTATATTTCATAAATATTTATTAGTTTTTGGAATATAAATGGTATTTAATTTATTTAATTATAATATTAAATAAATTATTTAAAATGATTTTAATACATGAAAATCATGAAAAATAATATTATGGTAAAAGAAAATATTTTAAGTTATTTTCAATGACTTTTAATATTTTGTGATGAATTTCATTAATTAATCAATATTAATGATAATTAGTTTATTTAGTAACTATATTAAATAAATTATAGAAAAATAGAATTAATGATTTATAAATCATATAAAAAGATTTAAGTGTTAGAAAAATATTTTAAGTTATAAATTATAACTTTTGATATTTTGTCATGAAAATATTAATATTTTAATATTAATAGCAACTATCGAATAATGAATTTAAGTG
This sequence comes from Panax quinquefolius, assembly GCA_020205615.1. Lineage (NCBI taxonomy): Eukaryota > Viridiplantae > Streptophyta > Magnoliopsida > Apiales > Araliaceae > Panax > Panax quinquefolius. The sequence continues at coordinate 56,560,004 of CM035172.1, read as the reverse complement.
TTTAAAAATCATATTTAAATGATTTTAAGGTATTAAAATAATTTGATATATTATAAATATATTATAATATTATGACATATATTTCATTAATATTTGATAATAAATAAATAATAATGATAAAAGAATTATGTGGTATTTATATTATTTAAATACGTGTTTAATGATGGAAAATTTACGATAAATAGTAATAATTATTTAAAAATTATTACGAGCATACGAAAAATATTTCGACTGTTAATAAATTATCTTAGATAATGGTTAAGCATTTATACAGAGTTTAATTGAACTTAAACTCGTGAATTATCCGACTAGACCATCGGGATGTCAGTTTTATGTCGGGTTCAACTCAAACTACAATAGTTTGACTTAATACCGTGTCTTATGTGTGTAATAGACTGATAGGGTTATGTGTTATGTGTAATGTGTTTAGGTTATTTTATAAATTGTGATGATATTATTCTAATATTGGAGATCTATATTACTAATATTAGGTCTTCAGATAAAGCGTTATAAATTGCGTTGCGGTAATCAACGATTCAGGCAAGTTTGTTTTTACTTAACTCTACTAAGAGTTGTTTCATTCGGATAAGCTTATGGTTAATCATTGTTGGTTGCCATGAATTGTACTCTGTACATAATGCATGTATAAGTCAGGTATGAAAGGCTGATCACCTTCATTACCAGTTGGTTCAGATATATTTGTTCATGTATAATACTTGTTCAATCATAAATTTGTTCCTTCTAGTTCACAATTATATTATTGAATTATAGCCAGCTTATTATTCAAACTCTTTCAATCATGATATATCGTTATATTGTTGAACTTAAACTTGTTGGGCAATCCTTATGCTCACCTTTGCTATATCATGATAAAATATTGCAAATTAAGACGAATGCGTCGGATACAAGGAAAGGTCCAAGACAGTTCCAACTTTAGTATACGTGTGCGGTAGATTTATAATAAAGTTGTATAATAATAATGTTATGTGTTAGAAAATTTATGAATTGTGTATAAGTTAAGGTTACTCGACCTTGGGGAAAAGTATGTAAGTTTAATGTATAAACAATTTATGTTTATATCTTTCGCAAATATAGTAATAGTGATAGAATGATCAAACCCGGATCGCGGTGATTTGGGACCTCGGATTGAGGCCCTCACATTAGCAAGATAAGGCATGTTGTGGAAAGAATGAGCAAGCCCGTTTGCAATAGCATCATGGTCCAAACCATGGCCACTCTCATCAAGCACACACTCCTCAGCACGGTGCTTGAGTGTTTCCAACGTTATTTCAGCCTCATGATGCATCACACGGAGGACATCCCCACAGGAAGGGTCAGGAACAACACGCGTCACTGCAAAACTATAAGGCCCATCGCAATAAGCAATAATTCAAAATCTTGCGACAAAAATCTCTCTCAATGCATTATCAATTCTTTAACATTTCTACAGGCTGGAATAGTTATATTTTCCATTAAATCTACCTCTATATCCAAAGTTCAGTGTATCCCTTGCACTTTAGACATGCATGGATTATGGACAGATTATTCTGTTAGACTATACAACTGGCCCATGACCCAACTATTACGAGAACCCCAAGATTTGAGCTAATCGAATGTCAATACAGATATAAAAAACAAATACATAGGAAATAAAATAACATGAAATGAACACTTACGGTGCAAGATATTCACAAAATGGCGATAGCAACAACTACTTGATTGTAATTCTCGGAGGATGCGCGTGGCGATCACTTGACCCATTTGTATGCGGTGTATGTGCACAACATCATCGATCGCGTAATCAATTGTATCATCTTATTAAGCAAGAAGAGGCTGTGGTGTGGCGCCCCAAAATATATACATCACCTATTCTGAGTCGCCAAATACATGGTACAGAATTCAAATACAAACTTAATTATACAACAGTCGTGTAAAATACGACAAAACATAGGCTGTGAGTTTTAATACAAATACTGTCCTCTAGACAATATACACACTCAATGGAGTCCACATTATATTTATTATTACACTATTTTACAGAATAGTGAGGACTACTAATGCACCATCTAGGACCATCACTCTGTTCCCCGACTAGTCCCAGCTACGTTCTCATTTCATGAAGAGAACAATGAAAGCAAAAGGGTGAGCTCAACTAGCCCAGTAAGAAATATTATGACTAAGATAATGCAGAATAAATTATCGTTAGCCTTCAACAGTTTTAAACTGATATAATATAACAAACATCAAGTTTAAGCTGCGGTGAACAAGCAATCCATTAGAAGAGTCAGTAGGGAATAAAATCTACTATCTTCTATGATTTAAAAGGTTTTCATACATTTTTATCATTTGAGACTCGATTTTAATAAATAATCCACATCATCAAATCATCCTTCGCACTTTCGGCCAAGGATATTCTTTAGTATCACGACCACGAATTATCCATGCACTACGAGCCAAAGATAATCGTGTTTTCATCAACGGTTCTAATCATGCCATAAAATAATTCATCTTTGCACTACGGCCAAAGAGAATCCATATCCATAATCATACCAAAAATTGTCCATCAATGCACTACTACGGCCAATGAGAACTTTTTCCACATCATTTGTAACATTACGGTCATGATTACAAGAATAATCCCAATCATAATCATACCAAGTCCATCTATACTACTGAGTGCCAGATGACTTTCAAAAAAAATATAAACATGAGGATGATGATAATGATATAAGAATTCAATAAAACAAGTTCAAGAATTAATTTATTCGAGAACTAATAACGTCCAAATTGTCAACACGATCATTGCTTTATAGAGTAAAATTCAAGAATGCTCGGAAGAATATTTTCATGAAAAGATCTTTGGATGAAGCACAAATATCAAGGATATTCCACTAATTTCATGGAGTATAGAAGTCAAAACTTTAACCAACCGAGTATAATAAAGAATGGAATAACAAAAGAAATCATCATGCATGCGGTACTTCACATGTATAAAGTTATTCCAATGAGAATAATAATTAACGGAACTACCAGTCATGCGTAAAAGCACAGATGGGATGTTCCAATGAGAATAATAAAGAAACGGAATAATAACGAAATCACCGTGCATGCGGTACCGCATACAATGAGTTATTCCAACAAAATACCAATAAAGAGCGGAACCGGTCCCGTGTAAAATGCATGCATACGGATATTCCAATGTAATAATAATAAAAAAGCGGAACCCAGTCCGGCAGTAAAAACGCATGTGATGTGGATATTCCAATGTAATAATAAAGAATAAAATAATGAAGAAGAATTTCACGGTGTAGGGTATCCTCACAGATATCTGAGTTATTCCAATGAATAATAAAGAATGGAATAATGAAGTTCTCTTCATGAATAAGAAAGAAAGAATACCCCTTATGAGTACAACAAATAATATTCCCTACTATGACATCCCCAAAATAGGTTTATAACACCCATTCTTAATCGCCAAATACATGGTACAGAAAGCAAACTATAACTTCAATAATACAATTGTCCGGCAAAAAATCTGATTAACACATCTGTGAGTTTGAATACAACTATTGTCTAATAGGATAATTAAAACTCAAAAGGGTCCTCATTACAATTATTGATACGCTATTTCAGAGAATAGTGAGGACTACTAATGCAACCATCTGGACCGTCAATCCATTCCCCGACTAGTCCCAACTATATTCTCATTTCCTGAAGAGAACAGTGAAAGAAAGGGTGAGCTCAACTAGCCCAGTAAAGAATATTATGACTAAGATAATATACAACAAATTATCATTAGTCTTCAACAGGGAAAAAATCTGATAGAATATAATAGACAACAAGTTTTAGATCAACAACTGCAACGGAATAAGCTATCCATTAAAAGAGTCAAGTAGAGAAAGAATTCTACTATCTTCTATGAATTTAAAAGTCCATCATCAATATTTTATCCCTGTAACATCAATCAATACACATCTTTAATCAAATATTCATCTTTGCACTTGGGCCAAAGATATTCATTTCAGTATCACGATTACTCATGTTCATCTCAACACTCATTCATCTTTGCACTACGAGCCAAAGATATTCATTTAGTAATCATTCATCTTTGCACTTCTGAGCAAAGATATTCATCGATTAATCATTTATCTTTGCACTACTGGGCCAAAGATATTCATCGATTAATCATTCATCTTTGCACTACGGGCCAAAGATATTGAGAATATCATCATTTAGGGTGAGGATGATGAAAAATATTTTAAAGAAAAGCGAATCCGGTGAGATAACAGATCAAATATTAAGGATTCGTATTACAGTTTATCCGAGTTCAATAATATTCCGAAATAACCAATTTTGAAGCAGAATTCAAAAATAATGATCAAAACATGGATAAAATCAAAGATAGTAACCATAATAGACAACTTGGACAAAAAGAAAAAAATTCATTTTTCGGTGAATAGTGCCGTATTCGTGAATAGTGCTGTATACATAAATAGTGCCGTATACGTGAATAGTAACCTCGACACAAAAAGTTTCAAATTTGATAAAAAGTTCATACCAATATTTAAAGATAATGATATTGAAGAAAATATCATTTAAGAAGAAGATAATATCCCTTACCTCAAAATAAATACTTAGTACATTTGAATTTGGATATAATCTTGATGTGAAACTTGCACCGTATAACAACACTTCAAAGTATCAAAATACTCACAAGAATACGCTCGATAATATAAAGAGAGAAAGAGAGAAAACTTATGAATTCTGGTGTGATTTTCAATTCTAACTAAGCACCCTATTTATAGGAAAATGCTTAGAAACGCCATAGAAGACTAACTCGCTACCTAATGGCTTTTACATTATTATTACCACCCACCACATTTGAAATTCAATTGAGCACATTTCTCACCAACCAATTCTAGAATTTTCCAAAATATTTTATCATTTAAACAATAATCAGAAATTTCAATAATTCATAGAAAATAGCAGATTTATCGTAAAAAATACGAATTTTATGTCCATTCCACACGAAATCAAATTCTCTACAACTTTGTATCTTTGAGTTTTTCCAAATTCCAAACAAAAAAAATATCTGAAATCCACTAACGGATAATTTTTAATACCTCCAATCCGACAAAATACTGATAAAACACCTCAGCATTAATTCTTTCATTTATAACCACAATAAATATATCCAACATTTATATCCACATAAAAATAAATAATTCCTTATCATATGAATCAATAATTAATTATTCACAAATAATATTATAGAATCACATTTATGATAACCAGACTGTTCCCAGGAAAAAGGGGGCTTTCCGATAAGGATTTCTCCTTACTGGCGCGCAATTAGGTGACCAAATCTCTCCTGGACAAAACTTTCTAGACATTGCCAATAATGCTATCTAATAATATTATTCAAATAATATGAATTATTGATCTGATAATGGAGATACTGTGCAGTGACAATTATTGAACAACAATAATATAAAATATCAACGCAACAATTATTGAATCAATAAAATAAAATATTGAGCAAGAATTCATCGTGACAATTATTGAGTAGTGCCTTCTTACGTAAGGATCAATAATTCAACAATACTGTGCAATACCGTGTGCTACTATGCAACCACGCGTATTACTGTATTTTAACCACCGGGTATTCCAACAGTCTTAACGGTAACAACTACGCCGTTATTCAATTTTATCGTTTTCTTCATCCGACCATTATCCGTTATAGGGCCCATTAAATGGTTGGCATACGTCGTGCATGCGAATATTCCCTCGACGCGTAAAGAATATTCCACGACCAAACGAATATTCCCCAACAATTTAATATTTTATAACCACTTGCTTATTTTGCAAAATTTGCTCATTTCACCCATAACCAAAGTATTATATCAAATTAATACCTTATTATTCACAATAACAAATAGAGGAAAATTTGATTTTATTTATAAAAAGCTGGGGTCTTACAACCTCCCCTCCTTATGAAATTTCGTCCTCGAAATTGACGTACGTACCTGGTATTTCGAAAAGGTGAGGATACCTCGCTTTCATTTCTGATTCCAACTCCCAAGTCATTTCTACAATAGCATGGTTCCTCCACAAAACTTTAACTTGTGGTATAACCTTTGTTCGTAGGACATGCTCTTTCATATCCAATATCTTGGTGGTACCTCCTGATACGTTAAATCTTGACTATATCTAAATGCGGTTCTAACACAATAATGTGGTTTGGGTCGTCCATATATTTACGTAACATCGACACGTGAAAAGCGTTATGTACACGCGACATACTTAGCGTTAAAAGCGAGTCTATAGGCCAGCCCTACTCGATCGAGGATTTCAAATAAATTGAAGGTCGGAGCTTTCTACTCTTCATCGACTCTTACTTTAGAATAACGATTCTTGCACCTTTTCTTTATATTCATCACTCCGATTGTGTAGCTTGAAGATTTGAACTTTATCGATTAAAGTCGATTCTACTCAGATATTCGTTATCTTCACGTGGGTCCCTAGAGTCTTTAACTCTATCTTCATCATTTGTAAGTCATATAAAATAGATTTTTATGTTAAAATATCGCACTCATAAACGCATACGATCTTCTACTCAACGCGTCAGCTACCACGTTCACTTTCCCACGATGGTATTGAATGGTACGATCGTAATCTTCAACAGCTCGAGCCAACGTCTTTGGCGCATTATATGTTCGTTTTGGTTGAAGAAATATTTAAGGGTTTTAGAAATGGGTTTTATCTTTCGGAATTCAATACAAAATTCGATTTCACGCTCTAGGGTAGGCTAAGAAGTCCTTCGAGAATACGTCGGAGATTTATTAACAATAAAAATATCATTTAAAAATCGTGACTCTCATCCAAGACTTGGATAGCACATGAAATTAAGGTTTCTATTAACGAAGTTTTAATCGATAAGTCAAAGTCTAACTTCTCTGAGTCAAGTTTAAACGTTGAGCACAAGAAGGAGAAATAAAAGAGTGGGTAAAACCGGTATCTAATAAGGTATAGACTTTGTAAGAATTTATAATTAACTAACGAAGTGTTAACCTCGTTCGGTTACTCGCTTCGAGAAGTCATGAAAACGCGCTTCTTCCACGAAACCACCAACTTTGTTTTGTCAGTATCCACCTTTGGTGCTGCGTCCCAATCGGACTTGATTTCGCCATCTTGGACAAAATCGAGCTATGTGACCGTCTTTTCCACAACTAAAACCTATCTTGGAAACCTGTGAACAGTTTGGACTTATATGTCCCTCCTCTCCGCATCTATAGCATCTAACTGGCGGTCGTTCTCCTCCCTAGAATTTGTTCTTTGGTGTTGGTCTTTATTCTGACGCATCTTCCGTCATTGTTAAATCTTCTCTTCTTGAAATTTCCACTTGAATCATTTCTTCTATTATCTTGGCCATGATTACCCGAAGTGGTTACCATTTCGGCATGATAATTTCTTCCACGATGGTTATCATTGTTAGATGGACGTAATTGTCACCAAGATCGATTATTATCGTGTTGTTGCTCGTTATCCTTCGGTTGGGTTGGCTCATTATCGCACCACTAATCGAGCCCTATTCACAACATCTGAATATAAACAAAGTTTGTGAGAAATGAGGGTATCGACGTATTTCGGGTTTTACACCTCGCAGAAACATTCGTGTCATTCGTTCCTCATTATCAACCAAATGAGATGCAATCGGGATAACTCCATAAACTTAGCCCGTCTTGCGACACGTTCATATTGTTTTGCTCGACTTGATGAACTCAACCTCCTTCATGTGACGAATACTTTCGGGAAAGTACTTGTCGTTGAACAATTCTTGGAACTTCTCCCAAGACATCTTCAGTGCGGCATGTTGAGTACGCTTTACCGATTCCCACCAGTAATCTGCCTCTTCTCGTAACATAAATGTGGCAAAGGGAACCTTTTGCTCCTCGGAACATCCCAAGACATCAAATATCTTGGTGATCTGTTTTATCCATGTCTCTGCCGTAAGTGGTTCTGGCTTTCCCAAAAACTTCGGTGGTCCCAGCTCCTTGAACTGCTTGCCGGTGACCAACCGTGGGTTGCCATTATTTCCACCTATATTATGAACAGGAGTCTCTCTCGTTTAGTGTTGCATGAATTGCATAAAGCCTCTGAACATCCCATCGTTCACCATTACATCGGTGTTATTGTTTACATAAGGATTATTGTCTTCCTGTTACACCTTATCCTCGGTATTGATCGTTAGTGACTCAACGGTCTCATGTGCTTCATTGCTGATCTCAACATTTTCAGATGCCATTTTCAAACACTACAACAAAACAAGGGTTAATTGAAATGTCACATATTATCCCTATACTCTGACCGACCAAATAAATACCAAACAAACTTAGGTAGGTCATACTAGCGAAGGAATTTCCCATCTCTCCCCTCCAAGTTCTAGTCTCACATCTTAGCCAGGGATCATATCCCTAAGCTCTAATACCAACTGTGACGTCCCCAAAATAGGTTTACAACACCCATTCTGAGTCGCCAAATACATGGTACAGAAAGCAAACTACAACTTCAATAATACAATTGTCGTGCAAAATACGACAACACATACTGTGAGTTTGAATACAACTATTGTCTAATAGACAGTATAAAAACTCAAAAGGGGTCCTCATTACAATTATTGATACGCTATTTCACGAGAATAATGAGGACTACTAATGCAATCATCTGGATGGTAATCCATTCCCCGACTAGTCCCATTTATATTCTCATTTCTCAAGAGAAAACGGTGAAAGAAAGGGTGAGCTCAACTAGCCCAGTAAAGAATATTATGACTAAGATAATATACAACAAATTATCATTAATCTTCAACAGGGAAAAAATCTGATAGAATATAATAGACAACAAGTTTTAGATCAACAACTACAACGGAATAAGCAATCCATTAAAAGAGTCAAGTAGAGAAAGAATTCTACTATCTTCTATGAATTTAAAAGTCCATCATCAATATTTTATCCCTGTAACATCAATCAATACACATCTTTAATCAAATATTCATCTTTGTACTATGGGCCAAAGATATTCATTTGTATCACCAGTTACTCATGTTCATCTCAACACCTGTTCATCTTTTGCCACTATGGGCCAAAGATATTCATTAGGTAATCATTCATCTTTGCACTTCTGCCAAAGATATTCATCGATTAATCATTCATCTTTGCACTACTGAGCCAAAGATATTCATCGATTAATCATTTATCTTTGCACTACTGAGCCAAAGATATTCAAGAATATCATCATTTAGGACCGAGGATGATGAAAATATTTTAAAGAAAAGCGAATCTAGTGAGATAACAGATCAAATATTAAGGATTCAGTATTACGGTTTATCCAAGTTCAATAATATTTGAAATAACCAATTTTGAAGCGTAATTCAAAAATAATGATCAAAACATGGATACAATCAAAGATAGTAACCATAATAGACAACTTGGAAAAAGAAGAAAATTTCATTTTTCGGTGAATAGTCTTTGTATTCGTGAATAGTCAGATATATCGTGAATAGTGTCGATATCGTGAATAATAACCCAAACACAAAAAGTTCCAAATTTGATAAAAAGTTTATACCAATATTTGGATAATGATATTAAAGAAAATATCATTTAAGAAGAAGATAATATCCCTTACCTCAAAATAATAGTACTTCGATTGAATTTTGGATATAGTCTTGTGTGAAACTTGCACCGTATAAAGCAACACTTCAAAGTATCAAAATACTCACAAGAATACGCTCGATAATATAGAGAGAAAGAGAAAACTTATGAATTTCGGTGTGATTTTCAATTCTAACTAAGCACCCTATTTATAGGAAAATGCTTAGAAACGCCATAGAAGACTAAGACTAACTGCTTACTGATGGCTTTTTTTTTATTACATTATTTTCACCCACCACATTTGAAATTCAATTGAGCACATTTCTCACCAACCAATTCTAGAATTTTTCAAAATGTTTTATCATTTAAACAATAATCGTAAACTTTAATAATTCATAGAAAATAGCACATTATCGAGGAAAAATCTAATTTTATATCCATTCCACACTTAAATGAATTCTCTACAAATTTGTAGCTTTGAGTTTTTCAAATTCCAAGCAGAGAAAAATATCGAAATCCACTAACGGATAATTTTTAATACCTCCAATCCGACAAAATACTGATAAAACACCTCAGCATTAATTCCTTCATTTATAACCACAATAAATATATCCAACATTTATATCCACATAAAAATAAATAATTCCTTATCATATGAATCAATAATTAATTATTCACAAATAATATTATAGAATCGCATTTATGACAACCAGGCTGTTCTCAGGAAAGAGGGGGCTTTCCGATAAGGATTTCTTCTTACTGGCGCGTAATTAGGTGACCAAACCTCTCCTTGACAGACTTTCTAGACATTGCCAATAATGCTATCAAATAATATTATTCAAATAATATGAATTATTGATCTGATAATGGAGATCTTGTCGCGTTGACAATTATTGAACAACAATAATATAAAATATCAACTCAAAGAATTATTGAATCAATAAAATAAAATATTGAGCGGTAACTCATCTGTGACAATTATTGAGTAGTTCCTTTCACGTAAGGATCGATAATTCAACAATAATGTGCAATATCGTGTATTATTCTTGTGCAACCACGCCAGACATCGTATTTTAACCACCGGGTATTCCAACAGTCTTAACGGTAACAACTACGCCGTTATTCAATTTTATCATTTTCTTCATCCGACCGTTATCTATTATGGGGCCCACAAATGGCTGCGCCATCGTACGAATATTCCCCGACAGAAAGAATATTCCACGACCAAACGAATATTCCCCGACAATTTAATATTTTATAACCACTTGCTTATTTTGCAAAATTTGCACATTTCACCCATAACCAAAGTATTATATCAAATTAATACCTTATTATTCACAATAACAAATAGAGAAAATTTGATTTTATTTATAAAAAGCTGGGGTCTTACACCTACCTTAGAATAATAAAGAATGGAATAACAGAAGTTCTCTTCATGAATAAGAAAGAAAGAATACCTCTTATGAGTACAACAAATAATATTCCCTACCTTAGAAAAGAAGAAAATTTGGATATAAAAATAGTGAAGTAGTGAGAACACTTTTCTTCTTTCTCTCTATAGTTTTCTCTCTAGAGTTTCAAATTGAATTCGTAAGAAATAATGAATGAATGAGCTTTATTTATAGAAAATGGATCGCATAGTAACTAACTCATGAGCGGTCCAGATTGATTTACTTTTAATTTGACGGATCCATATTTAAAGCAAAATCTTTTAAATAAAATATAATATATTCTATTTATAATCTAATAAAACGAATAACTTTATAAAAGATTTTACTATCTGAAACACTATGCATACCTATGCAAATACTATGCATAATAAAATATAATATATTCTAATTATTGTCTAATAATAAAAATGATAAATTTATAAAAGTATTCTTTTTTATAAAAAAGATTTTACTATGCAAAATCTATGCAGTATAATTATACAACATTATGCATAATAGAATATAATATATTCTATTTATAGAATAACTTTATAAAAAGTATTTTATTTTATTACATTAATAATACCAATAAAACAAAACCGGTGACTTATCACATAAGCATCAATAATCAATACAGGTGTACTTACTTAACCACGCCAGACATTCTTTTCTTTTACTACTGAGAGTAGTTCAGCGACTTTTAACGGTAAAACTTCCGATTCCGTTGCGGGGTCCACCAATGATTGTACCGTCATACGAATATTCTCCGACCAATCGAATATTATACAACAACTTGTATACTTTTCAAAATTTATAAATACTACCCACAACTATAACATTATATCAAATCCACACCATAATATTTAAAAAAATTATTTTGAGAAAATTAAATATTTATTCATAAAAATCTGGAGTCTCACAATCTCCCCTCCTTATGGAATTTCGCCCTCGAAATTTACGTACGTACCTGGTATGCCGAAGAGGTGAGGATACCTTGACTTCATTTCAAATTCTAATTCTTGAGGTATAACCTTTGAGTGTTGAATACGATCCAAGATTTTAACACGTATCTCCTCATACGTTAAATCTTCTGCTATATCGTTTAGTTCTAAATTAATAATGTGGTTCAGGTCGTCCACATATTTACGTAACATCGATACGTTAAAAAAAACGTTCTGAACACGCAACATACTTGGCGGTAAAACGAGTCTATAGGCCACAATTCCTACTCAATCGAGGATTTCAAATAGGCCAATTAAATCAAGGGTCGAGATTTCCTCTCTTCATCGATTCTTGCTTCTAGAATAACGCCCTCTTGAACCTTCTTCTTCACATTCATCGACCGGTGTGTAGTGTGGAAGCGATTTTTAACTTTATCGATTAAAGTCTATTCTAATCGTATATTCATTATCTTCACGTGGGTCCCTAGAGTCTTTAACTCTATCTCCATAATTTGTAAGTTATACGAAATGGGTCTTTGTGTTAACAACATCACACTCGTAAACGCATATGATCTTCTACTCAACGCGTCAGCTACCACGTTCATTTTTCCCACGATGATATTGAATGGTACGATCGTAATCTTCAACAGCTCGAGCCAACGTCTTTGGCACATTACACGTTTATTTTAGTTGAAGAAATATTTGAGGGTTTAATAAATGGGTTTTGTACTGGGGTCAATACAAAATTCGATTTCACGCTCTAGGGGTAGGCTAAGAAGTCTTCAAGAATACGTCAAGAAATTTATTAACAATAGAAATATCATTCAAAACTGTGACTCTCATCCAAGACTTGGATAGCACGTCACATTGATACCTATCAACTTGCCATCGTCATTCACGACATCGCCTACAGAAAGTCTGGCTTCGGTGCATTCCACACAAGGAAGTCAACAACGAAAGGATCTGGGCTCTTTATTTATGGCTTGATATGACAATGATTGACTTTAGTGGTTTGGTTACTTTGAATTCGCATAACAGGTTGGTTAGGAATATGAAAGCTAACAACCTTACGAAAAGAATGATGAGTAGTTAACCAATCGATTCCTAAAATCGCATCAAAGGCAAGTATTTTCAAAGAGATAAGATTGACAGGTAACGTGAAAGTGTTGATTTGAACAAGATTTATAAATAGTGGAGGTAACGAAGGTTTCTCCCAACTGAGTTTAAACAAATATATCAAAGTCTAACTTCTCCGGAGTTAACTTCAAACATTGAACACAACTAGGTGAAATAAAAGAGTAAGTAGAACCCAGATATCAACATGGTATAGACTTCATGAGAGTTTATGACTAACATACCCGTGATAATTTTATTCGTGTTCCTCGTCACGAAAAAAAAAATGCTCTCTCTTAAACTCTGGCTTTGGACATGCGGGACATCCTTTGGCATCACTATCCTATTTGGTATTGACTTCACCATATGAGAAAATCGAGCTAGGTGACCTTCTCTTCCCTAATTAAAACACGCTTTGGATTCTTCAAGATGCGGTTTGGACGGATGTGTCCCATCTATCGCATTTGAAACATCTGACCCGGTGGTCGTTCTTTTCCTTTGAAGCGGTCTTTGGTCTTAAGCGTCTTCACGTCATTGTTGAACCTTCTCTTCTTGAAATGTCCATTCTTATTGTTTTGACCATGATTACCATCGAAATGGTTACCATTTACGGCATGTTGATTCCTCCATGCTTATATCATCACCGCTTTGATGGTTGTTATCACCGGTATTATCATTTTTGTTTACCGCTCTCTTTTGGTTGCGTTGACTCGTTATCGCTACTCCACTAATCGAGCCCTATTTACAATATCGAATACAAACACGGTTTATGAGAAATAAGATATTGACGTATCTCGACTTCAAACCTCTTAAAAACCGCGTCATTTCTCTCTTCATTATCAACCAAGTGGGGACGCAAATCGGGACAACTCAAAAAACTTGGCTTCGTCTTTGCGACACGGTCGTGTTGTTTTACTCCAACTTGATAAATTCCACCTCCTTCATGTGACGAATGCTTTCGGGAAAGTACTTGTCATTGAACACCTCTTGGAACTTCTCCCAAGACATCTTGAGTGCGTTAAGTTTGGAGTGCGTTTCTGATTCCCACCGGTGATCGCCTCTTCACGCAACATAAAGGTGGCAAGGGAACCTTTGCTCTCGGAGCATCCCAAGACATCAAATATATATCTTGGTGATCTCGCTTTAACCACGTCTCGCCTTAAGTGGTTCGGCTTTCTCAAAAACTCTGGTGGTCCCGGCTCCTTGAATTGCTTAGCGATGACCAACCAAGTAGGTTGCCATTGTTTCCTCTGCATTATGAGCAGGTAGTTTTTACCGATGTTGCATGAATTCTAAAAAGCTCCTAAGCGTACCATCGTTAAATCGATTAATCGATTGTTGTTGTTTATGGGAGGATTATCGCCATCCTGTTGCACATTTTTCGATTATTGATCGTGGAGAATCAACAGATCTCTGTGCTCCATTGCTATTCTCAACATTCTCGGATGTCATTTTTAAAATCCGCCACAAAACAAGGGTTAATTAATATATCACATATTATCTCTATATACAACGTGACCAATTAAATATCAAATAAACTTAGGTAGGTCATGCGTAAAAGCACGCATGAGGATGTTCCAATGAATAATAAAGAACGGAATAATAATAGAAATCACCACGCATGCATGCGGTGCCCAGCATGAGCGAGTTATTCAACGAGAATACCAATAAAGAGGCGGAACCAGTCCCACAGAAAAGCCTTGTGAGCAGGATATTCAAATGAATAATAAAGAACGGAATAATAACAGAAATCACCACGCATGCGGTATTTAGCATGATGTAAAAGTTATTCCAGCAGAATACCAATAAATACGGAACCGGTCGGCCAAAACGCATTGATGACGTGATATTCCAACAGAATAATAAAGAATGAAATAACAAAAGAATTTCACCAAGTATAGGGTATCCCGCGTATACAGGTTATTCCAACAGAATAATAAAGAATGGAATAACAAAAGTTCTCTTCATGAATATGAAAGAAAGAATACCCCTTATGAGTACAACAAATAATATTCCCTACCTTAGAAAGAAGAGTACTGGATATAAAAGTAGTGAAGTAGCAGAACACTTTTCTTATTTCTCTCTATAGTTTCTCTCTAGAGTTTCAAATTGAATTCGTAAGAAATAATGAATGAATGAGCTTCTATTTATAGAAAAAATGGATCAAGATAAGAAACTAACTTTCTTAACGGTCCAGATTGATTTATTTTAATCGATATCCATATTTAAAGCAAAATCTTTTAAATAAAATATAATATATTCTATTTATAATCTAATAAAACGAATAACTTTATAAAAGATTTTACTATGCAAAATACTATCAATCATTATGCAAACACTATACATAATAAAATATAATATATTCTAATTATTGTCAATAAAACAGATAACTTTATAAAAGTATTCATTTTTATATAAAAAGATTTTACTATCTGAAAAACACTATGCAACACTATCGCATAATAGAATATAATATATTCTATTTATAGAATAACTTTATAAAAGTATTACATTTTATTACATTAATAATACCAATAAAACAAAACTGGTGATTTATCACATAAGCATCAATAATCAATACTGTGTGCTACTACGCAACCACGCCAGTATTATTGTACTTTACTACTGAGAGTAGTTCAACAGCTTTAACGGTAAAACTTTAGTCGTTATTCTCATAAAAATATTTTTGTTTGTTTTTCGATCAAAATGATAATAATTTCTATGGGGTCCACCAATGATTGTACCAGTCATACGAGATATTTCCCGACAAAAAAATATTCCAAACCAATCGAATATTATACAACAACTTGCATACTTTTCAAAATTTATAAATACTACCCACAACTATTACATTATATCAAATCCACACCATAATATTTAAAAAAAATTATTTCAAGAAAATTAAATATTTATTCATAAAAATCTGGGGTCTCATAGTGACAGTAATCTGAGCACCTCTTTGAAAATGAAAATAAAATCCAACTCTCAACAGCTCATGGTCTAACTTGTAGCCAAGTGCATAGAATAAACGGAGAACGTTATTGCTTGCTTTGCTTTCTACCACAGTCCTCACAAGACCTGAAATTTGTTCAGTACCAACACCTCTCATTGCACCCCCCACATGTTGAACTGTCCTACACAACAACTTTCAACAGTTTCAACCATAATTACAGGCATATATACAATGAACTTGACAAGAAGAACTCCATCCCTTACCAAGTGGGCTCGGGCAGCTCAAGATCACATAAGAGTCGGACCTCTGAAGCTACAGAACCTGAATGTCATCAGACAGCAAATAATTTAACTCATGAGTAGGCGTCTAACATGGGCATGTCATTGGGCATGCATGTGTACATAAGCATTATCATATTGTTCATCCTTGTAACAAAATTCAACATTAAGATGAGGAAAAATTACCAAGGTTTGGACCACTTTTTAGGCACAATTCATGGATCCTTAACCGTTCTCTATGAACACCACAAAGACCTTGAAGAAGAATCTCCAGGGCTCTAACATGCTGCAAGACAACTAAAATATATTATCAGGAGACCAATTGTCCTCTTCCAAAAAACCAAGAAAAAACGTATTTCTTCCATCAAAGAGAATATGTGATTATTACGTAAATGGGATAATAACTGTCAACCATGCTTTGAGCTCATAATTGGATCTAAACCCTTAAAAAAATCCTCTGCTCTGCTTTTGAAACTTTGTAGGCAGCTGTTGTAAGTGGCCAACCATTAGCCTTCAACTTATTATCCTTAAAATCTTTTAGAAACCTTTGCAAAACGGCGTCTATTTTCTCTTCTGTTAAGATTTCAACAATACTCAGCTCTGCTTTCACCTCCTCACTGTGGATAAACTGTAAAGGAATTAAGTGGAAAATATTATGAATTAAAGCAAGCAAGATTAATTTAGTATCAACATTTGTTGGTTTGTAATATATATATATATATATATATATATATATATATATATATATATATATATTCTTAACTCGGTGGCTCTTACTGGGTACTTGGAACCAACTTCATAACCCATGCATAAATAAAAGAAGCTTATCTAAAACATAGAAGCTCAAGTCTTGTCCTAAACATTCTAAACCATTGTGGACCTAAACGATTAGATCACATCAGTAATTGTGGATCTAACGCCTTTTTTGTCTCTGTTGAGTGTAAAAATTATTCAAAATGGGTGTTGCACTTTGCACACACCATTTTCCCATCACTTTAACCAATCAAATGGGTAAAAAGTTATATATAACCAAATTGAATGCAGATGCCGTCATTTTTGGAGAACCACGTGAATTAATCATTGACAAATCCTTTATAGAAGTGTACTATATATTGTCCCTCATTTTCACAGAGCTTTCTTTAAACTTAAAAGAAAAATAACATGACACATTTAAACTTAATCCATCCTCCGCTAGCTCTCTCATTAGAACTTCGTTTAGCTCAACTCTGAATACCCCCG
The DNA here is from genome assembly GCA_020205615.1 of Panax quinquefolius. Lineage (NCBI taxonomy): Eukaryota > Viridiplantae > Streptophyta > Magnoliopsida > Apiales > Araliaceae > Panax > Panax quinquefolius. The sequence goes on along the minus strand of CM035172.1, from coordinate 56,542,400 downwards.
TCAGCAACAAATTGTTTTTTATGCAATAGCAAATAAAAAATCACCACCATATGGAATCCAATTACTTGCATCTAAAATTGAGGGGAAATGGGGATTGTACGAACTAACCTTTTTCTTTTTGCTAATCTGGGTCGCCATGATTTGTTGATATTGATTGCGAGACGACGATTTGGGTGCACTTCGGCAGTTTGTCAAAAATTGTAGCAATTGAGAGTGAGTATAAACTGTAACTATTAGGGGATTTATAGCATCCAAAATTGAGGGGAAATGGGGATTGTACGAACTAACCTTTTTCTTTTTGCTTTTTTCAGAAGGGGGTTGAGGGCTAGATTTTGGGTACCGGAGAAGAGAGGAGACCGGTAAATAATTATTGTTGCTCGATAAAGCGTCGTTTCAGGTAGTTCTCCAGTATCTCCATGACGGAGACGAATGCTTCATATCGTCTAGCTGGCGTCTGAACTCGGCCTCTCGAACCCTGGCTCGTTCTAGCTGTGCCTCGATCTCGGCTAAATGGAGACTCAGATCCTCCACCGTCCGAGAAGGAGCTTTCGATGGCAATCGATGTGAACCGTAACACATGTTTTGATGAGTCTGAGAATGGAGGAGAGAGAAAGATTTGTTGAAATGGAGAATCTGTAACTAAATCAAATGGTGAAAACCAGCTCTTCAACAATCTACGGGATGTTTATCCTTTGAATCAAGTCTTCTTTTGAATGAATTTGAATTAATTTAGTTGCCATATTTAGTAGAATTTGGGAAATAAATTTTAAATTTAGGTTTTATGTTAGATGGGCATGTGTAAAGGATAATTAGAAGCAGTAATTAGAATGGACAGATGTTAATATTTTAGAATGACAGATGTCAATATATTGTGTCATGTACTGTAATTTAGTATATATAATAGATTTGTATATGTACCATTATTCAAAAATAAATATTCCTTTTGAAATAATCATTACATTCCCCAAAAACAAACACGCTATATGGACTCTAACTTAAAAGGGCATTTTCGTCTTCCTAAAAGCAATGCCCTAGTTTGCCTCGCCAGTGCTGGCCCCTGTCGCCAGCAGTGTTAAAACCCTACCAAAACCCTCCTTACTGAATTCCTCACATACTCCCTCATTAACCAAATCTCAAAGGCCTCTCTTTTTTTCTGAATTTTCTCTCTCCAAAAATCAGAGAAAATGCCGCTGGGAGAAAGATTAGGCGACAAAAGCGACTCCAGGTACTGTGGAGTGGAGGCAGAATTCAACGATGACATGCCTCAACTTCTCTCTCTCAACATTCATGGCGGCTTCGATTTCGTCGTCGCTACTTTGGTTAGTAATTTATTTCAAAATTTGATCTTTGTATTTGCAATTATAAATGCCATACTTTTCTTGAGTGAATGGTCAGTATGCTACCTGTACCAGCTTATTATCTGCTAAGTTTGTGGTTACACCCATAAGCATTTAACTACATTTCCGTTTGATAATTCTGTCGAATACCAAATTTTTTCTCTTTTATTTACTGTTTATGTGTAAATCTACATATATAACCTAGCCCATGTGAAATTAAGGTTTGTTCTTTTTTGTGGCAAAAGGTAATAGAACCTCTATTGGTGAATTTGGTAGTTAGTCACAAAACTAATGTGGACACCCAAACCATTCTTAGGACCACAAATCCCTCTTGTATCTCAAATTTTGCTTGATGTAATCGTTTTACTTGCATACCTGTCTATTGGTGACCAATTAGCCAGTCACATATTGGCAATTAAAAATGCCGGTTTTTTCTTGTGTGAATGGTCAGTATGTCACCTATAGCAACTTATTGTAATGCTATGGGCTTTTTTTGTAGTGAAACCCTGATCTTTGTGGTTATACTCATAAGCATTTAGCTACATTTCTTTTTTTAATATTCTGTCAAAAACCATTTTTTAAATATACTTTTACTTAATGTTTATGTATCAATCTACATAAATAGGCAGCTGTGGCTAAAAATGAACCAAGCCCATTGCAAAATGTAATAGAACCTCTAATGGTTAATTTGGTAGTTTGTCACAAAACTAATGTGGATATCTCAAATTTTGCTTAATGTGATTGTTTTACATGTATACTTGTCTATTGGTGACCAATTAGCCAGTCACATATTGGCGAATAATGATGCCAGTATATTCTTGTGTGAATGGTCAGTATGTCACCTATAGCATTATTTTTTTTGCTAAAGGCTTTTGTAGTGAAATCGTGTTGTGTAGCTACATTTCTTTTTTAAATATTCTGTCTAAAACATACTTTTTTACTGTTCATGTATAAATCTACATATGTAGGCAGATATAACTAAAGATGGACCAAGCCCATGTGAAAATAAAGTTTGTTTTGTGGAATATTATTTGCAGAAAATTGAACTTCTGTTGGTTATTTGTAGTTAATCACAAAACTAATGTGTTTATCTCAAATTTTCTCAATGTAATTGGTTTACTTGAATGCATACATGTCTATTGGTGACCAATTAGCCAGGCACATATTGGCAGTTTGTAATGCCATTTTCTTTGTGTGAATGGTCAGTATGTCACCTACAACATTATTATGTTAAGGGCTTTTTGTAGTGGAACCCTGACATTATAGTTACACTCGCAAGCTTTTAACTACATTTGATATCTAAATGCTCTGTCCAAGACCAACCCTCTTTACTGTTATGTTATGTATTTGAAAATGTAGGCAACTGTAGTTAAAAATGAACTAAGCCAATGTGAAGTTAGTTTTCTTCTTTTTGTTGAATATTATTAGTGAGTACTATTGAAGGGACATTGGGTAGTTATATCTAGAATCAATTTGTCTCAATATTTGTTGCTGATAAGAGTAAAAGAGAGCAAAAGTAATGCCTCCCTAAGATAAAAGATCAATAGTCGATTTGAAGAAAGAAATATAGTTTGAATATGTTATCTTGTTTCAGATGAGTATTTTTCATATTCTTAAATCACCTCTTGTAACTTAATTGTTAAATTCAGATGCCCATATGATCTGAATTTTCTATTATGCATCTCCATTTGCTCAATGTGTTTTTAGTAACTTTGGGTCAATTAGCCACTCACATATCAGCTCAATGGTTGTCATTCTATGTGACTGCTCAATAATCTCACCGGTAGTACTGGGTTAGTGGCCCTCAATTTTGAAGTGGAACTCTAGTTTCACATGTTGGGTATTAACTACAAGTGAATGTTATTTTTTTCTATTTAAAAATTTACTATTGTGTTTGTTGGACATCAAACCTTCTTTCTCTCTTTACTCCACCCTTCACTTTAGGGTTCTAATATTGAGAATGAGCCAAAGTCGGTTAATTGCTAATTCAAATACCCTTTTGGTTTGTCTTTTTCTATTATGTAAATTTCTTACTATTGTGTTTGTTGGACATCAAACCTTCTTTCTCTCTTTACTCCACCCTTCACTTTAGGGTTCTAATATTGAGAATGAGCCAAAGTCAGTTAATTGCTAATTCAAATACCCTTTTGGTTTGTGTTTTTCTATTATGTAAATTTCTTTGTGCAGTGTTGTATACTTTACTTTGGTGGTTAATTAGCCACTCACATAACAGCTGAATGACTGCTATTTTGTGTGATTGGTCAGTGAACTCACCTAGAATACTGTGCTAGTAGCCTTTTACATTGTAGTGGAACTTCAGTTTCACATTTAGGCTCTGAAATAAATTCAGATACCCTTCTGGTTTGTCTTTTCTATAATGTAAATTTCTTTGTGTAGTTTTATATTTTACTTTGGTGGTTAATTAGCCATTCACATAACAGCTGAATGGCTGTCATTTTGTGTGATTGGTCAGTAAACTCACCTAGAGTACTGTACTAGTAGCCTTCTACATCGTAGTGGAACTTCAGTTTCACATTCAGGCTCTGAACTACATTTGAAATTTTCTGATTTTTCCTGTGGGCTTTGTTTTGACATTGAACCTTCTTTTCATTTTCTCCTTTTTTTTTTAATTCTTCCTTTCAATTTAGCATATGTTTCCTCTTCTGAAATGTTGAACCCTAAAGTGAATAAGCAAAATTCAATTTTCCGTCATGTCTTTTACCATAAGATAAATCCTGAACTTTGATACACGTTATAGTCTGTTTGATTCTGACGAAAGGGGGTAACATATGTTTGTTCTACATTTGAACTCCCTTTAACTTATATTATTGATTTTGTGATGCAGATGAATCCCACTTATAGGCCTAGCTTAACAGATAATGGCAGTAATAAATCTTCCGCTGTTCTTCCTTTTGCTGGGTCTGACTTAGTTTTAAGCCCTTCTCAGTGGAGCAGTCATGTAGTTGGTATTACCTTCAATCTATGCTATTTTAGTTTCTCAAGTCTTCTGGTTTCATGGTACTCTGTTGTTGGCCTCAATCATTTTCTCTGTTATTATTTCCTTATGTTTCATTTTATATTCTTTCCTGTAATTGCTTTTTTACGTCATGTCGGTCTAGACAATGGTGATGCTCAATGAGCCATGTAGTTTATTTCAAATTTTTGAAGTATATATTTTTATGCAGTTGCATAACTTTGAGCTGGCCTTACGGTGCATGTTTGTTAATTTTGACTACAGTATGCAGATTGAAAGTTACTTGTCCAACCAAAAAAACTGAAGTAAGGATGAGAAAGTTATTGGGAGTGCTTGAAGTAATCACTGTAAAATTCGTATAAGGGTTTTAATGGGTTTTCTTGTAGATTGTGGAGTGGAGTGGAGTGGAGGGGGGTACTTATAACAACCCCGACCCAAGCCAAACCCAAATCAAGTCTCAAATTTATTGTCCCAAGATTACTATTGGGTCATCTGGACCATAGTTGTTAAGGCGTCGCCTAGGCGTCGTCTAGGCGATGAAAAAATGATACGGATGGGTGCCTTGAGGTGGAGCTGCTAAGGCGTGCGCCTTGGGACGCCTTGAGACGCCATGATGCACGCCTTAGCAACTCTGGCTCAATCAAAGTATTTTACAGTTCCGATCCATTAACTCATGACCCATCGATTATAAACCCATGACCCATCGATTAAAAACCAGGAAGAAAGGAAATAAAATCCTAAAAAACTTATTAGTAATCGGATTCGACACATCTTTATCAGACTACATATTTGTGATGGATGGTTGCAACTTTATTTTTTATGTGGTGTTTGTTGAATTCTTCATTTCTTTTACTAATTTTTAATATCAAGTGTTTTGTTTTTAGATTGTTATTACTAAGTATTTACATAATTATGCCTTTAATGTTATTCCATAGTGTTATGTTTTGAGTTTTAATGTATATGAAATTTTATTGCCAATATACTTGTTAAGTAAAATAAATAATATATAAATTGCACAATCAGAACGACTTTGTGGACTAGGCGTCCAGGCGCCGTGACAACTATGATCTGGGCCCACCATAGGTCCACCCAAAGGCCATGACCATGGTACTCTCGGTAATAACCTTTAAGTATTATGTACAAGAGATAGCTAGACCTGATAATTTAGTTGAGAACCATATAGTTAACCAAAACCATTTGGAACTATTGGGTTGGTTAACTAGTTTTTATGTTACGGATTGGTTCAGTTTTGAACCATATTATTAATTACAAATATGGGTTGGAACTAGTTTTGACCCATATTAGTCTATAATAATTTTGCATCTATTTTTGTTTTAAATGACAAGAAAATCTATTACATATTTGATGTTATCTCTAGTCATGCCTCTAGGATGGTGTTGAATCCGCATGAAATTATTCAACTTCTCAAATGGATTGATCAAACGCAAAGATGGGAAAATAATCCGACCCAGCTTGTACAGTGGGATAATTGTGACCATTATGCGCAGTGGGAAAATAATCCGACCCAGCCTGCACAGTGGGATAATTAGTCACATCAATGTTAAATTTTTTATATTCAAACTTGGCTTTAAAAATTAAAATGAGATTCTTTTTGTATAACAGAGAGTAATATTTTTACAAGTTTTTCAACACTTTATTAAAATTTAACATTATACTAACCATTTACTACAATCATGATGCCAACCCACCCAAATCAGATGTCCTCATTAGCTTAATTTTTCTCTCTAATTTTCACAGTAAATAAATGTATACATACACATTCTGCACCTATATAGCCAAAAAATTTGCATAAAATTGTCAATTATCTAAAAGAGAATTCTTGACAATTATATATCATTCAATCAACAACAATTTTAATTCTATCTATTTTTATTTATACTATTTATGAATCTCAGTCAAAAATTAAAATTATGCTTTGTGTTGCGCCTCTTGTAAAACAAATAATTTATTGAAACAATAATATTTATTTTGTCTTATTACTACTAATATTGAACTAGACCGATAAAGTACAATGAGAGTAAGTGAATAAAGAATTAAGAGAGAGAAAGTGTATAAAAAGAGATTTAGAGAGTAGAAAGTAGAAATTTAAAAATTTTAGAGAGAAAGTATATTAATTTATTTAAAAAAAATAATGTATGAGAAAAATTAGAGAGATTAATAATTAAAGGAAGATGGAAATAGAGAAAGTACATATATTTCAAAAAGTAAAATATGGGTCGACCTACATTAAAACTATAACCATTTGGGTTCAAACCATACAAACCATATTAAAAATGGATAATATGATTTTAGTTCTTATTTGAACCCATAACCATTTTATGTAAACCAAAACCAAACCAAACCCATATTTTTTCAGGTCTAAAGATACGTCCCACATATTCCGATGCGGGATTGAGTATCACAAACTCCCCCCTTCAATCCCCGACGTCCTCATCAGGGACAATAAACTTATTGCGGACACAAATTGTGCAAATACACCTGTGAGCTCAAACAGGCTGTGGTTACACTTTCATGCACAATTTTAGGGGAATATTCAAAGTACCTTAAGATATGAAGATAATCTCCATTGGAACATCAGTAGATAGAGGGGGTGGATAACACTTTTTTCCCTCACAATTTTTTTTGAACATGCAACTAGGAAAAGGGACAGGCTATTAATGGTTATAGATGTAAATGCAAAATGGTCTGTGATTCTGCAGAAATTTGCGATGTATGTTAAAATGGCGAATTAGGAATTCTTGAATAAACATCCAGCTATATTAGTTCTGAAGGCTTCATGAAGTTAGGCTGTTGATACGTCATCAACTCAATTCTCTGGGCTACCTTGACTGGGTAGTTTTTATTAAAAGTTTGAGGCTTCTTAATATCCAGTTACAATCTGTTTGACTCGCATCCTTTTGTAATATGTAATACCCTTGGCCACTGAAATCATTGTTTATTTCAAGTGATCAATCAAGTGGCTAAAATCAGTAATTTACATCAGTTAACCGGTTGGTTGATTTTGCGCATCTCCAGATGATTATATGGCATCGATAACAAATATCAAGATTTAGCAGTACATTCTCTATATGGATTTTTTTCGGCTATTCATAGTTTCAATTTCTTTAGCTTGATGGGATAGTTATTTATGCTTCATTATTCTTTGCAATCCCAACTAATGGAATCTAATTTATGTAGGTAGGATTAGCTCGTGGATTGACTTGGATTCAGAAGATGAACTACTTCGAAAGGACTCTGAAATTGCTTTGAAGCAAGAAATTGCTTGGGCTTCTCATCTGTCTTTACAGGTTTTTATAATAGTAATAATAATGCAGTGAAAGTTTTGGGGCATATAAAGTAGTACCTTTTCAGCTTCTCCTTGCTTTCATCGGATGATCTTACAGTGAGAAATGGCTTGCTATAAAATATTTATCCAAGTGTCTATTTTCTTGCTACTTCAGCATTTTCCTTAAGATATAGCTTGGCTTATTCAATTTAGCATCCTCAAAAACTGTTACTGACTTGTTTTTTATTTGTTTAGATGTTGTGTTCCTAAGGAAAACAATTCTCTAGTGTCTTTCGACTATCCTGTGTTCAATTGTAAATAACTACTAGAGATGATTTTTAAGCTTTCTTTATTTGTTAATCACAATGAACACTTTTCTGTATAATATGATATCATGTATTGAAAGTATAGAATCCAAGGGTTAATTCAAGTGGTAGTGTGTGATAGATTCCACGACATGCTTGCTTGAGGTGGTCGTCGCCCGGATCGTTCTAGCAATAGTTATGGGTGGAACATCAATGACACCTTGACCCCTTGCTTATATTGAAGCGGTAATCTTGGTTCAATCAACGGTTGGTGTATGGTAAAAGACACCACAAACACCTATGGATTGATGTCGAATTGATCGATAAGTCGGATTGATCGGTGTGGAGTACGAATCTAGGTGTCGAACACGTGAAATCAAAAATAGAGGATACACGGATATGGATCCGAATTTGAACACCGATAAGATTAAGAATAGTTTTAAATTATATCACCAAGTTTTTTTTTTCTTGCAAAAAATAAAAGAACAAAGATATATAACTGATATATGTAGTTTTCAGGCTATTTTGAACTTTCAAAAAAGGGACTAAATTAATCTAAAAACTATAAAAAGAAGAAAGTATTATTAAATCAATCTCATCTCACTCTCTTTTTCTCAAGGGTACTATAGGATTCTTCCCGGTGTTTCCTGGGGTCTTGCGTGCACTGGTGTTTTATCTAGTGCGAGTAACACAACCGATAAGATCAAGAGTTCTTGAAAAGAACAAAGATATAATACTGTCAAGTAATCTAAAAAGAAGAAGTATTATTAAATCAATTGGTGCCAAGGGTACTATAGGATTACCCGGTGTTTGTGGGGTCTTGCGTGCACTGGTGTTTTATCTAGTGCACGCCTTAAGGGTAGTGGCTACGGGTTCCATTGCAACAAATATATAATATTTAGTGCTCTGTTGTGCAATAAATTTTGACATTTACTATGTTTGTTACTAAATTGTGGCACATTACTAAGACGGGAGTAATTGTAGTTCTGTAATTTTGGTATGATGCTTGTAGTATGCCTTACTTTGACTTGAGTCCAGCTGGAACTAAAACCCTCATTCCTTAGAAGCTTACTAATTCAGCTATTGTGTTTTTTGCAGGCATGTCTTCTTCCAGCACCTAAGGGGGCATCCTGTGGTAATTATGCTAGATGTGTGAATCAGATTCTACAAAGCCTAAACAATATGCAGGTGCCAATACTTGAACCAAATCATATTTTTAAAATAGTTTAGTTCTGTTTTTGTGCTCCGTTTGTTATTTTTTTTATCTATAAGGTAATTTTTAATGTCTACCTTCCTCCTGTTTTTATTCTGATTATTACCTCCATGTTGAAGTTGTGGCTTAGGATTCCATTGATGATGAAGTAAATGATGATGATGTGAGTTATTAATGATTCATTGAAATGCTGATCTTATGGTGAATTTAGTTACTCTAATTTCAAATCATGTCATATTAGAGCAATCTGATCCAACATGCTTCACCAAGTGTGATAATGGGTAATGATCTAATTCATCATGTAATGGATCATTGATCTGCCCCATGATCCACTTGATCAAACAATACGGATAATGATCCAAATCAATCCATTTAAAAAATATATAATATTTGGACAATTATTAATTTATAAAATGGTATTACTTATAAATTTATATTAAGTTATGAAATAATTTAACTTAAATCTATATAAATCCACTTAAAGTAAACCAAGATTTATGTAAACGTTTACCGGAGTCGAAACAGTTAAAACAAATTGCCATTACATAACATAATTGTAATCGGGAACATTATCTCCATAATTATACAAATATATTATAGGGGAGCACTATTTCCACGTGTAATTTTGATATTTTCACACTGTCTTTTCTCACAAGAGTAGAGTGAGTCCCACCTTTATGTGAGAGGAGCACATGCGGAAATATCTTCCATATCATTTCCCTATATATATATATATATATATATTATAATAATGACCTACTATGCTAATTACTACAAACAATGTTTTAAACACCTAAACTATGCAAATACAGTTGAAAGAAACAAAAATTCAATCTGTTTTGAAAAAAAATATTACTAACTATATATTTATTACTTAAGACCAATTATTCGCAAAACCATCTCCTTTAATAAAATCAAAACTTTTAAATAAAATTATATTAATGTAGATTTTATGAATTAACTTGTAAATTTTAACATTAATATGAAAATATATCTCTAATTTTAGAAAGAACACTTCTAGAGTTAAATTTGATACACTAACAGTGTATATACGAGTATTGTTAGGATTATGACATATCATTAATAAAGTATTTATGTTAGAGAAAATTATTTTTATTTTAATAACGTGTCATGATCCTGACACTATTCGTATACAGTGTCCGACCTCGTAAATCAAATTTAAATATGTATCCATCGCTAAACAACAAGAAAGCAAAAAATGCTTATAAAAGTAGCATAAATAGTTTTCGATTTTTAAAAAAATATTATCAATACATAGGAAGGCACTATAAAAGCAACTCATCTCCTCTCTCTTCCAATGTTCAAAAAGCTAAAACCGGTACAATGCGTTTTTCTCCGGACAAGGCGAGGCGTAAGCCTCGATTTGAAGACCTAAAAGTCCCCAAAAAATTATAAAAAAATGCTAATAAAATCATAAAATAATCCATCATTATAATAAAGGTCATAAAAGATATAAATAACCAACGTCACGTTAATGTATCATTACAAAACATCAAAACAACATAATATCATCAACTACTTATATAGTGATTATCCATCACTATATAAGTAGTGTATTATCCGTATCCAGTGGCCTGAAAAATGGATCAAATCCTAGATCCTAGATCATCCCCACAAATATTTATAAAATTTGTATATTTTAAATATAATAAATCTTTAATTTATTAATATCATATAATAATAAATTATATCAGTAAAACCACTATACAAATTTTATTTGCATATGATTGTTAATTCAAATTTCACAGTAATGTTATTACTGTGTATATATATATATAATTGTAATAAAAAAATCGTCTTAGATCTTTAAAAAGAAAAACAGTGTAGAACTGCCGAAGAAGAAGAAAGCGAGTCGAACAAGAAGAAAAACAGAGTCGAAGAAGAAGAAGACGACGACGAAGAAGAACAGAATCAAAGAAAAGAAGAAGAAGAATCGAAGTTGAAGAAGAAGAAGAATATCTGAGGCGCGAGAAAAAGATCTGAGGCGCGAGTGGACTGTCGTGACTCTTGGGTGGTCCTTAGTTTTTTTTAAAAATTCAAATCAAGGCCCAAGCCTTGATGCGCCTTGAGGCGAAACGCACTGAGGCGTAAGCCTCAGACAAATGAGGCGCGAGCCACGGTATTTCTCTTTGAGGCTTAAGCCTCGCCATAGCCAACTACCACCTCTCTCTGAGGCGCGCCATGAGGCGTGCGCCTCAGACGCTATTTCGAACAATGCTCTCTTCACGTCTCTGCATAAAATAAATGAGATGTTTTGATGGACTAAATAGGGACTGGACATACAAGATTTTTTTGGTAGATCAGTGGATCAAATCAAATGTGATTGATTTGGCTCATTGAAAACAATGATCCAATGGATCAAATTATCTCAAATCAAGGAGTAAATGAGCCGGAGCTTTGATCCAATAAATTATACTAGAGTTATCTATCCATGGTGGTGGGAATGGGATATAGTGTTAGACCAAATATGCAAAATTACTTGATCTATTGAGCATGACATATGCTGATGAAAATGTTTTGTTCTCTCATGTTGTACTGGAGATCATTCTCTCACTCTCACTCTTTCCCCTATACATGTATATATATATATATATATTGATAAAAGAAGAATATTTTATTGTTTAGAAGATAAAATTACAACGCATGACGAGGACAAGAAGTCCTCCCTAAAAAATTAAAGAAAACAAAATGAGAAAAACTTAAAATTAATGAAGCACCGCCTGCCAATCTCTTTGAAGATCGGACAAAGAAATTTCTCCAAAAGCTGCCATTGCATGATCCCAAAGAGAAGCAAATAAAGATATTTTATCCCAACACAACTCAATATTTGTAGTCCGATCACAAAAAATTCTAGCATTTCTCTCAATCCAAATTCCCTACAAAATAACAAAACAAGCACATCTTCAATGAATCCTCCTATCACTCGTAAGACCAAAATCCCTGAATTTGCATAGTAAAAGATATTCCACTGAAGAGGGACATATTCAACTTTTACCCATCACACTAAACAAACAACACCACAACCGCCAAGCCATTGAGCAGTGAAGAAATAAATGAGAATGGAGCTCACTATCCTTCAAACACATTACACACATTTGGGGATAAAGATTTGTAAGGCCTACGCCTTTGACACGTATCATTAGTGTTAAGTCGACCAAAAATTAAGGACCACATAAAAACCTTAATTTTTGAGGGAGCCTTTGCTTTCCAAATATAAGAGGCTAGAGGAAAATGATGAACTGAACGATAACCCAATAAGTGAAAAAAGAACGACACGAGAAGATTCCTTAAAAATCAAAATACCAAACATGCCTGTCAAGGACTGATAAAAGGAAGTTGAATTAAGAATTTGAATATATGTATATGTATCTTTCTCACACACATTGACAGAGTTGGACGGTTGCTATTTATTGTTTTCTATTTGCCAATTCGTGAGTTTGGATTTTTGAGTATTATTGTCTCTTCTTACAAATATATGGCTCTCTTGACTAACAATAGCCTTTTCTTTTGGTTTGGGGTTGTATCTAGTTTATGTTGGTCCCCAGTGCTTAATGGGGTGACAATCTATATTTCAACAAAATGAGTCAATTGAACATATTTTTTCTTCAACCTTTTTAATGAAATTTAGATACTTTTCAGTGGAGTGTTACAAGACGTGCTTATGGTGCATTTATATATGCAACACCATTCTGTATCTGCTCTATCTTTACCGTGCTCTTGTTTTTGTTGAATAGGGTGGACAAGAATTTGACTCTTGGGAATTATGGAATTCCTTTCGTCTTCTATGTGAGCATCACAGTCAGTTATCGATTGCCCTAGATGTTTTGTGAGTACAAATCTTAGGTTCTTCTACAGCTTTTTAAATGTTTAACTTGTTTAAGTCTGTTGCACTTGTACTACAACTAAGTAAACTGTATGAGGTGTATATGTTGTTGACTAGGTCTTCACTACCTTCGGCAAATTCACTTGGACGTTGGTTTGGAGAGCCTGTTAGAGCAGCCCTAATTCATACAAATGTATATATGTTTCCCATGCCTTTTATCGTCCACATTTGCAATAGTTAAACGTTATTAAGACTTCTGATCAAAATACTCATAGGTTTTATCTGGTATGTCAGTCTTTTCTAACCAATACACGGGGATACCCATGCCTATCCAAACGTCACCAAAAGCTGTTGACTGGGTTTTTTATTCATTCAGTCCAGGTAAACTATTTCTTTCCTGTCTTTGTTTTTCTCAGATAACTTGTTCATAAGATACATTTGGATCTTATGAAATGTTTTTACAGTAAATTATAATACATTTTGGTACGAAATACCCCTAGTGTAATCTTTTTTGTCCTATTATTTATCTCCATGTCAAGTGCATGTATAGCTGTTTGATTCTTCTGCTTGGATTCTTCTGCTAAAGGCAATCAGTTGGAGCATATTGGGGAAACCTTAAGTTAAAGTAAATTGACTTGGTGCTTCTATTTCTTGGTCAAAAGTATTTGTGTCTAAAATTTATACTTTTGGGAAGCTTTTTGTTTTTGGTTTTCTGAGAAAAAATTTTGTTTTGGTTTTTGAGAGTGTTATCACCCCCCACCAACCCCCCGCATAAACTTTTTCAATTTTTTGTACTCAAAATTTCAAACATTTTTGTATTAATTATGTTCATGTCTTTTGTGTTACATGGACTCTTCATTATTTCAATAGTACCCATGTCCACAGGATACGACATAGGTGTGGGTGTGGGTACTAGACACTTCAAAATAGTGAAATATTGAAAAATGTTCTAAAAATAGGTGAGTCCAGTGTCATATACTTCTCTGGATACTTCTACGGATCCTGAGCCCATGTAACGTAGTCTTCATGACATACAAATGATACCTGTTATAATCCCCCGACCCTTGGTTTTATTCTGCAATGCCATTAGCAGTCACTTAATGGTTACTGATGCTATAATTTTCATTTGACTTGTTAGTGTGCATTGCTTACTGATCTTTATCGTACTTATGTTCCTTCTCAGATTGTGATTTCTGGAAAGCAAGACCACAATCCTCCGGTGGGAACTTCGTACATGGGTGCTGAAAATACTAACAATAACAGTGAGGGTAAGTTTTTTTGTTCATTCGATATCAAATATTTTTGATAACCATTGGTTAACATATACAAGCAATGAAGGAATGATCATGCTTGGCACAAATTTTTTTTAGGCATTTGAATAGAAGAATTCTTGACTGACTTCTCCATCCTCTTTTGGACAAGTTTTTTGAACTGACTGGCGTTAAAATTGCAAATATTATTTTGAGTTTTTTAATTATTATCTTATACCGGATAAAAATGTGTTACTGGTATTTTTCGTATTCGTCTAGGTGTCATTGCTGAAATCCTGGTACATACACGTTTTGTCTTTGTATATCTACCTATGTCTTATTAGTTAGTTATCTCTTATTCAGGTATTCATCGGCATCCCCTTAGGTCCTACTTGGACTATCTTGGTTATTTGTATCAGAGAATGGATCCCCTTCCGGAGCAAGAACGCTTTGAGGTTGCTCTCTCCCTCCCTCTCTCTCATATACACGACATGAACACATACAGACCCACAATACTAACATGCACACATTCAGTAACCCAATACTTCTTTTGACCTTGTTCTATTATTCCAGATTGGATACAGAGATTTCTTACAATCTCCCTTGCAAGTAAGTTTACTTTAAATCTTAGTTTTCCTTGGAAAGCTTTAAGATTTCTAATCTTATACTTGGTGAATTACGCTTATGCTCACGGTAGGTGAATTGCCTCTTGCTTTTCCAATGCAGCCTCTCATGGACAATCTAGAGGCTCAAACTTATGAAACATTTGAAAAAGATACAATGAAGTACATACAGGTATATTTTGTCTGGATAGAAAATACATATATAATGAAATACTTGAGGATAACTTTATTTGATAGAATGTCTGATGCTGTTCTTGGCTCCTCTTAAGTAGGCAGGATGATATATTTATTCATTTTTTTGGTTAATGAAACATAAGAGGATACAAATTATATACTTCTTTCACTCCCTCATGGTCAATTTTTTGAAAATCATGTACATATCTGATGTGAAAAGTTGCTCATATCCTTATCTGGGCAGCGAACTTAACCGCAATCTAGTCAGAATCTGTATTTCTGCTTTTAAATAATTGGGCGGTTCTGTTGGAGGGCCTACAAAAACTGATTTGTATCTGTCTTAAAGGTGATTGCTTGATAAAGTGAATATTTGCTTCATAATGTTTATTCCAGTTTCATACTTTTTCAGTATCAGAGAGCAATTGGTAAAGCTCTGCAGGACAGGATCCCTGATGAAAAAGCATCTACAATAACCACTGTAAGTGTGTTGAACTCATTGAAAGATCTTAATGCAAGATTCTTAAAGGCCTCAAATTCTACTTGAATTTGTTTGTATTCTTTGCAACTTTACATATACGATTATTGCAGGTCTTGCATGTGGGATTTGAAGATATGACTATATATATTTCAATTGTTGCAGGTATTAATGGTTGTAGGCGCAGGAAGAGGGCCTCTTGTTAGAGCATCACTAGAGGTTTATACTTTCAGATAATGTGGATTCTTGACATTGTACCAACTACCAACATGCTCTGTCAACTTACCAAAGAAAAACTTGAGACTAAGACATACTTTACACTCGTAACAAATTAAAACAAATATCTGATTCAAATACGTTGTAAGAAAATCAATAATCGACTGCGATCAGGGATAGCAACATGTTTAGTGCCTGTGAAATAGCACTACTCCTTGTAGCCCACTAAATAATTAATTTGTGTAGCATTCCCAATATATGAATAAAATAAGCTTAATCTCCCTTGCTTCATTTATAATCTCTCATCTTAAACATTTTTTTGACATGTGCATTTACTTATTTATGCACCATCAACTGGAGTAATAAGAGCAATAAAACTGTTTTTAAATATAAAAGTAAAGAAGAACAGAAGTCTCCCCTTTGGAATTATATATAACGTAAAGTTATTTAAAATATCTATGAAAATATTAGAAGTTACAAAATTACCTGTCAAAAGAAAAAAATTCTTATAAATTTAAATCTTTAAATTTATGAAAAATAGCAATTATCTTATAAATGTAAATCTTTAAATTTATGAAATATATAGCAATTATCAAATAGCTGGTAGCACATACCCTGTTGAAAAGTAGTGGATACATGAGGGTCAATCATACTACAAGTAAAACTCATTTGGGTCAATATTATAAAAAATTAGGTCCCAATTTGGGCCGATTATAAATAGGAATAACCTTTAAATTGTAATATGTTATATTCTTTTTAAGTCTCATTAAGAAACTATGTCTACTATGGGGGGTATGAGAGAGACAATATTAATTTTAAAATACATTTTTATAAAAGACTACATTTCCTATAAAGAACTACATTTTCCGATAAAGAACTACATTTTCCTATAAAGGACCACATTTTCCTATAAAAACCACATTTTCCTATAAAAGACATGAGGGTCAATCATACTATATGTCCCTCACCTTATTGGACATCTATTCTAGATCTCTTAACGGGTACCTAATCCTGTTGGGATTTACTAAACTAGAATATTTAACTGAAATGACTACGAGCATATTTAACTGATGCTAGCAATATTTTTGAATTTAAAAAATGATTCTAGACATCTTCCCTAATGCAATGTTTGTCCAGAGGTGTTGTGTAGGGACAAATTCTGTTTCCATACTACTAGTGCTTTATATCTACTTCTGCATATTTGGTTGGCTGTCATGGTCATGAATGCTTATTATTAGTTGCAAACTTGAGTGTCTTTACCCTTTGCTCGTCACTAATATTGAAAATACATAAAATAGGCAGCTGAAGAGACTGGTCGCAAGTTGAGAGTTTATGCTGTAGAGAAAAATCCAAATGCTGTTGTTACACTCCATGTAAGTTAGTAATTTTATTCATTATCTCCTCCATCATCATGCTTCGAGAAATAAAGTTGCATTGTTTTCTTGTCCTGGCATGATGTTTATAAGTACTATAATAAGAACTCATCAATATTATATTTATTAATTTTTATTCAGTAACCATGATGGCAAGCTACAGATTTTAAAAACCTCCTTGTCAATTGAGCTATATGTTAACCTGCTTCCTCTAGATGTTATGTTTTCTACTAGTGCCTTTTTGTTATTACTTCTTTTATGTTGTGTGATTGTGTCCAAGTTAACATATTTTGTGCATGGGTATGCTTGCTTTAGAAAGGGTTTCTGTTATATAGGCTAGTCATGGGGGAATCAGATGTGAATATTTTCAAATTTCTTATATTTAGATAGCCTGCATTTGAGTGTTCATTGCTTTGGCTGGACAATTTCAGTTGCTGGTGAGATGAGCACGTTTAGAAGAGAAACATCTGCATCTAGGCCCAATATAGTTTGCCCACTATATCTAGGATTTAAGAAATTTGCGTATTATGTTGTCATTGTTCTAGATAGATGTAACAATTACATTCTTAAAAATATTTGAATGAATTAATATCCATTGTGTTTTGTTTATGATTTATTTCAGCTATGGAAAGTGAAAATGAAGGTGATGATTTCAATTTACAAACAGTCTAGGAAATATTAATTTATTTGTCGAAATATATTATGGAGTTTCCTTAATATTAATGAAATGCCAAAGATTTGATTTGTCGTGCATTTACAAGGTGTTGAGAGCACTCAAATTTTGCTTAATGCATACAGAAGTTTCCTATGCATGACCAAGAACACTAAGATTTTGTTAAGACTCTCAGTGGTCTTAACACAAATATAGGACCTGCTTAGAAGGAGATGAGAATTCGGAGAGTTGTATACCACCACTAATAAACACCTGAATAAGTGATATTCCTGAGCCAAGAGCACGTTCTCGCGCAAAAGCTTAGATGAGAATTAGAGAAGAAATAAATGAGATAACAGAAGAAGTTGATGGATTAGATGAGAAATAGATTTGTAGATGAGAAAAGCAAGAGAAAGGGGGAAATTGATCACAACTGTGAATCCCTTCTCAGTTTTTTATTCATTAATTCATTTCTTGCAACTGACTTTTCTATAAATATATTTATACTACTCAGCCAATACAGAAATGCTACTAACCTACACCAATATTCTTATCCTACAGCACAGATCTACATGTAAAATACTTGCTATAAGATAACTATTAAAATAAGTACTACAGACATATGAAGACTGTATACTATCCCACACGTGGAGCCAACTATACAAAGTTTGAAATTATCAGGAGATTCAAGACTATACTTCTATACTATTTCTTGATCAATCTCCATGGTATTGCTTTCCTCTCTATGACACAGAATCATGATTCACCTTCATTTAGATTTTCTCCCTTATTTGTTTCCCGTGCTATATTAGCTAAGGGGTATTTGTTTAGAGATGAATGACTGAATAGTTGAATCGGTCAGTCATTCAGTGCGTTTGTTTTGAATAAAAATCGTCTGAATGATTGAATCAGTCAGATTTTTGGGCTGAATGGCTAAGTGTACTTTTTTTTGCCTGAATGAAATATTTTATATATATATATATATATTTTTACAATATTAACTATTATATTAAGTAATATTAAATAAATTTACAACAATTTTGAATTTTTCCAGAGGGGTAAAATAATAAAAATCTGTTATTTAGATGTTTCAGACATGTTAATTATCAAACATTTTTTTTTCATTAAGTATTTAGAATTCTTCTTCATTCAGCTCATTCAGATTACTTAAATATTCAGAACTATTTCATTCAGTTTTATCAAACACCCCCCAAGTCGTTATTTAATTAATTTTTGATCTTTAATATTGTAATATACCATGTGTTAGAAAAAAACATTATATTTGTTGTACCAGTGCTTGGTGAAACTAGAGGGCTGGGAGAACATTGTTACCATAGTTTCTAGTGACATGCGTTGTTGGGATGCTCCTGAGAAAGCAGACATCTTGGTACGAAGCTTTCCTACAATGAACTAACTATAAACCTTTCAAATTTAATTTCAGCTTCTTAGCTTATCCCCCTGTTCATTTTTTTAATCTAGGTTAGTGAATTGCTGGGTTCTTTTGGTGACAATGAGCTGTCGCCTGAATGTCTTGATGGAGCTCAAAGATTTTTGAAGCAAGATGGAATCTCAATCCCATCATCGTACGTATCGTTTGTCTATATGGCTATTGCTTGTTGACATGTAGTAACAGAGATAGTTTTCCCATGGTTATCTGATAACGTCAAATGTTCTCTCCACATCATACTTATGGAGGGAGTGGTTACCCCCCACCCACCCCCTCCCAAAAAAAATGGTGTCAATGCCTGGTAGACTCCATAAGACCCTCTTTCTCTTTACCCTCAGAATGAAAGTAGACTCCATAAGACCCTCTTTCTCTTTACCCCTCAAGAATGAAAGAGAATAAAGACTTATAAATGATGTTTGATAATTCAACTTCCCTCCTGGATGGCACGGTCTGGTTTTCAAGATTTGGCTATTTATGCATGACTTTATTTTTCAAAGCTATTGCTAAGACAACCTGTTTGGTATTCTTTGATAATTTAGAATCCTGGGTGGATCAAAAGGGTTAAATGATTAATTTAGATCCGTGTGAGTTGCCAATAGCATCTACTCACTTCAATAAACAGAAGAAGACATTAATTTATCCTTATTGATTATCGTCGGATTGAGAATAGATTTACGCGAAGTCTTCCTCTGCATGATTACGAATCAACTTCTTTGGATAAACAATTAAAATTTTTTTGTTGAATGTCTTCAATGAGGACATTTCATTCGGTTTCGTTTTAATTTTGATTTACATTTATTAGCAAAAATGTCTGGTTTACCACATTTATAACCTTTGGACTTTAGATTTGTCCTTTTACTATTGTTCCTTCTTTTCTTAGGGGTTTTGTTCTTAGATTTCTTAGAAAGAGCGTCTTGATGAGTCAGAAGTGCTTGAACTCATTTGTTTTTAGCCTTATTGGGATATCTTGTAATTTGTATCGTAAGAGAATAGTGCATAAAATTCTCTATCTAGTATCTTTCTAGTGAGATTACATTGTTTAAATTAATTGTTGGAGTTCGTATCATTACATGCGACGATAATCCTTCTTGATAATTCTTTGAAATAAGATGCCAAAAAAGAATCTTTGGTCGTAAAGGGATACTTCCGTGCGATCGTGTTTATCTCTTAATTTTTTCTACAGGACCTTTTCGGAAGAAAGAAAGTAGGAGGCCATCTATAAATTTGGCCTTCCGATGTTAATTGTTAGCATCGACCTTTTCGTAGAAAGACTTCCGTATACCAAAACATGCAATTTATACCACCTAAAAGTTCTCTCTCTCTATCGGTATTAAAGCCGAGTCAGGTCCAACAAAATGGTGGAGGGTTGCTTGAACTAAAAAGTGTAACAAGCGTCTTCGCTTCTGGTTAGAAGTCTGATGCGAGGATCGATTTCTTCTTTGTAGGCTTGAAGAACACGTTCTCTGTTTATCATTTAGCGTATTATCCCCACCATCCTTTAAGGATGTAGGGGTGAAACCGTTAACTAAGAAGCGGGCGGAATCTGGTGATCGATATTATCATTACGTTTTACAGACGATCGCATCATCGTGATATGATGGATGGTTTCGAATATTTGATATTCGGTCTTACCATCGATATTCCATTCGTAAATGGTTTTCCGTGGTAAGACTTTTGAGAATGAAGAAAGTCTTCTTACATCTGAGGAATATCACGAGGGTAGGTGCAGGGTAATAATACCTACTAGGTCGAGATAAAGCCAATACGATTTATGGGTTTTTCTTTGTAAGTAGTTTTATTAATATTTTGAATTTCACGAAAATTATTTTGGATTTCCAAAATATTAATGGGAGAAAAGAATCGGAATCTTCTTCATTATCGGTATTAGCATTCTTGGTTTGTGAAGAAGAACATCGGTTTATCGTATTGATGCACGGGGCGTGGACGCGAAGGAGTAAAGGTTTAAATCTTTCATTTTATTTAAAAGATTATCAATGAACTTCGTTTATCGGATTTAGAAAGATTTCATTTTAAAATTACTAACCCACAAGGGTGGTTAGCACTTTACGGGTTGAAGATCGAAGCTTACGAGGGAGTAACTTGACAATTATCATTAATATGATGAATTTGTTCTTACATCACAGTTATTTGTTTTCCTACGGTTTGAAGGAATAAATTTATATAATTATTACATTTAGAGAAAGGGTAAAATGTCTTTTATTTTAACATCATCGTATTGTTGAGGTATTTATGTGTTAAATACGGATTAATAACCAAGGTTTGAGTTTTCATTACAGCTAAGTTTTAAAGGGACTTAGGAGGTGGATGAATAGATTGGATATATTTACCATTAGTGGTAATCCGGTCCTTTTAGATTCCGTCTGACCACATTTAGTTGACTTTTCGTTGTAAAGAAAGGTCACGATTTAGAAGCAAAATCATAATACCATTTAACAAATGATAAAATACATTGGTTCTTGTTAGGATAAGTATAAAAATCAGATTTTTATTTACGCTAATTTATCATTATTATGATTCTTGAAATACCCGATTTCTAAAATTACAGGTATTTATCCTCACGTGAACTCTGGTTTAAATATTGGCCTAATTTTACTTTTTGGAGAAAATCCATTAACATTCAAAATTCATATCACTAGCAATTTGGACTATAAGGTCTTACATTTGGAGTATTTGTTTCGTATATATACGTAGAGGTATTTGATTTTGAAATATGATTCCTCGATTAAGTCTTCATTTTTGGCCGGACTACATTCTTTGGGATTTTAGACTCTTGAAAAATAGATTACAAGAAATTGGAACCTGGTATACAGAAGATTCGGGGAGATCGATATTATAAGGAACATTATTATTAATAAAAACCCGGGTAAAAGGTCTTTAAAATTTTAAATAAACATTTCCATTCTTGGTTTGGACAACATCTTGATAGATTTTCTAATTATAGAGTGCGGTTGGAGCAGCGTTAGTAATGCCTTAATTGCTTTGGAAAGTTATTTCTTCCCGAGGATCATTCAGGAATAGTCACTTGAGCGCTAAAAGATTAGTGTCAATCGAGAACGGTATGTCCTTGTTGACTTTGTTTTCTGATATAGGGATTTAAAGTTGTTAATACTTTAAGATGAATACTCACGAATAAAATGGCAAAAGGAGGAGATCTGGTAGATACTTTCGTGGCCGTGAGATATAATTCTCATTTCTAAAACTTTGACAAATTATTATCAGTTAAAAAGCGGCGCTTAAGTTCGGATAAATATTAAAATAAATCCGTCCAAAGCGAAAATTAGTTTCAATAGCACCCATAAGGGCTTTCCGATTGAGACACCTACCGTCTCTGTAGGAAGTGTGCGTTGAATCTTTGGTATTTTATTGAGAAGTAAATTCAAAGGTTTAAAAGCTACTTGGGCCGAGTCTATATGAACATATATTTATTTTTTGCAAAAGGGATATAAATCTTGATATACGATAAATATAATATTTCATCATTATTACGTAAAAGGCGGCGTGTTGAAGGTTTTAATAATTCTTTTCTTTGATAAAATCAAAGGTTTCGATTTTATAAATAGTTTTCAGTTTGATTTTAGGAAGGGTCCATTGTCGAGGCTTCCTTAACATTTACGGTAGGCGATAAGTTGATTTGCTTCCAAAGTAGAAATTTGAAGTATTGTTATCTTTTGTTATTCTGAATGAGGTGGAAAAATCGATTGTTCTTGAAGTGATCGTATGCCATAATTTATGAAGTAATATATTCATTAATATGTCAAGAGCATCATGCCTCTTTGCTGGAATATTAATCCCATACTACGAACAGATTGAATCTAGTCACACAAGCGAAACCAGATCTGACTATTGGGATTATATTGATTCCTTCACTTTGAAGTATTTTATTATCAATCAATTCATTAATCATAGTTGGTTTATCCGTATATGTCATCTGATGTTCTAAAAAACGAAATTCCCAAGCGGTTTTCGTTTGGTGGGATAAATTTGAAACACTCTTGAAACCTACCCGGAATCCGCTCAAACGACATTGAAGAATGGCAAGTAGCTTATACTTTATACCGATAAATAAAGATTTGTCAATACTCGAATTCATGGCCCATTTCATAATTTCGTTTAGATTATTCCTTGGATATGGAAATGGGATTTCCAATGTGACTATCGAATAAAATTCCCCGTCTTAAAGGGTATATTTTACAAATGGTGGGATAAAGGACTTAATCCCTTTGCGAGAACTTCTCAAATCCATAGAAAATCATACTCGGGTTTGTTTAGATGTTATACCAAGCCTTCGACACCAGTCGATCCTTTTGCCGAAATCCAAAAGCGGACTTAAAAGCGAAGTTTCCAAATCTAAGCGGCCCGAACTTCGTAGTTAAAACCATGGATTATATGAAAACACAATTCCAGGTCTCTAGTCCGTGATGATGTTTCTATGAAAAGCAGATTAGCGATGATGAATAAAACGAGGATGACAACGATTCGACATCTTAGTAGGAGAAAATCGAGAACCAAGACTACCATGGGAGACTTTTAGGATTCTCTCTTGATGATTTACGAGAAAATGGCACGGGACAAAAAGGAAAAGGAAAGTCGTAAGGAAGTCGTTCCACTACTGACATCGATAATCGAAGAAAACAAGTCTGATTGTTCCCACCGGCTGACGATGCATATCCGATTACCTCTCTATTATCGGTAATGACGACCACTGTCCACTCTGATATTCCCACTTTACTTCTTGACATCTTGTCTCTTATCCTCCACTTCCCTACGGCTAAGGATAAAGAAGAAAGATAAGGATTCTTTGTCAGACTCCACCATCTAGGACACGTCGATCCTTTCTCTCCTTCTCTTTTTGTATAAATAAGGAGACCTCACCCTTGTTGAAATGAGAACTTTTTGGGAATTTTCCTTTGTATTCTCTTTGTACTCTCTCTGTAAAATACTTGATAAATATATAAATCGAAGTTTGAAGATATCAAGCTCTTGTGTAAGTCCTAATTATTGTACACTTTAATTATTATGTTTCCTTGAACTTTTAGTGAGTTGCCAATAGCAATGATAATCATACTCACGAGTTTTATTCAATAAACAGAAGACAGTTTTAGGTAGAACCCCTACCCCCATGATAATTTTTTCATGGCCTTTAAACAAAATCTATTGAACTTTGCCTTTAGCCGTGTTATGGCGTTTGGCTTTTATCCTATATAAATCATTGTGGGGCCTTAATTTATATGCATCTACTCACTTCAATAAACAGAAGACAGCCCATGTTTTCATGGAAAATCTATTGAATTTTGGTCTTTGGATACCCTTTAGAGGTTTTTCCAACTTATATGTTTTTTTAATTGCAATTTATGCCTCAGGTATACAAGTTTCATTCAACCAGTAACTGCATCAAAACTTTACAATGATGTAAGTTGGGTGCATTTTTTTTTCCTACATGTGATTTCCGTTGTAGATGCTTTAACTACTTCAGATTTTATTACAGATTAAGGCTCATAAAGACCTCATGCACTTTGAAACTGCTTATGTTGTCAAGCTTCACCGTGTTGCAAGGCTTGCTCCCTCCCAATCTGTGAGTGCTTCATCTTGCATTGCAGGGTAACAGTAATTCCACAATAAATTTAATTTCATAGACCTTTGAACTTGACAGAGATCAGTTCCAGCAACTCACATGCACCGTCTTTCGTGATTGCATAGGTTTTCACATTTACACATCCAGAGTACTCAACTAATAACAACAATCAGCGCTACAAGAAGCTTCAATTTGAGTTACCCAGCGACACTGGGTCTGCCATGGTTCATGGTATGTTATTGTGAAGGAAACAACAAAAGTTCATCACCCATATAAGTTTTTCACAAGTTTTTGAAGATTGGAAGTGAATGATGCTCCTACTTCTTATATTAATTAACGAATCAAAAGTTACAAATTTGGAAACTAGTATACGTTGTGGAAACCATGTCAAAATATTCATGAACATAAGAAAGAATGAAAAAAAGTTTCTTTGGCAGTTCATACCTACACTGTTTAGGTCTATCTCTATTCTGTAGATGGGTTGAAGTGACTTGGTTCTCATGGATAACCTAGAGGTAAAAGGAGGGGGGATGGTGGGTGTTGAATGGAAATGGCGTATGGTTCAAATATTTGTCCAGTTTTGTTTCCTCTACTATTAAAGATTCGTTTCTTGAACATTGAAATATCTTATAACATGTTTGTTTCCACTTTCCATTTAAATTATCTCTATAAGATAGATGTGGATTGATGCCATTACTTCTTTTGCTTGAATATCAAATGTGACACGGCCATGATTTAAGCTTGCTCACAATTTTGCACTTGTTAAAAATTAAGTTTGGCGCTAGCTTGTTCATTTATTTAGTAGCACTTGATGCAAATGGTGGTGATTAGTTGCAGGATAACTAACGGTTAGGAAGAGAGTAAATGGTGTTGTGGAGAATTGTTTCTGCAAATATAGTTATTGTGGCTGTTGCAGAAAGAGGCTCTATTTAATTATCATTCTAACAATAAAAAAATAATAGAAGTTCATTGTAGGTCAGTTCTCTGATTCAAGTTTCAATTTGTTGAACAGATTCTTAAGAAAAAAAGCATTGTGGTGTGATGTTAGAGAATCCCAGGCATATGGACCAAGACTAATGTGGTCAATTTATTGTTGCATTATTGCTGATAGGGGAAAAATATGTCTTTGTTTATCTATTCTCAATGCAAATAGATTCAAGGGCCATCTCTTTTTTGATTTCTAAAAAGATCAAATTCCAAGGAAAATAACAAATTAATTACATCTTACACTTCACCCAATTTACAGGATTTGCTGGTTATTTTGATGCAACACTATACAAAGATGTACATCTTGGTATTGAACCATCTACAGCAACACCAAACATGTTCAGCTGGTATATTACTTTTGTCAATATTTCTATTTTCTGTAATTTTTCTATTTGTGTATATATTTTATTCTTTGGCCATAGTGTGTTTGATTTTAACTACCATTCTGTTCAGTGTTGGAAATAATGCACCATGCTAATGGCTGGGCAACCACTGGAACTGCTAGAAGAATGTTCTCTTCACCTTCTACTCTATGTTATACCCCTCCCTCCACCCCAAAATGAGAGCCCCATTTTCCCCTTAAGTGTGCCCCATATTGAGAACCTGCTTTCTAAAATAGAGTAGAAATTGACAGCGACTTTACCTAGAATGCTTGTTTCTATTTTTTTTTTTTTTTTAAATTTTAATGGGCTCTCCTATTGGGACAATGGGTATATGTTATAGTCCTCTTGGATAATATGTGTGGGCTGTATTGACATGTAAGACTTGTAGAAAATTTAACCACTGAATTTCTGTAATAACTAGCATGAATTAGGTGGCATAGTAGACGAATGAAGTTGTGGTCTATGTTATCCTAAGTTTGATCGCGTTAGTTTTTTTTGCCTCTGTTCATTGTACAGGTTTCCAGTATTTATCCCTTTGAGGACACCGGTATGCGTACGACCGGGAATTCCCTTAGAGGTTCATATGTGGCGGTGCTGTGGTTCTACCAAGGTAAATTGTTTCATTGCATGTTCCATGGAGATTAATGTTATATATGAGAAAGAGAAATAACTGAACAAAATATCTCTCACAAGTGTATGCATCTTTTCCCGAAACAAAAGGTATAATCATCTAATAATCTATAGTTGCGGACTGAAAGTAACATAATTCTGATATCCTTGGTGCTGCAATTGCGAAGCACATCTTAGTGTTGCTTCCAGCTGTAGTTGTGGACTAAACACCAAAACTGCCTTTAGTTCTCTCTCTCTCCAGGGTGGATGCAGGATTTTCATCAAGAGAGGGCACACTTGTAATTAAATAAAAATAAATAAAATAAAATTACTCTCTCCGTTACACACACAGTTTCTGTAATATACGCAAATGTTATTTTATTTAATATTTACCATTAAATATAATGAGTTAAGTGGTGAAATGTAATGAAATTATGATGACGAATTTGAGGATAGTGTTTTTTTATATTACTATCAATGGAAAGGGCACTCTTTTTGTGTAATAAAAAATATTAACAAATAAGACTCTTTTATTGTGAAACAACATGAATAAAAAAAATTCACCAAATATAGAGTTCAAATATGCATAAAAATTAGGGAATCGATACTTTCACAAGCTCCCTTCTCACATTAGTGTGGGGACCATTTAATTTATGTGAGGGGTTAATTGATATTTTGGTTACTAGATTAGACATTATTAACGCAAGTGTTGAATAAATTAACGTTTAACAGCTGTCATGTGGAGTATTTGAATGTGGTTGGTGGGACCCTGTTATGCGGAGGGATAATTGATGGTTTGATTACTGTACTAGGGATCGATTTTTATTTTGGTTACTATATTAGGGGTCGATTTTCATTTTGGTTACTAATTTCTTTTTTTTGTTACAATTACAATACTATACTAAAAAAATGTTACAAACTAGTCATTATTTAACATTTTGTCCAAAAAATTGACGAAAGTGATGAACTGTGCATATCATGTGAGCCAAACAAGCTGATGTGTGAATTAGTTCTTGGTGATGTGACATATTTTGCCATGTGAAATATCATGTGTATTGTTGACGGCGAAAAATAAACGAACCAGATATTCGTGGCCAAGATGAATTGCAACAAGAATCGTAGCTAAATAATGCCTTAATTTCTCTTTTCTATTTTCCCTTTTTTTGATTTATGCACCAATATCATGTGTCACATCACTAATAATTAACTCACACGTCAATTAAATAATGTTAAATAATGATTAGTTTGTAACATTTTTTTGAGTAAAGTAATGTCTTTGTAGCAAAGAAAAAGATTCAGTTACCAAAATGAAAATCTACCTCTACTACAATAACCAAAACATCAATTAGCCCTCCACATAACATGGGCTAACCTATCAAAGATGAGTATCCCACATGACAATTGTTAAACGTTAGTCTATTCAACACTTGCGTCAATAACTAGTTTGTAACATTTTTTTTAGTATAGTAATATGTGTAACCAAAAAAATATATCTGTAACCAGAATGAAAATCGCCTTAGTACTGTAATTAAAACATCTTTATGTGAGAGAGGGATGTGGAACTATCATTTTTACTAGTGAATATATCAATTCTCAAAAAATATTACAAAATCATTCTTTAAAACTTTATTTTTGAAGTCACTAAACCTTTTCTTTTTCAAGAGGGTTCACTGTTCTTTAGTAACTGTAGTCTAACAAAGAATTGCAAAAATCAAGAGGCGGCACTTGCCCTTGTGTGCTACTGCCCCGTCTGTCTCTCTCTCACACTCGATAATTGTAAGGCACATCTCAATGGTGCTGCTGACTATAGTAGTAAAAAAAACTCGCTGCTTTAGGTTTTGTGTCGGTTCTCTCTTGCCCTCTACCTCTCTGGTTGATTTACCGTGATGCCTGTCCTTGATTTCTGATTTTGCTGAACAAAATGCAGGTTTGGTATGAATGGTGCGTGGCTTCTCCCACAGCTACTAGTGTACACAACACTAATGGTCGTTCATATTGGGTTGGCCTATAAGACTCCCAGTTTATGTTTGATTTAGATTGAAGTAGAAGGCGGAGTGAGCAGTTATCCCCATTCTACAGAACAAGACTACTTCTTGCTATAAGACTATCTTTTAGCAAAGATAAATGGTCAGCCAGTGGAAAAAGTATATCATTGAGTTTCATTCTGCATCTTTTTTCGAGACCGAGTTTTATCTGTCCAACCTTATGGAATTTGTTCCAACATGTTACCTTTGTTTTTTGTCAATACAGAACTTGTTGTACAATATTTGTCACTAGACTAATATGGTTTTTGTATTAATTATAAAGCGTTTTGGTGGATTTCTGTAAATTAAGAAATGTAATTTTTTCGGGAAACTTTTGTTTAGAACTCAACAACCTTCTGCTTGTTTTATCTGAACTTTTTCCATTTATCTGAACAAGCTTCTGCTTGTTTGGATGCGGTGTTTATTATGTACAGGAATTTGTTAATCCTCTTATTTCAAAATCACCTCCGCTTAAATTAAATCACTTCCAAGACTAGTTTGCTTGGAAAGCCAAATTTAAAAATGCAGCATCCCATGTCTTCTTGGCTAGGTGTTCTTTATGCTAAGTTTGGATTAAAGGGATGGAAGGGAATGGAATGATTTTTTAGTATTTCATGTGCATATTTGATTGGTGTTAGAATACGTTTAATAGTAAAATAAATAATTAGACATAGACTTAAATATCCCTTTAATTTTAACTTAAATTTAATTTATATTTAAAATTTGACTCGTATTCTCTAGAAATTTTATTTTTAATAATTCTTTCCTTTTTTTCCTTGCTTATAATTTTATCCCTATTTTTTCTTTACTCTTACCTTTTATTATTTTTAATTAACTTATAAATAGGATTATAGAAAAACTAATTAAGCTTGTAAGCACATACATTTACTAGATAAAGTCGCAACTTAACACGGCAATTTTTTTAAAACTTTTTATTAATTCAATAATTAATTCAAGTTATTAAACCAACCTATTAACTTTATTTGGCAAAAAGTACTTTTACCTACTGTGGTTGTAGTGTTTTAAGCAATTAGCCACTGTGCTTTTAAAATAGTCAATTGACCCACTATGCTTTTTAAAAATGTACAATTAAGCTATTCCGTCCAATTTTTTGGACGGATGTTAAATAATTACACAAGTGGCATTGAAAAAAAGCAAAAAATAATTATTTTTACGATGCAAGCCAGGTCTACCAAATTCTTAATCTTATTGGAAGTACGCTGTGACTTTTAAAAAATAATAATCCCTAATTGTGGTTTTAAAAATATTTTTATATTTTATTTTCTTTTCTTTTTCTTTACCTAAATATTTATAATATGTATAATATTAATAAAAATTAATATTATAATATTTATAATATGTATATTTTATTTTAAAAATAAAAATAAAAATACTTTTATAATTTTTTTATAATTTTTTCTTTTCATTTATCTTTTCCTTTCTTTTAATTATTTTAATTCTAAATAATACAAATAATCAAAATATCTCCTCATTCAAATCCCCCAAATACCAAATCCCTCATTCAAATCCCCAAATCCATTCTCGTCCTCCTCATCAAAATCAGAGAAAAATCAGAGACATCCTTTGCACGATTTTGCTTTCTTCGAAGTGGGGCCTTCTCCTTGAATCTTCTTCTTCTGGGCTTCATTATTCTTAGGAGGAGAGCTTCCATTAATATCTGCAATCGCAGCTGCTGCCGCCTTTTCTGTTCCAACCCTCTCCTCCTCCATCAGTTTCTCTCTCTCCTTCTGTCTCAGTCTTGTCTTTCTATATTGATTTTGTAAAGTTTCCCAACTTTATTTCATTCTCCTACCAGAAGAGAAGAAATACTAATGGGATTTCTCTTTCTCTCTCTAAATTCAAATGGGTTTTTCTTTCTGACATACAAATAATATATTGAATCCCAGATGAATATTTTGACGGAATAATCCATGTCTCATCTCCGTCATCATTCTGAATAGCATCCTTGTCAAGGATCCACTAGGGGGCGAATTTGTTGTCCATACTGCACCATAACTACGATACAGTAGCTTGCAAGAGAAATTTCTTCAAGCTTCCAAGTTCAAAGTAACATTTGATTATTTGTATTATTTAAAATAAAAATAATTAAAAAAAAGAAAAGAGATAAAGCAAAATGAAAAAATTATAAAAAATAATGTGATTTTGATTGTATAATTAATTTTAATTTTTATGTTATTTGTTTAACTAATTTTTGTTAATTGTATCAAATTTTTTATTTAATGTTAATTATGTACTTATCTTTTTTATATCATTAAAATATATATTAGTATTAATTTTTAAAATAAAAATAATTATTAAAAGAAAGGAAAAGAGATAAGGAAAAGAATACAAATAAAAAAAATGAATTAAAATATTTATTTTAATTTTATTATTATTTTAATTATTTTTGTCAAGTAATTAATGATTTTTATTTTTAATTTTTGTATAAATTAATATAATGTTGTAATAGATCTCATTGATACAAAAATTTTGATAAATTATTTGTATTATTTAGAAAAGAGATAAAAGGAAAAGAAAAAGAAAAATATTATACATATTATAAATATTTAGGTAAAGAAAAAGAAAGAAAATAAAACATAAAAATATTTTATTTTTAAAGTTTTTATAAAATTTTAAAACCACAATGGCTTTTTTTGTTGAAATTAATGTAATGTTGTAATAGATCTCATTGATACAAAAATTTTGATATATTATTTTATTATTTGGAATTAATTTTTAAATAAAAATAATTATTAAAAGAAAGGAAAAGATAAAAGGAAAAGAAAAAATTATAAAAACATAAATTAAAATATTTATTTTAATTATTTATTTACCACATAATGATTTTATTATTTTATTTTTTTGTTTGAGAAGAAAAAATTATAAAGAAAATCTATTAAAAAATTATTTTGTTGCCACATAAGGATATACCACGTAATTGTTTATTTTTTTAAAAAAAAAAGCCACGTAGGAAACAAAAGCAGATTTGTTAACGTCCTGTCTACAAAAATGGACGAAATGTCCTGACTGAATATTTTTAAAAAGCACAGTGAGATAATTGAATATTTTAAAAATACAATAGCTAATTGCTTAAAACACTACAACCACAGTGGTGAAAAAGTGTTTTTTGCCACTTTATTTTTATTGATGAAAACTAAAGATATATATTGTGAAATATAATACAACCAATAAAATTAAATCAATTAATATAACACCCCATTCAATAATATAAAGTGATGATGCATACTATTACATAACGGATACTTTCATTACCAACAACTTAATAAATGTCTAATCAATTAGTAATGCATTCCATCAATAAATTGTAGACAAAAACTCAAAATCACCATTCAATAACCAACAACATAGTAAAATGTCTAAATAACTAGTATAGCACCTCACTTAATAAATCATTGACAAAATCCTCTTTTTGCTCATCGAAAAGGATAAAGAAGTCACGAGCAAGTTTGCATATGACCTTGTTACGCTAACTATTAGTTAGACTGAGAACATTACTGAACGAATTATTGAGATTCTTGCGTTGCTCATTTAATGAAGCCTCCAATCCAAGATAGTTATCAAATTGAGTAGATGATTTCTCGAGTTGTACAATGAGAATAGTAGCAGCCCTTTTCATGGCAGATTCAGAATCAATATCTAAACTTGACTTTCTCTTTCTCTTCTTGAAACTAGAGTACTTGCTAGATATTTTCTAACTGCGGATTGGAGTCGAGCCATCATTTCTATCATTTGTTTGGATCTCTTCATCTAAATCATTTCCATAGCCGATAAAGTATCTTTTTCAGTTATTCTATCCTTGCCAAATACAACACAAAGATTCAAATAATATGGAAATGTCTTATTTTGCCACTTTGCTCTCTTTTTGTGTACCTAAAACAAAGTTGGAGAAAAATAATAATAACACACTAATTAAAAAAGAAAAAGAAAAACAGTAACACAATAATTATCATATTCTAATTATTTTGAGTGTCAATAAAATGAAACTATTTTGATATTAATTATCACATACTAAGATAACACAGTAATTAAAAAAAGAAAAACAAAAAACTACTATCAAATAATGAACATTGTGATTTTTTCAACTTTTTTGAGCACCAACAGTTTATATATTACCAGGCAACTGACGCACCAAATAGATTTGAACAAATAGTCATGTAGAAAGATGTCGTTGCAAGCATGGTAAGCACCAATGCACCATAACAAGTAAGACGTAGATAAATTGTATCTCCGGGAGCAAATTAACACCCAACATATTAGTTGTAATATCATTTTTTCAATTTTAATACCTAGGTTTATCCACGGACATAAATCTTTATATATGTTCCATCCAAAACCCTAGACAACCTTAATAAGAAATACTTATCTTTTTTAAAAATATAATGATAAATATGTAATTTAAAAAATAGAAAGATAATAAACATAATGATAAATATCGATTTACGTCTAGCCTATTCTTTGTATTTTTTCTTTTTTATACCTTTTCATAGACAAATTCCATAGATTTTCACATCTAGGATTTACATATACAACATATACCACTGTCAAGAGGGAATTTCTTATTATTTAGGTTATATTTAGGTATTTCAATTCAAAAAAAGTAAAAAATAAGAATTGGGTTGCGCCATATATATGAAAGAGTATACAATAATGATGTATTTGGCGAATCAAATACCATGGTCCAATAATAAAGCATTTGATTAGTTGATAATATTAGTATTGGTTGGGATTGAGAATTTTGTGAAAGATTCATGTGAAAGGTTTCATTAACGCCTAATTCATGTCGAGTAGACCTTGTTGTTGTGAGACTTCTTAATTCATGAGTTGTAGGGAGGTATTTATGTCACCACAAACAGAGACTAAAGCAAGTGTTGGATTCAAAACTGGTGTTAAAGATTACAAATTGACTTATTATACTCCGACTATGACTCCAAAGATATCGATATCTTGGCAAAGAATCCGAGTAACTCCTCAACTGGAGTTCCATTTGAAGAAGTAGGGGTCATGAGAGCTGCCGAATCTTCTATTGGTACATGGACAACTGTGTGGACCGATGGACTTACCGACCTTGATCGTTACAAAGGGCGATGCTACAAAATAGAGCCCGATTCTTTGGAGAAGAAACTCAATTTATTGGTTATGTAGCTTACCCATTAGACCTTTTTGAAGAAGGTTACATTACTAACATGTTTACTTCCATTGTAGGTAATGTATTTGGGTTCAAAGCCTGCGTGTTTCTCTACGTCTAGAAGATCTGCGAATCCTGTTGCTTATGTTAAAACTTTCCAAGGCCCGCCTCATGGCATCCAAGTTGAGAGAGATAAATTGAACAAGTATGGTCGTCCCCTGTTGGGATGTACTATTAAACCTAAATTGGGGTTATCTACTAAAAACTACAGTAGAGCGGTTTATGAATGTCTCCGTGGTGGACTTGATTTTACCAAAGAAGATGAGAACGTGAACTCACAACCATTTATGCGTTGGAGAGATCGTTTCTTATTTTGTAAACAGGTGAAATCAAAGGGCATTACTTGAATGCTATTAATGGTACATGCGAAGACATGATGAAAAGAATTTGTATTTGCGGAGAATTGGGAGTTCTATCGTAATGCATGATTACATAACAGGTGGATTCACCGCAAATACTACCTTAGCTCATTATTGCCGAGATAATGGCCTACTTCTTCACATCCACCCGCGCAATGCATGCGATTATTGATGGATGAGAAGAATCATGGTATGCACTTTCGTGTACTAGCTAAAGCGTTACGTATGTCCGGTGGAGATCATATTCACTCCGATCTAGTAGTAGGTAAACTTGAAGGGAAAGAGACATCACTTTGGGCTTTGTTGATTTCTTCGCGTGATGATTTCATTGAAAAGATCGAAGTCGCGGTATTTATTTCACCCAAGATTGGGTCTCTCTACGAGTGTTCTCGCCCCGTGGCCGGGGGGTATTCACGTTTGGTATATACCGCTCCGACCGAGATCTTTGGGGATGATTCCGTACTACTGGATCGGTGGAGGAACTTTAGGACACCCTTGGGGAAATGCACCGGTGTCAGTAGCTAATCGAGTAGCTCTAGAAGCATGTGTACAAGCTCTTAATGAGGGACGTGATCTTGCTCGTGAAGGTAATGAAATTATCCATGAAATTTGCTAAATGGAGCCACTGAACTAGCTGCTTTGCTTGTGAGGTATGGAAGGAGATCAAATTTGAATTTGAAAGCAGTGGATATTTTGGATGTTTTGTAATCCAATAATTACCGTTCGTTCTCTTAATTGAATTGCAATTAAACTCGGCCCAATCTTTTACTAAAAGGATTGAGCCGAATACAAAGACCCTATTGCATATATATATATTATATTTTTTAGATAGATACATACTTATCTAGATATAGAGGAATATACAAAATCTAAGACTAAACAACTCAAACGTTTCTATCGGTGTGTTGAATCCACAATTAATCCGATGGATCCTTAGGATTGGTATATTCTTTTCTATCATGGAATTTCTCTGGATCGAGCTAAGTATCACAACTCTTTCTACCCATCCTGTATATTGTCCTTTTCGTTCCGTGTGGAATATAAACTTATTACTTATTTTAGTTATTGGACGAGATTTTACAAAAAAAAATCTTCATAGGAGAAAAATCTTTCTTTTTTTCGATGCGAATTTGACACGACATAGTAGAGTAGAAAGCCCAATTCTATTTATAATTAGATATTATTGGTCTATTTATAATTGGATATTATTGGAAAGGGGGTTCATCATATTTATCTCTCGTGAAGTGCTAACCTGGAGTCCCACAAAAGAAAATCCTTTTTTTTTAATACTCACACTCCTTATTAGTTAATAATCGGCAAAAAGCACCTTTACCCGCCTGTGGTCGTCGACTTGTAAGCAATTGGCCACTGAACTTTAAAAATATGCAATTGGACCAGTGTGCTTTCTAAAGCAGAAAATTAGGTCATTAGTCAATTTCTTGAATGAAGTCAAATAATACACCATGCATTGAAAAAAATCAAAATATTATTATTTTCTTATGTGGCAATACAAAAAAAATCAAAAATAAAATCATTGATTATGTGGCAAAAAAATAATTAAAATAATAATAACATTAAAATAAATAATAATTAATTCATTTTAAAATAATTTATTTTAAAATAAAATAATTAATTTTAAAAATAAAAATAAAATAATTAATTTTAAAATAATCATAAAAAAATTATGTTTTTGTTTTTAAAAATAGATATTTTTTAAACAAAAATTTTTAAAAACATAATTTTATTTTTAAAAGTTAAAAAAAATTACATTTTGTTTTTAAAATGGAATTTTAAAAACAAAATTTTTTAAAAGCGAATTTTTAAAAACAAAA
Organism: Panax quinquefolius; assembly: GCA_020205615.1. NCBI lineage: Eukaryota > Viridiplantae > Streptophyta > Magnoliopsida > Apiales > Araliaceae > Panax > Panax quinquefolius. The sequence continues at coordinate 56,506,238 of CM035172.1, read as the reverse complement.
TTTTATTTTACAAGTTAAAAAAAATTACATTTTTATTTTAAAAGCGAAATTTTTAAAATGTAATTTTTATAAACAAAATTTTATTTTACAAGTTAAATAAAAATTACATTTTTTTGTTTGTAAAAAAAAATTTTTAAAAATGAAATTTTTAAAACAAAAACATAATTTTTTTTTATGTGGTAAAATGATTTTTTTACAAGTTAATGATTTTTAACGAGAATGATTAATAATTAATTTTTAAAATAAAAATAAAATAATAATTTTACAAGTTAATGATTAATTATTAATCATTAATTCCAAATATTTATTTTAATTATTTTATTTTTATTTTTAAAATGAATTATTTTATTTTAAAATGAATTAATTATTATTTATTTTAATTTTATTATTATTTTAATCATTTTTTGCCACATGATCAATGATTTTATTTTTGATTTTTTTGTGTATTGCCACATAAGAAAATAAAAATATTTTGATTTTTTTCATTGCCACGTGTGTAATTATTTGACTTCCGTCCAAGAAATTGGACGGAATGACCTGAATTTTTAGTTTTGAAAGTTAATGGTCCAATTGCATATTTTTAAAGTCCAAATGGCCAATTGCTTATAAGTAATCGATCGCAGAAGTGTAAAGTGTTTTTTTGTTAATAATCCTGGTGATTGGATTTCTATGTTTATTTTGACGAGAAAAAGAGATTCAAATAAAAGATTTTTCATCGAATGACTATTCATCTTTTGTATTTTCATACAAATAAGGGGCAAGAAAACTCTATGGAAAGATGGTGGTTCAATTCGATACTGTTTAAAAAAGAGTTCGAACACAAGTGTGGGCTAAGTAAATCAACGGGTAGTCTTGGTCGTATTGAAAATACCAGTGAAAGTGAAGATCCGAATATAAATGATATGAAGAAAAATATTCATAGTTGGGGGGTCGTGACAATTGAATTACTGATAATGTTGATCATTTATTCTACGTCGAGGACATTCGAAATTTCATCTCTGATGAAACTTTTTTAGTTAGGGATAGTAATGAGAACAGTTATTCCATATATTTTGATATTGAAAATCATATTTTCGAGATTGACAATGATCATTCTTTTCAGAGTGAACTAGAAAGTTCTTTTTATAGTTATCAGAATTCTAGTTATCGGAATAATGGATCTAACAGTGACGATCCACTATGATCATTACATGTATGATACTCAATATAGTTGGAATAATAACATTAATAGCATTGACAATTATCTTCAGTCTCAAATCTTTATTGAGACTGACATTGTAAGTGGTAGTGACAATTACAGTAACAATTACATTTATAGTTCCATTTGTGGTGAGATTGGGGGGTTCCGATATAAGAACCAGCACGGATGATAGTGATTTAACTATAAGAGAAAGTTCTAATGATCTGGATGTAACTCAAAAATACAGGCATTTGTGGGTTCAATGTGAAAATTGTTATGGATTAAATTATAAGAAATTTTTTAAATCAAAAATGAATCTTTGTGAACAATGTGGATATCATTTGAAAATGAGTAGTTCAGATAGGAATCGAACTTTTGATCGATCCGGGTACTTGGGATCCTATGGATGAAGACATGGTTTCTCTGGATCCCATTGAATTTCATTCGGAGGAGGAGCCTTATAAAGATCGTGTCGATTCTTATCAAAGAAAAATAGGATTAATTGGACAGATGCTCAAACAGCATAAGCCAACTAAGCAGTATTCGTAGCAATCGGGGTTATGGATTTTCAGTTTATGGGGGGTAGTATGGGATCCGTGGTCGGGGAGAAAATCACCCGTTTGATTGAGTACGCTACTAAAAAATTTCTACCTCTTATTATAGTGTGTGCTTCCGGGGGGGCACGCATGCAAGAAGGAAGTTTGAGCTTGATGCAAATGGCTAAAATATCTTCTGCTTTATATGATTATCAATCAAATAAAAGTTATTCTATGTACCAATCCTTACATCTCCTACTACGGTGGGGTGTGCTGCTAGTTTTGGTATGTTGGGGATATCATTATTGTCGAACCCAATGCCTACATTGCATTTGCGGGTAAAAGAGTAATTGAACAAACATTGAATAAAACAGTACCTGAAGGCTCACAAGCGGCTGAATATTTATTCCAGAGGGGCTTATTTGATCTAATTCTACCACGTAATCCTTTAAAAAGCGTTCTGAGTGAATTATTTCAACTCCACGCTTTCTTTCTTTTGAATCAAAATTCAATTAAAGAGCATTAAGTTCTATTTTTTTATTTGTAGCAAACAAGTAGTTAGTTTATCGGAATTCAAGTAAAAATAAGACGGACGGGGTTTCTTTGTTGACATAAGGTCTAATTGTAGAAAGAATCAAAAGTTAAAGTTGCGCATAACTCTTTTTTTCTATATTTATATTTTGATTACTAATTAAGAAGCCTCTATCAACAAGATAAAAGAGTGAATTCTTCTTTTGTGAAATTAGGAAAATAAAAAAATTTCCTCTACTTAGTCTTACGTGCACGTATATATAATTCAAATATAGAAAATGAAAATATAGATATAGAGTTTTTCTCTTTCTATATCTCCCGCGAATCCCATTTTGATTAAGAATCCCTTTTGGGTCGGATTCTAACGAATCTTTCGATAATTTGTAAGAAACTTTTTTTTTATTAAATTATTATAAGACGAGCAAAAGATGAAGAAAAAAAAAGAATATAATAATATAGGCGATTATCATATATATCTTTTACATATCTATATTATAAAACAGGACCCAATTCAAATTTTATCATTTGACAAACCACAACAACGGCTAAGATTTGATCTAACTTGATCTAATGGCTCATGTTCTATCTTACACTAAAAAAAAACCCGCCCAAATTTTCTCCTCTTTCTCTTTCTCTCTCCTCTTCTCCTTCTCTCTCATCTGCTTCTTCCCCCTTTCTCTCTCCTCTCTCCTCTCTCCCCCGCCTTCTCTCTTTATCTCTCCTCCTATTCCTCTCCTCCCTTTCTTTCTTTCTCTCTCCTCTCTCATCTTTCTCTCTCTCCTCTACCGACTCTCTCTTCTCTTCTTCCTCTATTTACTTAATTAATTAGAATTTTAATATTTTATTTTAAATTATAATAATTTTTTGGAGTATGCATACATTTAAAATATATAAAACATAAAAAATATCAATAGTAAAAAAGCAATTACAAAATAATTATAAAATCAAAAAATTAATTTATCAAATAGAACAAATATTAACAAATAAAAAAATTGGTTAATTGTTGGCATGATGTGATATCTAAAGTTAAAATACTAGATGTGACATATAAGATTCGTTTACAATTAAAAAATTGGTTAATTCTTATGTTTCGGAATTACAATATAATAATAATAATTACTACTACTACTATAATAATACTACATCCGTCCCACAATAAGTGCTTTTTTAGGCTTAATATTTTTTTTCCAAAATAAGTGATGTGTTAGAACTCCAATACCATTTTTGCAATATTTTCTCATATATGCCCTTATGCATTCAATGGTATTTATTGCATCTTACTATCACTACAATTAAATGACACTCATTAACTCTTCAACTTCAAAGAAAATATATTAATGGTATTTTTGCCATTTTAGCTTGTATATTGGTATGTGTGATTTAAGCTAAAAATGCACTTATTATGGGACGGAGGTAGTAATAATAATTATTATTATAATTACTACTACTATAATAATAATAATAATAATAATAATTACTACTACTACAACTATTATAATAATAATACTAATAATATTAATAACAGTAATATTTACTATAATAATAATAATAATAATAATAATAATAATAATAATAATAATAATTACTACTACTAATATAATAATAATAATTACTATATAATAATAATAATAATTACTACTATAATAATAATAATAATAATAATAATAATAATAATAAATAATAAATACTACTACTATAATAATAATAATAATAATTACTACTAATATAATAATCATAATAATTACTACTACTATAATAATAATGATAATAATAATTATAATTACTACTACAATAATAATAATAATAATTACTACTACTACTAGTAATAATAATAATTATTATTATTATTATTATTATTTTATTTTTATTATAGTATTATTATAATAATTAATATTATAATAGTACTAATAATAATAATAACAATAATTATAATTATTAGTACTATTATTATTTTTATAATTATTATTACTATTATTATAATAATTATAATTATTAGTATTATAATTATTATTACTTTTACTATTATTATTACTATTATTGTTATTATTACTATTATCATACTTATTATTATAATAATTATTATTAATAATAATAAAATAATTATAATAGTAATAATAATTATAATAATAATAATTATTATTAGTATAACTTTAATAATAATAATAATAATAATAATAATAATTATGAAAATAGTAACAATAATAATAATAATAATAATAATAACAACAATAATAATAACAATGATTAGTATAACTTTATAAGTTTTGTTGATATGTTTAAATTTTTCTAAATATCTATTTTTAAAGAAAAATTAATTATTGTGGTGGTGTGGAGAATTTTGATAATTGTTATTTATGATTGTAAGTTATTTTAGGTTGCAAAAAGCATTTAGGTAATGTAGTATTTTTTAAATTTTAATCTAATTTTTCGTTACGTCGTGCCTTCAGGCACGGGCAATTACTAGTCTTTTATATAGAAAGGAGAGGCTCTTATGCTTGTGCCTGTAGAAAGATGATATATGGGTAAAGGAATTCTATCTATTTGAAAATATATCAGGATCGGCGGATGGCTGAAATGTAAAGTCGGTGTATCTATATGTATATCGATGAGATCATACGAAGGGTATGGTATGTTATTATTTTAAATCTAACCAATTTGATGAATTGCTCTTAAAGGGTTCTGACAAACTAGTACTAGTTGATGAGAGTTACTTCTAAAACAAAAAGAGTAAAGTCCGGGGTATTTTCTTAATTCCAATAAAACGTAAACCGGATCAAGTATGAGTTGTCGATCGAACATATATGGATAGAACCTATAACGGGGTCTCGAAAAACAAGTAATTTCTGTTGGGCCGTTATCCTTTTTTTTAGGTCATTAGGATTCTTATTGGTTAGAACTTCCGATTATCTTGGTAGAAACTTGATATCTTTATTTCGTCTCTCAAAGAATCCTTTTTTTTTCCACAGGGGATCGTGATGTCTTTCTATGAAATTGTGGGTCTCTTTATTAGCTCCTATTTGTAGTGCACACTTTCGTTGAATGTAGGGGGTGGTTATGATCGATTTGATAGAAAAGAAGGAATGGTGTGTATTTTTCATTGGGGATTTCCTGGCGTCGCATCTTCCTCCGATTCCTTATAAAAGATATTCAGTCCGTCAGAATAGAAGCTAAAGAGGGTATTTATGCTCGTCGTGTCCTTTATATGGACATCGAGGTCGAGGGGCCATTCACTCGACTCGCATCGATGAGAATGTTACTCCACGGAAATTGAACAAAAGTCATTTTAATTGACCTATTTCTTTACGTGGTACCGATTGAAGTCTTTTGATAGAATGATATAAAAGAATATTCATTACTTAAATGAAAGTTGTTTTCGGGCATTCATCGAAAGGAGATACTTGCTTCGAATTTGACTAATTGCGATATTTGGAAACAATATTTTTTGATTATTTCTTCATTCAAGTGGATTCTTAATCTATTTCGTATTCTTTCTAGATTCAAAGAAAATCTGCGAAATCACAAATAAAAAAAGTGAATAGATTCATAGGTTCGATACCTTGTAATAGAACTCATGCATGAGAGAAATATTGGATCGCATAGAAGTCGACTAATGAGGTGGGTTCACTAAAATTCACAGATGAAATGAAAATGGCAAAAAAAAAGTTCACTCCTCTTTATATCTTGCATCTCTAGTATTTTTGCCCTGGTGGATTTCTCTTTCATTTAATAAAAGTGCGGAATCTTGGGTTACTAATTGGTGGAATACTAGGCAATCCGAAATTTTTTTGAATGGTATTCAAGAAAAGAATATTCTAGAAAAATTCATAGAATTAGAGGAAATCCTTCTCTTGGAGGAAATGATGAAGGAATACTCGGAGACACATCTACAAAACCTTCGTATAGGAATCCACAAAGAAACGATCCAATTCATCAAGATACACAATGAGGATCGTATCCATACGATTTTGCACTTCTCGACAAATATAATCTGTTTCATTATTCTAAGTGGTTATTCTATTTGGGGTAATGAAGAACTTGTTATTCTTAACTCTTGGGCTCAGGAATTCCTATATAACTTAAGTGACACAATAAAAGCTTTTTCTATTCTTTTATTAACTGATTTATGTATCGTATTCCATTCGCCCCATGGTTAGGAACTAATTATTGGTTCTGTCTACAAAGATTTTGGATTTGTTCATAATGATCAAATTTTATCTGGTCTTGTTTCTACTTTTCCAATCATTCTAGATACATTTTTTAAATTTTGGATTTTTCGTTATTTAAATCGTGTTTCTCCGTCACTTGTAGTAATTTATCATTTAATGAATGATCGAAAAAGGATCCACTTACATTAATCCAATTCTAATGTTTCTTACTTTGTAGTTGTACATAAGCAAAGTATGAAAAATCATACTTGCTCTTTATATTTTAGGAGATTTATATATTATTCCAAAGAAATAGCAGAATCGCGGATAGAGAACTATATTAGCGACCTATCCAATTTATTGTAGAAATTTTCAAGATCAATGGTTGGACCATGCAAACTAGAAAGACTTTTTCTTGGATAAAGGAACAGATTACTCGATCCATTTTCGCATCGCTTCATGATATATATCATAACTTGGACATCCATTTCAAGTGCATATCCCATTTTTGCTTGCAGGTTATGAAAATCCACGAGAAGCGATTTGGGCGTATTGTATGTGCCAATTGCCATTTAGCTAATAAGCCCGTGGATATTGAAGTTCACATGCCGTACTTCTCGATACTATATTTGAAGCAGTTGTTCGAATCCCTTATGATATGCAACTAAAACAAGTTCTTGCTAATGGTAAAAAGGGGGCTTTGAATGTAGGGGCTGTTCTTATTTTACTGGAGGATTTTGAATTAGCTCATGTTGATAGGATTTCTCCAGAGATGAAAGAAATGATAGGCAATCTTTCTTTTCAGAGCTATCGCCCCACTAAAAAAAATATTCTTGTGATAGGTCTTGTTCCTGGTCAAAAATATAGTGAAATCACCTTTCCTATTCTTTCCTGGACCCCGCTACTAAGAAAGATGTTCACTTCTTAAAATATACTATATACGTAGGAAGGAAACAGGGAAGGGTCGATTTATCCCGACGGGAGCAAGAGTAATAATACGGTTTATAATGCTACACAAAGCAGGTATAGTAGGCAAAATAATATGAAAAGAAAAGGGGGTTACTGAAATAACCATAACGGATGCATCGGATGGACGTCAAGTGGTTGATATTATCCCTCCAGGTACGAACTTCTTGTTTCGTAGGCGAATCTATCAAATTTGATCAACCATTGACGAGTAATCCTAATGTGGGCGGATTTGGTCGGGGAGATGCAGAAATAGTACTTCAAGATCCATTACGTATCCAAGGCCTTTTGTTCTTCTTGGCATCTGTTATTTTGGCACAAATCTTTTTGGTTCTTAAAAAGAAACCGTTCGAGAAGGTTCAATTGTCCGAAATGAATTTCTAGACTCACGGATTTATCGACATTGAGTTCATAAAATAAAAGGAAAAATAATTTTTGGTGATTCTCTATGATAAAAAAAAATTACATTATGAAAAGCCTTTTGCTTATTTATACTATTTTTCCACGAGATGACGGGAATTCCTTGTACCGCATTCCTAGTCATAATATGTTGATTGTGAAGAAGACTGTTTGACTTTACCCCTTCTTTGTCTTTGTTTGTTTTTTAATCCAAATTGGGGTGGTGTGACTATGTTACTATTATCACATTTTAATGTCATAAAATGCATCAATAGTGTTTTCTATTCTAATAGAATAAAATTCAACTAGATACTAGACATACCTTGAACCATTTCCATGACACTTATTGGCAATATAGTTTTCACGTATATGTTTTAGTTTCTTAAAAAGTTGACCTTTCAATCTTATTACGGCATTGAGTACGTTATTGAAGTGTCTACTTAATTGTCTAACCAGATCGACGAAATTGTAACACTATGACACGATTTTTCACATGATGGGCTAGCACATAAAAGAAAATGGTAACTTGTCCATCTATTTGAAGGTACTTTGTACTGCTAAGCTTGCATGTGGTATGTAAAATATCACACAACTGTCAAACACTAGCTCTCTCATAAATTTTAATTCGCTCGAGCAAGAAAGGGTGTACTTTGGTCGAGTAAATGCTCTCATATGCTCTCATACGTCTATGTCGTGCCATACATATAACAAATTGCATAATTGCATGAATACGGTAACCACGACAACTATTTCGGACCAAAAATGAAAAAAACCAACTAATTATCTCTTCATCCTCTTCCGTTTGTCTAATCTACGACGAGCCATGGCTGCAATTCAATTGAAAAAGTAAGAGTAAACTCAAACAACTCAAGAGCCATGACTGCAATTCAATTAAAGAAATAAGATCAAACTCAAACAACATACTCAAGAAAATTATTAATGAGAAGACAATGAAATAGTAACCCAACAAGCATTTACTAGAATGTGAAGCAAAGTTGATTATGACAGGTAACAAATAGAAGTCACCATATGAGAATATATATGTGTTTAATTAAGGTGTGTAATGAGTAAATAGATCAATCTATATCCCTCGACACCCATTCACACATTACTTAAAGTATGAGGCAATCAAACCAACAACACTCTCCTAGCAGCAATTTAAAAACAGTCTATTTTACATGCATGGAATGCAACAGACCCTCCAAGGACTAAACAGTCTAGAATTATATAGTTCCTCTCACTTTAAGCAGAACATCATGTCCATACTCATTTCTTCATCTTTTTAAAGAACACAATTGAATTAAGTGTTTTAATTTTCTAGCACTAATTCAATGTATATAACAATGAGGACCAAAATTATAAAACAAAAGAAACAAGTGAGATTTAATTGTTTTTGCTTTTATTAATTTTGTGGATAAACCTACAATTATTTTAAAAAATATTGAAATTATCTTTATGATTTTTTCCCCTGTAAATACAAAAATGACATCCTTACTACATAGAGAAGTTTGTAAAATAAATAACTTTATTTTAGAGTATTTTTTTAGCGCATACAAAAATTATTGGGATTCTGTTTCATGTAGCTTTCAGCAGAGCTAGAGTATTTTTTGAGTGGATGGATGTTAGTCTGGATAAGGCTTTGTGAAATTTAGATACACACACTTATAAGGGGTTGAATAAGTGTGAAAATAAACTATATCAAAATTTTTGTAATTTAAATATTTAGTCAAAAAATTTAAGTTTGACAATATTTATAAACTTATACTAATTGATGACCTGAGTTGAATTAATTAATATTGTGATGAAGTATTAAGATATTCAAATTATATTTTTCAATTAAAATTAAAGTATCTAATGAGCAATTAAAATAAGCACAATCAAACACACGAGCACAAATGATTTTTATGTGATTTAGCCCTTAACCTCTACTCTAGTGGCCTAATCCACGTCAAATACCAACTAATATTAGAGACTCACTTTATTAATCAATATAACACCGTTACAGAACAAGTTTACAAATTACTCGAACACTTTTGTTCACCTTGTACACTTGTACACCCCTTGAATACCTATACTCACTTGAACACTTTTGCTCACCTTGTACACTTATGTACCCCAAACACCTAAGCTTCCTTAAACTTGTTTGTAACAAACTTAATCCAACCCGGATTAGAACTTGTAGACTAACCTTAGTCTATTTATGCAATGATCAATGTAATGTAAAGAATTAGGTTATCACCCGTTATAAAGCAAAAGAGGAAAGCTGAAGATTATCAGAGACTTTTTAATGCACAGAAACTTTGTTAATGAATCGCTCACAGTTGAAAATTAAACTTGGATAGGGTTGTTTTCAAATTATTTGCCCGTTGAAAATTAAACTTGGATAAGGTTGAATGATACAAGAATCAATATACCATGAAATCATCTAGACCCACTAATTAATTATCAATACAAGCCCAACTATTAATTTCCAACTAATCACGTTGCTAATAGAATATTCAATAACATTTTTCCAACCTAACTTGTTCCAAATAAGGTAAGCAAGTATCCTATTTAATCAGTTAAGGAACCATTACAAGAAATTTAGTCACTAACTATCCCACTAATATAGAGAGATGATAGCATGATTTATTCTAATTGATTGCATGCACCACTTATTTTTTTAAAATTGATATTTTCACATGATTTTTTGATGTTTTCACATGAAAAGAGTCGCTATAGATGTATAGCGACGGCAAAAATTGTCGCTATAAGATTTATAGTGACGATTTTCATGTGAAAATATAAAACTAAAGAATTCTGCAATCTTTTTGTAAACCATTGACTAACCTTAATCCCAAGAGGCAATCCAATCAACCAAAGGTTTAGATTTCAAATCAAATCCGGCTGATATAAGATAATTAATAATTGCAATACCATGTAATAAGCTTAGCAGCTTAATTTAAGGAACATGATATCTTATATCAGTATACTCCACCTCAGCAGCATATTGATCAGCATATTGCTTCATTGTAGTCTTCTGTCCCACATAAAAAGCTGAGGTGGAGTATGTCACATCAGCAATTTGTAAAATAATTTGTGTCTCTTACATTTTTTTTATTTTTATTTTTTTTGAATCATTTGTGTAGCATTATTCTTCAAAATTAATATGGAAATATTTTAAAATGTTGGATTTTAATTGTTCCTAAAATTAGGTGCTCTAAGTCATTGCATTGCATTTAAATAATTATGAAAATGGCAAAGTTATGATTAATAAATTTAAAAATGGGCATCTAAAATAAAAGTGGTGAAAATTAAAGAATGCATTTCGGTTGATAAAAAGATTATTTTAAGGTGTATATATTAAAATTGGATAATTAGATAATCAAATATAATCATCTGGTTAGAACATCTAACTAGTGGCTGACTCCTATAAATGATTCCTTAAAGACAACATATCAAATTGATTATATATTGGATCCAGAAATATTTAAGATATGCATTCCTCCTTAAATCAAGGAAAGCATAATTAATTTGTTCCATAATAAATTAACCACTTCAATAATTATTTTCATACAATTCAAAATTATTTCCATATTAATTTTGAAATCCAAATTTATTTAAATTTTCCCTCATTAATTAGCTTTCTAAAAATTACTTTCAGAATGTACAAATATATGATACACCAATATCACACACCTTCCTAACAAAAAAATGCACCAAAATCACTTTCAGAATGTACAAATATATGATACACCAAGAAAAATATAACTAAAGTCAATAAAATTTTGCAAGCCCAAATCTGAAAACAAAATGAAACATTATTTTTACACAAACAAAACCCCCTCTGGCACATTTTGCATTGCAAATAGTTCTCATCTATGACTGACATCAAAAGTTAGAACGCAGGCTTAAGTTGAAATCACTTCTAGGATCAAAAAGTAGAGTAATTCACAATTTAAAAAATAGTCAACATGGAAACACCAATAAAAAATTTCACCTAGATGTAAAGTGGTGTTACAAAGCCAATCATTAAGTGCTCCTTAATTACTACTCCCTCCGTTCCTAAAAGATTGTCGTTTAAGGTTTTGGCACATGGATTAAGAAAGTATCATTTACCGAGTAAAATTTATTTGAAATTTCATCACTACCCCTCTATCGGAATTGAAAACTATTAATACAAGAGAGAATTTTTTGGGACAATGAGAGAAGGTAGGGGTAATATAGGAAAATAAATAATTTATTCTTCTTTAAACGACAAACATTTTGGAACAAATTTTTTAAATCAATATTTTAGGAACGGATGGAGTATATAACTGGAGTAACTACAAATACTATACATAGGTATACTAAGAAACATAGAGCTAAGTCAAAGAAAGGCTTTCACATACCACATACCTACGAAGTTTGATCTAAGAAATACGTAATACCATTCTCACACAAAAAACCATCTATGAAGTAAAAGAACGACCAACATGAAATTCAGAACATCACAAATTAAGATAATTTCAACAAATAATAGAATTATAGATATTATACTAGAAATATAGAGAGATTTGGAATTTATTTGATTTAATTCAAAGCTTTGAAAGGATTTCGAAATTACCTGTGAATTAGAAAGTTTAGAAATACGATGATGCTAACTTGGAGCCAAAAAATTGCGATGAAATTGATTATGTACCGATCTCAGTCATGGACCGATCTCGCTTCTCCTCTCATCGCTCTCCTCCTCTAGGGGTTCTCAATAGAGAACAAAATCCATTGACTGAATAAGAACTGGTAAAAGCCCTATATATAATAATTTAGGGGGCGAAAATGATCCCGAGTGGATCCTGTTGGGCCATGATATTTTATACAGTGAGCCAGACTCTTTTGGGTCGAATCATTGAATTATATCTATTGGGTCTTGAAAGTGTTGGGCCGGTTCGGTGGGCTGAACAATTAGATGAATAATATCTTGATTTGGGCTTTGACCGATAATGATGAAAAAAATGATGGTCACGATCATTATCTCCTCGCATTTACATTAATGAAGATGATGTAATCGATTGGCGGTGAGACAAAGGTAATGGGATCAGCAGGCAAGCTACCTGCAGTGGGTGGTGTCAAGGGAGTCGGTGGCACGCAAAATCGAAGATTTGGTATATGAGGATCAGACGCAACACAAGAGAGGTAACTGATATTTTATCTATCAAAACACTAGAGCTATTATCCTCCATTGTTAACCTTGTGTTGTCATCAGATCGACTTTACGCCGGAGCTATTATCCCCGATTCAGTCAAGCCGCCAAACGGTATTATCGTGTTTTTATCAGGTGAGATTCGACGCGCTTTACGTGATTGGGGCGCGTGGAAAGATCTTGGCGTTAACATTGGCGCTAGAAGGAGGGCTTTTCTAGTGTTCTTGAGTTTTTCAATCATATAGTTTAACTGTTCTACGTCGGAAGTTATGGTGAGAAATAGAACGGTTACCCCTGAAGGACAGCCGATGGCTGTGAGTTCGTCTTTACAACGGGTATCTGTCAAGGATCTTTACAACGAGTATCTGTCAAGGATCGTTTGGGTCCTTCAAAGAGTGCTCATGATAGTACAGCTTCCAAGCATGTTTCAGAAGGTTCTCGTTCGAGAATCCATGGTGATGCTAAGAGAAGGTTGATTTTTGCTGCTGATAAAGGACTTGACCATGGTCAGAAACGGGTAGAAGGCACACCGCCTATAACCCAATACCGAGATGGTCAGGCCGATAAGGCCTCCAAGTTGGCCAAGATGGCAGATGAAGCGGACAGAGCCTTAGAGGTTCTGTTGAAACAAAGAGAAGAGATTACTGAACAGATGTTTCGTATGGCTGAGATGAAGGATGAAGTGTTCAGTTATGCTCAATCCGAAGGACATAGTAGGTCCACGGAAAGGCGACTAAGAAGAGGAAAGGAGCTTATACACTTTAGTCATGAATCTCGAGGCCGACCTCAAGAACAAAGAAGGTTGAGAAGTCATACTCCTGAGAGGCCGAAGAGGGCACTCTACCTTATCGGTTCTTGGGATCATGGTAGGAGCAGACGAAGAAGCAGATCCAGAGAATATACACTTGAGAATACAAAGAAGGTATCCCGCCTTGAATATTCTCATCGCAGTGATAGAGCTCCGCGCCAAAGCAGATCCAGAAGTTGCACTCCCGAGAATCTAACGAGGGCACACCGCCCTGTGGATACTCGTTGTCAGAGAAGTCCGTCTAGAGCTGGGGGTTTGGATGATAAGGGTCAGTCTACTCAGAGGAAGAGGGGTTCTCCGGAGAAAGAAGTCTCTTCACAACCGGAAGGAGTAGAGTTTCTAGTCAAAGAATTGAAAGAGCTTCGGAAACAGCTGGCCGAAGTTCAGCAAGTGAAGGATACTTCGGGAAAGAAGACGTGTCCTTTTTCCTCGGATATTCTTAAGGAAAAGACTGACCCTACCAAGAAGCTTCCTCATATGGAGAGTTATGATGGATCTGGGGATCCCTATAACCATAGTCAGACATTTGACAGGCTGATGGACTATTATGATTTCACTGATGTGGCCAAATGTCGGACGTTTGTAACGACGCTCTGGAAAGATGTGAGACAATGGATGGGTACTTTGCCTTCGGATTCAATCTCGTCTTGGACGGATCTGTGTGGTAAATTCCATGCTCGTTTCGGGAGTAATAAGAGGAGAGGAAAGCCTACCAGTTCGTTGGCTCAAGTTCGACAATTTTTGAATGAGTCTTTTAGCCAGTATGTGAAGTGTTTCAGGGAAGCAGTTAGTCAAGTGACCGATCTCAATGATCTTTAAGATGTGGGGTTGTTTCAAAACGGCTTAGATTTAGTGAAATTAGAGAAACTGGTGAAGAAGCTGATGTTTCACCACCCGAAAAGTTTACCCGAAGCTTTCGATAAAGTGGAAGGCTATTTTGTGGTGGAGGAAGCTATGAATAGTTTAAAACGTCCATCTTCGGACAGACTGAAGGAGACAGACAAGGATAAAGCTGATGGCAATCAGAAGAAGAACGGAGGGAATAATGATCGGTTCGAGGGGGGTTCTAAGAGCTATAATAATAACTGGCGCCAGGGAGGAGGTCGACCGCCTATCCCAGACCAGAAGGTGAACAAGGCGTACACTCAATTGAATATGGATAGGGCTGCTATTCTGGATCGGATCAAAGACCAACCATACTTTGAACCACCTCGTGACAATATTAAACCTGGGACTGGTAATTCTCGCAAGTATTGTGATTACCATCAAGCGTCGGGTCATGACACAAATGATTGCTGTAGTTTAAAGGATTTTATTGAAAGAAAGGTTCAAGGTGGTGCATTGGTTCAGTATGTGGCAGAAAGAGCACCTCCACAAGATCAACAAAGGGAGAGGAGACCTGTTCAGGTCGCTCAGCCGGTTCAACCTACGTTGCCAGCTCCTGAACAGCCAACAAGACATGTAGTCGATGTTATTACTGGGGATACTTCTAGCAAGGTTATTGGGAAGAAGCGTCGTGGACACTTGAATTCGGTTATGTCAGTGGTGGGTACACTCCCGAGGACTAACAGACCGTATCCAGGAATGGTAATTTCCTTTACTGACGAGGATTACACTTCAGAGCCCATCGAACCCCATGAAGGAGCATTGGTGATTACTGCACAGGTGGGTTCGGTGGATATGAAAAGGATGATGATTGATAATTGGTCTTCTGTTGATATTCTATACGCTCATGCTTATCAGAGGATGCATTTGGATGGGCAAAAAATGGAGGTCGGAGAGGAGGCTCCCTTGTATGGTTTCAGCAATGATCCAGTCAAAGTGGCAAGAACTATTGAGTTACCAGTTATCTTTGGTACGACTCCACAACAGGTAGAAATAATGTGTAAATTTTATGTTGTGCATGTAGATTCGGTTTACAACGCCATATTGGGAAGACCTACTTTAACTGCTCTGCAAGTTGTGACATCAATTCCTCACTTCAAAATCAAATTCCCAACATCACATGGAGTTGGTGAGGTGGTTAGGGATTTGGATTTAGCAAGGCATTGCTACCGTAATGCTGTGATTGCTTCGGGTGTAGGGGTTGGCAGCAAAAATAGGCTATGGCAATCAAGATAGAGCCCTTTAAAAAAAGTAGTTCAGAACCGTTGGTCATGCCTGCTAGAGAGACAGAAGAGTTCGAGCTGATTCCTGGTAAGAATGATAAAATAGTGAAGATAGGTTCGGGTCTGCCGGAACCTCTCCGGATGAACCTTATAGAACTCCTACGGGGTTACGTGGATATCTTTGCATGGGTGCCTAATGTAATGTCGGGGGTAAGCCGAAAGGTTACGGAGCATCGACTGGAAGTGGACCTATCAAAGAAGCTGGTTCAGCAGAAAAGACGAATTTTCGCACCAGAACGATAGAGGATTATTGATGAAGAAATTAAAAGTTACTGGCTGCAGATTTCATCTTCGAGATAGATTATCCGGAGTGGATGGCGAATGTAGTGCTAGTCTAGAAGTAGAACGGGATTTGGCGAGTCTGCATTGACTACACGGATTTGAATAAAGCTTGCCCGAAGGACTTTAATCCCTTACCTCACATTGATCAGCTCATCAATGCAACTTCGGGGTATGCCTTACTTAGCTTTATGGATGTTTTTTCTGGTTATCACCAAATTTCTATGTGTAAAGAGGATATACCGAAGACGACGTTCATTATGCCTCGTTTAGTGTATGCCTATAAGAAGATGACATTTGGTTTGATAAATGCGGGGGCTACATATCAAAGAATGATGAACTTCGTATTCAGAAGACAACTGGGGAGGAATATAGAAGTATATGTCGACGACATGATCGTAAAGAGAATGATAGTACAAAAGCACTTGGATGATTTAAAGGAATGCTTTCAGACAGTGCGTCATCACAATTTGAGGCTAAATCCAACCAAGTGTACCTTTGGTCTCGGTGCAGGCAAATTCCTGGGCTATCTGGTCAGCCAGCGGGGTATTGAAGCCAATTTAGAGAAGATCCAGGCTATTCTGAACATGAAGACTCCTCAATCTTTTAAAGATGGTCAACGTCTAACGGGGAGAATTGCAGCTTTGAGGATGTTCATGGCTAAATCGGCAGAAAGGTGTTTGCCGTTCTTTGATACGTTGAAAGGGCCAAAGAATGTGAAGACGTTTTAGTGGACTTCGGAATGTGAAGACGCCTTCTAGGGAATATGTGAGACCCCAGATTTTATGAATAAAGATTTAATTTTTTTTTGAAATATTTGTTTTTAATATTATGGTGTGAATTTGAGATAATGTTATAGTTATGGGTAGTATTTATAAATTTTGCAAAGTATGCAAGTTGTCATATTATATTCGATTGGTCGGGGAATATTTTATCAGGGAATATTCGTGCAACGGCACAATCATTGGTGGACCCTACAATGTAAATTATTGTCGGACCGAGAAAACGACAAAAATATTTTTATGAAAATATGGCGAAAGTTTTAGATTAATCTTTGTTGAACTACTCGGTAGTAAAAGTACAATAATACGCGTGGTTGCATAGTAGCACACGGTATTGATTATTGATACTTACGTGATAAGTCACTTAGTTTTATTTTATTGGTATTATTAATGTAATAAAATGTAATACTTTTATAAAGTTATTCTATAAATAGAATATATTATATTCTATTATGATATAGTGTTCGTATAGTATTTACATAGTATTTTGCATAGTAAAATCTTTTTATATAAAATGTAATACTTTTATAAAGTTATTCTATAAATAGAATATATTATATTCTATTACGATAGTAGTGTTGCATAGTGTTTTGCATAGTAAAATTTTTTATATAAAATGTAATACTTTTATAAAGTTATCTCATTTTATTAGACAATAATTAGAATATATTATATTTTATTATGCATAGTATTTGCATAGTGCTGTGATAGTGTTTGCATAGTAAAATCTTTTATAAAGTTATTCATTTTATTAGATTATAAATAGAATATATTATATTTTATTTAAAAGATTTTGCTTTAAATATACCGTCGTCAGATTAAAGTAAATCAATATAGACTAGTTCATGAGTTAGTTACTATGCAATCCATTTTTCTATAAATAGAAGCTCATTTATTCATTATTTCTTACTTAATTCAATTTGAAACTCTGTAGAGAGAAACTATAGAGAGAAAAAGAAGAAAAGTGTTCTACTACTACTTCACTACTTTTATATCCACTACTCTTCTTTCTAAGGTAGGAATATTATTTGTCAGTACTCATATAAGGGGTATTCTTTCTTTCTTATTCATGAAGAGAACTTTCATTATTCCATTCTTTATTATTCTATTGGAATAACATGTATACGCTGGATACCCTATACTTGGTGAAATTCTTACGTTATTCCATTCTTTATTATTCTCATTGAAATATCCTGTCATGCGTTTTCTGTGGGACCGTTAAAATCTTTATTATTATTACATTGGAATATCCTATCTCATGCGTTTTTACTGACGGACTGGTTAAAATCTTTATTAATATTCGATGGAATAACTCGCCTACATGCTGGCAATCGCATGCATGGTGATTTTGTTGTTATTCCATTCTTTATTATTCTCATTGGAACATCCCGCTTGTGTGAATTTTGCCCGACACGGTTCCGTTAATTATTATTACGTTGAATAACTTCGCATCATCGCGGCAATCCGCATGCATGGTGATTTCTTTTGTTATTTCATTCTTTATTATACTCGGTTGGTTAAAGTTTTGACTTCTATACTCCATGAAATTAGTGGAATATCCTTGATATTTGCGCTTCATCCATTATCTTTTCATGGAAATATTCTTCTGAGCATTCTTGAATTTTACTCTACAAAACAGTATCATGTTGACAATTTGGACATTATTAGTTCCTGGAGAAATTAATTCTTGAACTTGTTTTATTGAATTCTTATATCATTGTCATCATCCTCATGTTTATATTATGTTGAAAGTCATCTGTGGCCTGTAGTGCATAGATGGACTTGGTATGATTATGACATTGAGGATTATTCTAAGATAATCATTAACCGTAATGTTACAAATGATGTGGAAAAAGTCCTCATTGGCCCGTAGTGCATTGATGGACAATTTTTGGTATGATTATGGCTATGCATTCTCTTCGGCCAAGAGTGCAAAGATGAATTGTTTTATGCCATGATCAGGACCGTTGATGAATACACAAATATCCTTGAGCCGTAGTGCATGGATAATTGTGGTCATGATACTAAAGAATATCCTTGGCCGTAGTGCAGGGGTGATTCGATGATGTGAATTATTTATTAAGCTGAGTCAGCGATAAAAGTGATGAAAAACCTTTTAAATCATAGAAGATAGTAGATTTTATTCCCTATTTGACTCTTCTAATGGATTGCTTGTTCCGCTACAGTTAAACTTGATGTTTGTTATATTGTATCAGTTTAACACTGTTGAAGGCTAACGATAATTTATTCTGCATTATCTTAGTCATAATATTTCTTCGGGCTAGTTGAGTTGAGCTCACCTTTCTTTCATTGTTCTCTTCGTGAAATGAGAACGTAAATGGGACTTGCTTCGGGGAACAGTGATGGTCCTAGATGGTGCATTAGTAGTCCTCACTATTCTGTGAAATAGTGTGATAATAATTATAATGAGGACTCCTTTTAAGTTTGTATACTATCTAGTAGACAATATTTGTATTCAAACTCACAGTTTATATTTTGTCGTATTGTACACGACAGTTGTATTATTAAGTTGTATTTGAATTCTGTACCATGTATCTGGCGACTCAAGATGGGTGATGTATACCTAATTTTGGGGGCATCACAGTTGGTATCAAAGCTTAGGGATATGATCCTTGGCTAGGATGTGAGAATAGAAATAGGAGGGGAGAAACGGGAAATTCCTTCGCTAGTATGACCTACCTAAGTTTATTTGGTATTTAATTGGTCGGTCAAAGTATAGGGATAATATGTTATATATTAATTAACCTTTGTTTTGTGGCAGTATCTGAAAATGACATCCGAGAATGTTGAGAATAGCAATGGAGCACATGAGACTGTTGATTCTCCACAGATCAATAATCAGGACAATGTGCAACATGATGGTGATATTCCTCCTGTAAACAAAAACATTGATCAATTAACGAACGACGGTACGTTTAGGATCTTTTTAGAATTCATGCAACATCAAGCGAAGGCGGCTCCTGTTCATAATGCAAGAGGAAACAATGGCAACCCACGGTTGGTCACCGTTAAGCAATTCAAGGAGTTGGGACCACCGGAGTTTTTGGGAAAGCCAGAACCACTTAAGGTAGAGACGTGGTTAAAGTAGATCACCAAGATATTTTATGTCTTGGGATGCTCCGAGGAGCAAAAGGTTCCCTTTGCCACCTTTATGTTGCGTGAAGAGGCAGATCACTGGTGGGAATCTGTAAAACGTACCCAGCCTGACGCACTCAAGATGTCTTGGGAGAAGTTCCAAGAGTTGTTCAATGACAAGTACTTTCTTGAAAGCATTCGTCACATAAAGGAGGTGGAATTTATCAAGTTGGAGCAAAACAACATGACCGTGTCGCAGTACGAAGCCAAGTTTGCCGAGTTGTCCCGATTTGCGTCCCACTTGGTTGATAATGAAGAGAGAATGACGCGGATGTTTTTAAGAGGTTTGAAACCTGAGATACGTTAATATCTTATCTCTCATAAACCGTGTTTGTATTCAGATGTTGTTAATAGGGCTTAGTTATTGGAGCGCGATAATGAGTCAACCAAACCAAAAGAGAGCAGCCGACAAAATTATAATACCGGTGATAACAGTCATCAAAGCGGTGACAATAAGCATGGAGGGAATCAAAGCGGTGCTAGCAGGGTTACGACTAACAAAGAGTCTCGAAGTTGAAGTTAATCATTTATAGTGACTCTCAGCTAGTCGTCAAGCAGATTTTAGGGGAGTATAAAGCCCGAGGACCAAGAATGATCAAGTACCTAGTAGAGTTGAAAGATCGGCTTCAGTATTTCATTTCTTATGAGTTTCAAGGGGTCAAACGCAATGACAATTCTATTGCCGATGCGTTGTCAAAGTTGGCTACTACGGATGCAAGTACTTTTGATGGATCAGTGTATTTAGAGATTCTACAACAACCTAGTATCCAACATGAATCAGTGATGTGTGTTGAGCGTTCTAACTGCTGGTTGACTCCATATCTGGAGTATCTGGCAGATGGCGTCCTTCCTTCAGATCAGATGCTGGCTAAGAAAGTTAAGTACAAAAGTGCGAACTTTGTGCTTATTGATAGGGATCTTTATTGAAGAGCTTTTTTTATCTCCATTACTAAAATGTTTAGTTCCTTCAGAGGCTGACTATGCTCTTCTAGAGGTTCACGAAGGTATCTGTGGCGACCATATGGCTACAAAGTTTTAAGCCTACAAAATACTTCGACAAGGGTATTATTGGCCTACGATTTTTAAGGAGGCGATTGAGTATGTAAAGAAGTGTCAGCTCAACAGTCCGATCACACATCTGCCTCCAGAAGAGCTATACTCAATTTTATCTCCTATACCTTTTGATGTCTGGGGAGTAGATATACTGGGTCCATTGCCGAAAGCTAAAGGCCATGTCAGTTTTGTTATAGTTGTAATTGATTATATGACCAAATGGGTAGAAGCAAAGCCACTTGGGTTGATAACGGAATATGAATGTTTAAAGTTTCTAAAGGAATCTATAGTGTTTCGTTTCAGAATTCCTAAGGTGGTGATATCAGATAACGAACGCCAGTTTGTGGGATCAAAGTTTGAAGCATTTCTGAAGGAGTTGGGGATCTAGCACAAGAAGACTTCGGTAGCTCATCCACAGTCTAACGGGCAAGTTGAGGTAACCAACAGAACGCTTTTGAATGGGATCAAGCGTAAACTAGATTAGGCTAAGGGAAGATGGCCAGAAGAGCTACTCAGCGTGTTATGGGCTTATCGGACTACTACGAGGACTACAATGGGAGATTCACCTTTCAGGCTGGCCTATGGTACTGATGCCTCAGTCCCAGTTGAAATTGGATCTACCAGTCTTTGGGTCAGTCAGTTTAAAAGATATACAATGAAGAAGGGTTGAAGGTCAACATGGACTTGCTGGAAGAAGTCAGAGAGACAGCTTTGATAAAGTTGGCAGCCTATCATCGACGAGTAGCTAAGCACTACAACAAAGGGGTAAAGCTTCGAAGGTTTGAAGTGGGAGATTTTGTCCTCTAAGAAGTTGAAATGTTTATGCCTTAGAATTTGGGAAAGCTAATGTCGAACTGGGAAGGACCTTACGAAGTTATTGAAGTACCAAAGCCAGGGACTTATCGGCTGAGAGCATTAGATGGGTCTGATATCAAGAATACTTGGCATGTTAGTAGGCTTCGAAAATATTTTCAGTAGAGACAGTATCAGTATACCGGAGTCTGTAAATATTTGAATCATCATCAATAAAAGATTCTTTTTTCCCAATTGGTCTTCTCTTCATTGGTGTTCGGTTCAATGGTGTAAGAAGGTTCGGGTGGACTTGCTGACCTTTCGATGGTAGCCTATTTGTTTGGTGGATCTTATGAATTTGTTAGGCCCTGCGTGGTAAACAAAGTTCAATGGTGTAAGGAGGTCCGGGTGGACTTGCTGACCATTCGATGGTAGCCTATTTGTTCGGTGGATCTTATGAATTTGTTTGGCCTTAGTAAACAAAGTTCAATGGTGTAAAGAGGTTCGGGTGGACTTGCTGACCATTCGATGGTAGCCTATTTGTTCAGTGGAATCCGTGAATTTGTTAGGCCCTGCATGGTAAACAAAGTTCAATGGTGTAAGGAGGTTCGGGTGGACTTGCTGACCATTCGATGGTAGCTTATTTATTCGGTGGATCTTGTGAATTTGTTAGGCCCTGCGTGGTAAATAAATTTCGTATGTTGCAAGGAGGTTCAGTTGGACTTGTTCGACCATTTAATGACGCATTGCATTGATGCAGATCTATCTCACACTTCGGTAACGAATAAGTATTGCATTACTTTATTACCTGATTTTGTTTAGGTGTTGAGTTCGGATTGTGTTATTACTTGATCTCATCTGTTACGTGTCTTGCTTAATTGTTGACTAACAATTTAAGTTAAGTTTAAAAAGAGCTTGTAGATATTTCAAATTGATTGATGATGAATTATTGACAAGAAAAGATAACGAAGGAGTAATAAGAAATAAAGGTTACATTATCTCATTGATACTTAACTATTTACACAAAAGTTAGAGATTTTTACAGAAAGTTCTAAAACTAAGGGGAAAGGAAGTCATCTTCAGGCTTCGTCATCATCCTCACCATCCAAAGAGTCGAGAATTTTGGGATCTAACTTGGCAGCGAAAAGCTTTTCCTTGCCCTTACTTTGATAGACCTCATACCCCTCATAAAACATCAAAACGATCTCTTCATTCAGCTTAGATGACTTTCTGTAATCTTCTTGAATTTTCTTACGAAGGTCTTCGGTCATAGGCGGACCCAACTCCTTCAGTGCTCGCAGCTTATCTTGAAGCTTACGATGTCTGACCAGGTGTTTTTCCTCCTTGGCTCGGGCGTTAGCTTGGACTTCATCGATTTCTTTCGCCAAGCTCAAGTTGGCCTTGGCCAGATTTTCGTTCTTAGTCCTCAGAACTTCGTTCTTCTAGACTAAGTCTACATTCATGTCGACATTTTCTCAATGAGTGGCCTTGATCTTCTCCAGTTGTTCTTTAGTTTGTGCAAGATCTTTTTGAAGGCATTCATTATTAAATTGGGTCGTGATCACTTCTCTCTTTAGCCAGAGCCGAATTCAGTATGGCATTTTCTTTTCGGACTGCTTTCTCTTCAGCTTCAACTTCTTTGTACTTTGGACGGAGGCACCCGAAGACAACATTTACCTACAGATAATCAGTATTAATTGATCAGCTTTAAATAAAGGGATTGAAATGCAAACGTATAAATCAAATATCAACTTACTTTAGCCTTATACTTCATGCCTTCTTCAATTAGGTCCATGGTGGAGCTGTTGCCGAATCTATGATCATCAGTATCACGGACGAATGAATTATAGAGTTGAAAAGGGAAGTTCTCATCGAATTCAGACCATATGGTAGGGGATGCCATGACATCACGCCTGAGTCCTGAGGAGGATGGCCGTGATGGAGAAGACATAGGTGGTTCAGTAGGAGGAGGGGATTGAGTGAAAGTAGTATGCACACAAGCCAATCATGTTTGATGATAAAGCATATACTTTGTAACAATCTTATTCATTTATTAATAAAAAATATTAATTTATTAAAGGCTTTTAATTATCTACATGATGCTGTTTTATAATATGTGATAAACCCATAGTTTTAAGCAATGCTTTTAGAATAATGATGATGATCATTCTAATGAGATCTAAATTCTTAGAAAGCTTAAAACTAAAATAGTTCCCAATCATTGGATTACTAAATTGGGGATTAGTGAATCCAGGATAGATTGGTACATACGCTCGTTCTTGCTTTCATTGGATGAGGATGATTGATCTCATGATCATTTGTGTGGAGACACTAAAGCAAGTATGTAGGTGCTTATTAGAGAATAAGTTCATCGAACATGGCTCACTAAGGAATACCTAATGGAGTTTTACTCACTGTCAATAGGAATTCTGTAGTGATAGTAGTACAAGTGATCCTTGGACTTGAGATCATCATAATATCTTGTGTATGATGAGTTATACTTTGACTTATTCCTTAAGACCCTTAGGGTATATCAAAGGGTATGCTTGGGTATAATTAGTCAGTACATGGAGATAATGTATGATCAATAAAGAATCTACCACTTTATTAAAAGAAGAGAAATGTCATATGTGATTCGATAAATGACAACCCAAAGAGTCCTGGTTAAAGCGTAATGAAATTAGAAAGAAGTTTCTAATTTGCATTATTTGAGTTGTGCATTTAAGAGTCGAAATACATATAATTAAATAAAATAAGACTTGTGAAAGAATTCCATATCTTATATTTAATTGGGACATCAGTATGGTGGAAGGATTGAATTGTGCGGTAACTATTTACTCAAAGGTTCTTTTATGATTAATGTTGAAATCTATATTATCCGGAAAGTCGTTGATCGCTAGGAGGCTTATCCCTATTGTAGAATAAATATTATTTATTTAAATAAATTAATTGTTTAATTTATTTATTTAAATAAGATTAGAATTGTTCTAATTGATTTATTCACAATAGGTTTAATATGGAGAACCTAAAGGGTCACACCATAAAAGGAAGAATAATTATTTAAGAAGTTAATGACATAATCGTAATAATATGTTATGTATATTTAATTTAATCTATGGTGATAGAATAAATTAAATAGCTTAATATTTATTATTTAATATTTTAGAAATATTAAATATAAATTAATAAGAGGAGTCTTATTAATATTATTACAATTATTATTATTATTTTAATTTCTAAAAGAGTTTAGGAATTAATTTAATATAAGTATTCTCATTTATTTCTAATTGGATTAGGAAGGAAAATTAGTTAAAGGAGTTTAATTAATTATCCCTAATAAGATTAGGGAGCCCCTTTAATTAAAAGGGTTTAATTAAATAATACCTTATTTTAATAGGGTTACTTGATATCTTTATAAGAGGACTCTTATATCAGATATCAAGACTACGTAATTATTCCAATGGTTGGGGAGTACGCTCTTTTTCTATAGAGATAGAAAAACTAGGGTTTAGCCAAATACCCATCTTCTTAAATCCTTCTTCTTTCTTGGTGGATCACCTCTAGAGGCCAAACACTTGGGTGGCTAACGTTGATCAAAGGAAGGAACCAAACCCGGTGGATTCAAGTTGAACGCGAAAAGGATTGGAGGTGAACTTGTACCTGAGGAAGCTCGAATCTTCAAGGGTATGATTCTTGTTCTTCATTTTTTGTTTAATTAATAATTGTGCATAAAGGGTGATCCGGGTATATGGCTTGTAAATTTTAAACTCTGATTTTATACGTTTCCGCTTATTTATGCAATTTGATTGCGTTCTTGAATATTACAAACCTAACATTGAGTAGGGGCATGTTCAGGAGGTGGTGGTGGCTGATCATCAGAAGGTTGTTTTCTTTTGCGAGAAAGAGATGAAGAAGGCTCGATTTGTTCTTCGAACTCTTCCTCAAAAACTTGGATTTCCACACGGATGACTATGGGAGGATCAGCTTCGGTATTGGATGCTCGAAGTTCATCAGCGAACAGAGGGTTTCTCTTGGTTCTCCTCTTTTTGACACGAAGAGCTTGAATCCGTTCGTTTAGAGGCATATCTAGTAGACGTTTCTTGAAGGTTTGGGGGGGGGGGGGAACGAATTTGGCTTTTCGGGAGGCTCGCTTCTTTCGGCGAGGTTGAGTGGACTCGTCGGTTGGAGGGGGTTTGGTAGTTTGTGTTTCGGTGAATTGGGGTTCAGAAACTAAAGGTTCGTCAATTTTGGGTTCGGTGGGGTTTTCAAAATCCTTGTCGGATAGGAAGGCTTCTAAGTCTCTTCGGTCTAAAAAAGTTGGCTTAATCAGAGATACTGCAAAAGAGAAAAACCTTAATTTAGAATAATTTATCAAAGAAAATTCAATAAGTTATGCAATGAATAAGAGGTCGGGACTTACATTTATGGTCATATAACCACAATTGTTTGGTGAAAAGTCCGTAATTCCACTCCTTCTTGGGGAAGTTTTCCAAAATCTCTATCATCTCGCTCACGCATTCTTCAAAAATGTCCCCAACATCTGCAGATAGCTTTTCAGCAGTGTTCCAGTTCGGCAAAGAGATTATTTCCGGTCCTTTGACGTAGAGCCACTCCTTATGCCATCCTTTATTGCTTGAATGGGTGCTTACTAAGGATCGCCTTTCAAAGTTCTCGCCAGCTTTTTGCGATTGCTTGCTTAGGGCTTTGAACCTTTTTTCACGAGACTTGTCGGCGTAATAAACGGAGAAGAAGAATTCAAGGGAAGGCGTAACTCCTACCTCGTGACAAAAAAGCAATAAACGCTAAGATGTGAATATAAGAGTTAGGGACGAGTTGGGCGAATCCGACCCCAATAAACCCCAGCAGGGTAACAAGAAAGGGATGAAGGGGGAAGGGAGCCCTTTTTCCAGGAGGGTGAGTGGAATAGCAGTCCAACCCTCCGGTCTCTGGTACATCCTTTCGGTGGAAGAGGGTTGTCGTAGTTGGTGAGTTTCTAGAATTTGATACCATTGTCTGATATTGTGAATATCTTTCTCAAGAAGGGTGGAAGGAGTATTTGCATGAGGAAATTGTTCTTCATTCAAGAAGAACTCAGAGGGATTTGGAGTAGGCTTCAGAGGTGGACTTTTATTTGGAGTGGCCATTAGGTTGGGATTGAAGCCATTTTGGTAGGGCTTGGGGAAGGAGGAACAGTGGAGATTGGAATTGCAGGGATGGGGATAGTGTTGTCGGAATCTTGAGATGCCATTACTAAAAATTTGTAGGGACATAGGGTTTGAGAGAGAAGACGAGAGCGAAAGGGGTTGGGAAATTTGAATTGATTTGGTAAAGTTGTCAAATTTGGGGGAAATGATCTTTTATACAAGCAGTCTTTTCAATTTTTCATGAAATTCGAGGGCGGCTCGTTTAATGCCAGTAATGATGAGGAATTTTAAGAGGTAGCGTACGGTTTTAGTCTTGTAAGTATTAACCGGAGTGGGCTTCTCAATTGGACATTTGGTTTTTATTTATGTTGCTATTTGAGATTCACCAATTGGGCCTCGGTTAATTTTATTATTTGGGCCAGGTATACTCTTTCATTAAACATTCTGTTTAAATAAAAGACTGGGGGGCAATGTTGGGCCATGATATTTTATATAGTGGGCCGGACTCTTTTTGGCCGAATCATTGAATTATATCTATTGGGACTTGAAAGTGTTATGCCGGTTCGGTGGGCTAACCCATTAGATGAATAATATCTTGATTTGGGCTTTAACCGATAATGATGAAAAAGATGATGGTTGACTGTTATCTCCTGCATGGAATTAATGAGGATGGGACATAATCGGCCGGCGGTGGACAAAGGTGATGGGATCAGCAGGTAAGCTACCTGTAGTGGGTGGTGTTAGGGGAGTCGGTGGCACGCAAAACCGGAGATTTGGTATACGAGGATCAGACGCAACACAAGAGAGGTAACTGATATTTTATCTATCAAAACACTAGAGCTATTATCCTCCATTGTTAACCTTGTGTTCGCCTGTACTGACTCTTACGCCGGAGCTATCCCCCGATGGTCCAAGCCGTCAAGCTTCTGGTATTGACGTGTTTATTGTTCAGGATTGGACGCGCTTTACATGATTGGGACGCATGGAAAGATCTTTGCATTTACAGATCCGAACACCCTAATGCTCAAGCTCGACTCTGATAAAAAATTTGTGTTCAGGTTCGACTCGAATTTGAACAGACAATTTCCAAGGTTGCTCAAGTTCGATTAGATGAATTACTCAATACTACTTGGCTCAAAGTTATTCGATTCATTTTCACAATGAGTTAATTTGTGAGCCTTTCTATTTGAGCTCGAGCCTGAGATGGATCACACCAAAATGAGACATAAAAATGAAAACTTAGAAAAACTTCAGTTTCATTCATATATAAAAATAGATGTGTTACAAAAATTACAATGATAAATTTAAAATATTAATTATACTATGATACAATTTCTAATAATATCATTACATCAAGGCAATTACTTTAAACATAAACAATTCATGAGTCATGGCTGTAAATATGCATTTTTACAAATCAATTATCCAAGGTCCAAAGTCTAAATTTCAGTCCTGCAAAAATATAGAAGATGGGTTAGAAACAAGTTGAAAACTTGTAAAAAATAAAAGAAACTGTCACAATAAAAAAAGATAAGAAACTTATCTTTTTTCAGACTATACACCATGCTAGTTTCCTTAATTAATCATTGATAAGTCAATTATTAAACAGAATCAATTCATGAGACATGACTGCAAATATGCATTTCTGTAAATTAATTATCCAATGCCCAAAGTCCAAGCTTCAATCATGCAAATATAGAAGATGAGTTAGAAATAAGTTAAAAACATGTAAAAAATAAAAGAAAATGTCAAAATACAAAGGAAACTGATGTGTTTTTGATATTTTCACATAATCTTGTCTCACATGAGAAGAAAGTGGGTCTCATCTTCATGTGAGATGGAATCATGTAGAAATATAAAAACTCATGTGAAAATAGTGTTCCCTAATAAAAAAGATAAGAAACTTGTTTTTTTAGACTTTACACCAAACTAGTTTCCTTGTTGGTTGTGCATTATCAACTCAAGGCTGCAAGACAAATATTTAAACTCCAAATTTCAAAGTCAAGCACTGAAGCTAGTAGTTTGTCACCATTTCATAAACCAAATTTCAAAATGCTCAAAAAGAAATCCAAAGTTTCAAACAAAATAACCATAGTCCAACAGTCCAAGTCCAACAGTTCAATAGTAAACAAAGTAAACAATTCAATTTAAAATTAAAATGTAAACAACAATGTATCACAATACCAGCACTCCAACTAGCTCCAAGATTATGCATTCCATCATCAATTTCTTCACTGCATAAGCACTTTAGTCTCCAAGCTCACCTCCTGCATTGAATCTTCATCAGCCCGCATTGTTAAACAATTAATATTAATCCATGATATTATTTGCATATATAGTTATTTATGGAAAAATACTAAACAAATTAATACTCACAATCATGTTTTTCTTAATCAATCACATGTGCAAATCAAAGCCTGAATTGTGTTAGGCTTCAAAGAGCTCCTGAACCGGTTAAGAACCCTTCCCCCAACGTTAAATGTTGATTCAGTGGCCACAATACTCGTAGGCATGGACAATATATCTCTTGCCATCCTAGACAAAACCTTGAATTTTAAAGTGTTTGTCTTCTACCATTTTAAAGCATCAAAATTATCATCAACATTACAAACCAACTTCCCTTCTTCCAAGTAAATTTCCAAATCATACTTCAAACATGGGGACGCAATGTCCATGTTTTGAGCCCAACTATCAAACTCTGCTTTACTCTTAGTCTTACTCTTAGATCCACCAACAGAAACCACTGTTTTAGCATTATTTCTAGCACTTGAAGTTTCACGTTGACTATTAACAACTTGTTATGCATTGTAAAGTGCCACATATTCATCAAACAATTCTTACAAAGCATTTTGAACAAGTGTTAAGTTCCTCTTTGCTTCAAACTCTTTGATATGCATCTTTGGGAAATAAAATATAACTAATTGCATATTATATCTTGGATCTAAGATAGATGCAATAGCCATCAGTAAGTTGTATTGTCCCCAATATTTATCAAACTTATTTTTCATCTTGTAAGCCATTTCTTTCATATATTCACAATCATCAACAATAGTTTCATTTAATAGCTCATTGATTTTCCAAATCTTAGGTAAACAGATTGGAAGCAAGATATTCATAGCTAGAAAACACATTCGTTGCTTCATTAAACACTTCTAAAACTTTAATAACCCTCTTAGTTATGTCCCAATCTTCCTTACTAGGTAAAGAGTTATAATGAATGTCTCTCTCTTTGTACATGGTAGCACATCATTGAATTGCAAAACATACTCTAACATGCCATATGTGGTGTTCCACCTAGTGGGGATATCTAAAATCAATCTTTTTGAAGATGGTAATTGCAAAATATTCACAATCTAACCAAATTTATGAAGACGAGATGGAGACATTTTCAAGTACTTGACAATCTCACGAATATTTTGAATAACATTTTGGATAATCTGCAAACCATCTTGCACCATCAAGTTAAGAATGTGAGCACAACATCTAACATGAAATATTTGATCACTAAAATAAAGGCCACATTTCAATGTAAAATTATTCCTAAGATGCCTTACAATAGAATCACTTGCAGATGCATTATCAAGAGTCACAGTCAATATTTTATTTTCAATTCCCCATTCAGTTAGACAATGCAAAATAAAATTAGAGATCATAAGATAAGTGTGTGGAGGTGCCATGCTACAAAAATTGATAACTCTTTTATACAAGTTTCAATTAGAATCCAAAAAATGAGTAATGAGACACATATAACCAATAGTTTGATTAGAAGTCCACAAATCAGATGTTAAACTTATTCTACTAATACCATCAAACAAAGCCTTAATTTTTTTTTCTTCTCTAAACCATAAAGCTTCATATAATCATTCCTTATTATCACCCTAGAAATCGGTTCAAATCTTGGATTCAAAGTTTTCAATAATAGTATGAAAAATTCATGTTCAATCATACAAAAAAGGGATTCATACACACATATCATCTTAGAAAAAACCACCCTTACTTTTTATTTACCACACTTAAAGAAATTAAAGTTACCAAATTTTCCTTGCATTTCTAAAGTTAGATACGATAATACCTACTGCTTAGGTTTTCCAGAGCTAGAAATTGAAGTCAGCCGAATAGAGCAAAAGTTTATGTGCCTTTTCAAATGACTGGTAGACCACGTATTATAAAAAGTAAGCCTTGTATGACAATGCTTGGACTCAACCTTCTTGGTTTCATCTCTTAATGTCACAACAATAAAATCTTCCTATACTTTTGAGGTCTTTTTATTTCTTTTTTTCCATGCTTAGCTTCAGCCTCAGCCTCAACCTCAATAGCATTTTTAGACTGAGAATCACTAGAACTAGAGGAATTAAGCACTTGACCATCAGTAAATTAAACCTGATTTTTAGTTTGAGTATTTGGCACTTGAGATGGTCCAAATATATCTTCAATCAAGCTTATGATCTCCTTGTTACCTTAAACAAAAAAACAAAAAAATAACTTATAACATATCCATGCACAATAAAGTATTATAGTTATACACATATAAATTAATTAATATATATGTAAATACCAGAAGCATCAACGTGTTCCATTGAATAAGATCGAATTGAAAGCTATAAATTAGGTTTATAATTTTTTTATTGGGGATTTTTGGTATAGTAGAAGTAATCAAAAATTGAGTCTGAAATATTAAATATATATATAACTTAATTGAAAGAGAGGAAGAAAATATGAAAGAACTAAGTAACATACACATTTACAATTCGTCAATCCTCAATTCGGCTTTTGGAAAATTAGGATTTTGTGATTCTAAGTTTGAATCACTAAATTTTCATATATGTAGCCTCTTTTGTGGGATGATTCAGTCATCAATTCTCACCCCCAATAAATCTTGAGCATAGAAACATTTAATTCCTCTGCAGTAAACGAAGAAGCGACTGGCAAGGCAAAGAGATGAAGATGGTAGAGAAAACAACTACAACATTTTCACTTCTTTATGAAAAACTAAATCAGAGATTAAGGATTGAGTAAGTATCGAACCCCTAAATGATTAGGGTTCATCGAGTAAGGATCGAGTATGGATCAGATGAAGGAGGCAGCTCAAACCTTAAAACGAGCGAATGGTGTGTTGCTAAGATTCGTTTCTTGCCTTATAATCCCATAAACGAGTATGATCCATATTCGGATCAGATGCCTACAGTAAAGCCCCCAAAATCCATACTATTTTCACTTCCGATCTTGAGCGTTAATATATAGCTTCAGTCCCATTTCACGTAAATAATCAATATCATAGTTGATAAAATTCGTATATTCAAAAACTTTTTACAACCTTCAATATTAATAAAGATATCAAATTTAAATACTTAAAACTTTTCTAATAATTTAACAAAAACTATAAATTCCAAAACCTTTTTGTTCGTTTTTCGTCCCTAAAATTGCAACCTTTACAATTTATATTGTTATTTTCCAAAGGCACAATATAAATTTAGAAGAGGGGGGGTGAATAGATCTTTAAAATTCTTTTGATTACTTAATTAGGTTTGCTCAATAATACTTAATCAAGAATATTTATACACAGCGTAATATAAGTTTGGGAACTCCTCTTAAAGATTTACTTAGAAACCTCAATTCCAAAACAAGTTCTATGAATGGGAAAACATATAGTAGATATAGTAGTTATAGATTGTAGAATGTAACTGACATAATGTAAAAGACACAAGAGTTTTGAAATGGTTTGGAGACTAAACAACTCATACTCCACTCTTCTACTTAACGAGTAGGATATCTACCAAGGATATAGGTCCAACAGACCATTTTACATATGACTTCCTAGGATTCCTTCGAGTCAAAAAGTCTAGGCATCGAGTCACTTATACTTGGTAATTCGGTCACTAAAGACTAGGATCCACCGACCCTTCTTCGTGTTTGTAGAAGTGTGTTTGAGGTGCTGCTAAGATGGCTTGAATGCTCTTCATCTTACAATGCTTAGCAGCATTGTTGATCGTCTTCTTGATGTTTGCTGAACTTTGTTGTTGAAGTTTGATTTCTTGTGATTATCAGCAGCTACTCATGATTATTGTTGATGTGATGCTAAGCTATTCACTTTAGCTCTTTATCTTTTGTGCTTAGCAGCATTGAACAATTCCTGGATCATAGACTTGTACTCTACATTTTTTGCTGGTTGGCTTTGAGTTTTCTTGGTGAAACGTAAAGTGGTGCTTTGAGATTTACTTTATGATCGACCACTCTCATGTTATCAGCATCAACTACATGGCTTCTTCATATTTGGACTTTCAGTTATGCCATGTCCTCCACTTTCTTGGCTCTAGGACTCTAGCTCATTTGCTCTTGAGCTTTCTATCTCTTTTGTCTTTACTCTGCAGCTCTAATCTTTTCATGTACTCATTAATATCTTGTATTCTGATGAGGTTCTGCCAAGATTACATTTAATCTCCTTCTCTTTTGGACTTGATAGCCTTGAACATTTCTCTGCTCGTAGAGTGGACCTTACTCTATGTTTTCTCTTGTTCAACTCCATGTTCATCTCTGATGATGTTTTCTTTTTGTGTATTGACGTTCAGTGCTCATCATTATCATCTTCACTTTTGGATGATGTTGTCTTTTATAGTCCTTTGAAATCTTTCTGTTGAAAAATATCTGTTGGAACATTTAATACTTAGATATTTTGATATCTCTGATGTTGAATTTTTGAGGCTTTGTGTCAGCGTACTTTCTGACTTAGTACTTGTCACATCAATAAGTATCATTTCTAGCTTTTTTGACAGCTTTCTTTCAGCTGACTAGCCAGTAGATATACCTTTATTTTCTTCTAAGAATATATCTTCTGAAACCTCAAACTCATCTTCTTGCAATGTTCTATTTGTCAGTCTTATTGTCAGACCTGACACAGATTCTACGATATGTCGTTACAAGAATCGTAGGATTGAGCCTTATGTTCTTCTTGAACTTTATTGTTCCTGTATTCTTTTGATTATCTATAGTAGAGTGATGGAAGTTGTAGACTTATGTTATGTATCCTCACTACTACTATAACCTCATCTTCTGTTCTGCTTTCTAATTGCTTCATGAAGCTTGGATTTACTGTGCATACTCTTCTTCATTCTCTTGATACTTTAGTTGTTTTGCGAAGTCGGTAACGTCTTTCTGAATGAGCTGTTCTTTTTTGTTCTTAAGTGTTATCCGTTTCTTTACGAAATCCTGATTTCTCTACGATCTGTTCTGAGTTTTATGATTAGGTTGTATTGTGACCTTTAGATTTCTTCTAGAGATCTCTTCTTGTGAGAGATATACTTATATATCATCAGAGTATATTTTCTTGCTATATGCTTCTTCTTGAGTAACCTTCACTTTATATACATGTCACAAAGTGAGCTTAGTGATCTCCTCTAATTCGTGTAATCAGCACTTCATATTCCACTTTACGGTTCTGAGGATAACTTTATGATCTTGATTTCACTGAACAATCTAGGAGTTATCTTACGGTATTACTTTTCTTCAGTGTTTGCTTAGAGTATTCTACAATCACCCTTTACTGAGCAAACTTCAGTTGACTTTACGATTCATTAATCAAATTGATCGACTTTGCTAGATGATATTCAATATATATATAACAACTTCTTCGACTCCTTCTACAGCTCTGTGATAGCCTTGCAACTTTGAGATCATTTATTCATTTTACGAGCTGATTCTCTGTCTATGAGATGGAGTGAACTCTGCGATCTTCTGATGATGTACAAACACTATTGACTATGTAAAGTATCTTGTTGGGTAAAATCTAATTACGCACAACACGCAAGTATACGTGGTCAACAAGTAATAAAGTGAAAGTAAAGTATCGTTCCCACGATGATTTATTAATACAAATTACCAAATACTAACTCTTAACCAAACCAATTTTATTTAAACAATCAATTTAAGATTATGAATTAAATTATTTAATTAAACTAATTCTAATTACCACTAATTAAAAATCAGATTACGGAGATTTAAGATCACAACTTCACTTATTGTTTCATTTAAGTTAACACACTTCTCATCAATTATTTTATATCCTGAATTTTAATCAAGAACACTAAAGCAGATAAAACCACATCTCGATGCATAATACCCATACTCACTTAAATCCACAGATGACAGAATTAAGCAAGACACCCTAATTAAATAATCCACTATATCTCTATGTGAATTACAATTAAAAAGGATTTAAAGCACAAGTTCTCTATAAGATTACATATGGCGTAAATGCATATCTCTATCCTAAACACGAATCATGAATTCCATCTATGCAAAAATCACAAACACATGCTATCATGATCAGATCTAAATCTAAACTTCATCTCTCGAGTTCATATAGATTATCACGGTAATTGATGGCCAATCAATTAAACAATTAAGTCCAAATCACAATAGACAATCCTCACAATAGAACATAATAATTGATAGCGAAGCATATTAAAATAAACTACACAATAAGATCAATTATAATCTCAAACAAAGACTTAGTTCATTGAATTAAAATTAAGATTCTACACTTGAATACACATTAAAAGATAAGAATAAGATTAAGGAAAATAATTGAATCTGTTGTCAGCAAATTCATCATCTGTCTTGCTCTTGATCTGGATCTCCAATGGCTTCCAAGTGCTCCAATCTCCAAATCTCATAAGAACTAGTGTTTTCTCCTATTCTACTCTAATCTAATCTAATGGAATCCTCTCTCTCTTCCTAATCCTTGTGATTCTCCTCCTTTTATATGCCTCTTTATATGTCTTTAAGTCATCTTGTAAGTCCTTGAGTCAATCGAATCAAACCAATCCTTCTCGAACTCAAATTTGGACAAAAAATGACTTTTCTGCGCGTACCCCCGCCCCGGAGGGGGGGTATAAGGCTTAAAGGGTCTGGCCCAGCTGGCATACCCATTATTTTGCAGCTTGTACCCCCGCCCCGGCGGGGATTTTGTATAGTTAAAGCCCTCCCCGGCGGGGGTCCTTTTTCTGCTGCAGCGTCCTCCGGTAAAACGGCCATAACGTTTGATCCGGAAAGAGTTACGAGGCCTGCCACCTATCAATTCGAAGATCTCGACAAGCTCTACAACTTTTAGTATTTGAGTTTTGAAAAATAATGGACGGATAAAGGTCGAAATTGGGTTGGAAGGGAATGTTATGCAAATGGCCACCCAGAACAGTGAAGTTCAACGTCCGTTGGTACAAAGGTCATAACTCTTGCATCCGAACTCCGATTGGAATGATTCAAGATGTTCTGGAAAGCTAAGAAGAAGCTCTACAATATAATCCAAGTTCTAAGCCAAGAACATGAAAGCCTAAATGATGTCCAGATTGCTTTTCCTTGCGATTTCATACCAATAGTCGCTCACACAGCCCCAAAGCATATAATCTACAAAATGAACACAAAATGCATGAAAAGCAACTAAGAAACATGAGTTTAAGAAAATAATTAAAGTAATAGATGCCGAATAAGTAGGTATAAAATCTACTTATCAAATACCCCTAAACTTAAATATTTGCTTGTCCTCAAGAAAAAACATAATTTAGAAAAATTCATCCTCTAGCAATGATGCACCCAAACAATGAATCAATATGAATTCGATCAATGGCCTCAAAGGTTACAACAAATGATAACCCGCAGAAAAATTCAAAATAATGTCATGTCCAAAATTTCAACACTTTCATTAGCTTCACATCTACTCTTGATCCTTTAAGTGCATGCGTGCATCCATATGTTCAAACCAGTCATGATTTAGATTATATCAACCAATACTCATAAAAGATTTTCAAAAACGACTTTCAAAACTTCTTATCACATCATTCACCGCTAATATAGACATAACACAAATTTTTCTTGAGGATCAACCGGATATTTAAACATTTAAGCACATATGAACCCTTCCCAAGTAT
This sequence comes from Panax quinquefolius, assembly GCA_020205615.1. Lineage (NCBI taxonomy): Eukaryota > Viridiplantae > Streptophyta > Magnoliopsida > Apiales > Araliaceae > Panax > Panax quinquefolius. Next base: position 56,469,221 of record CM035172.1, on the reverse strand, counting down.
TTCAAAAAATACTTTTTTTTCTATTTAGTAAGTGTGTTTTACGCTCTATCTCACTTTCCACTTTTCATTGAACGAGTGCGTTTTACGCTCCATCTCACTTTCCACTTTTCATTAAACGAGTGCATTTTACGCTCCATCTCGTGCCTGTGTTTATGGGGAGTGCGTTTTACTTTACGCTCCATCTCGACCCACCACATGCTTCACTTATTCAACTCGGGAAGGTTCCAATTTTTTTTTCAAAAATACCGCAAGATCTCCCACAAACTTATGTGAGTGCCTAATTTTCACTTCGAATGATGCTCAAATAAGATTTCTCAAGTTGCAATGGTATCTTTCATAAGCATTTAGCCAAAAAAATTCAATCACAATTGGCTAAACAAATGGATATGTGTAAAAAAAAATTCAAAAAATTCGCAACTAATATGAAAACTAACTAATGAGTTAAAATATAGACTAAGAATGTTCATCAATTCTCCAAGAGTTAACAATATCAACCACCCACTTATCATTGGCTAAAATCAAATTCCATCAAAACATTGCCCAAGTAAATACTAAACATGATAAATACCCCCAAACTTAAAACATGCATTGTCCTCAATGGCTAAGATAGGAAAAATTAAAAGGGAGGACTTCCCTGACATATAGCAATTTATCTCATTGTCTGCGAAGTCTGAAGAATAGGTTAGGCACATTGGAATGAATTGGGCACCACACTTTAGTTGGACTTAACTAACCTGGGAACACAAAAGAAGCAAGCTTATTAAATCCTAAAAAAAATGAAAAAAATCTATCAACTAATATGAATCCTAAAAAAAACTAAAAATAAAAATTAAACTTGGGTTGCCTCCAAATAAGCACTTGATTTATAGTCCTTCAGCCGGACTTTGTTTGGTCAACGCTATTCAATTCCTCTTCAAAAGTTGAGGAACCCTCCATCCATTAGAACCGCAGTGTGCGTTGGGAGGTTCCCCTTTATGAAAATCTTCGAATTGAAGCCACCTAGCATATTTCTTGTACATGATGTCCCCATTTCCATTGCATAGCTAGGTGCCTCTTCCGTTGTATTTGTGAATAGATTTTTGTATTGAGGCATGAAAAATACAACGAGCTTTTCCTCTTCTATTTTCTCTTCCTCATTCCACCATGGTTTGTAAGAGGTCTCATTATCATAGAGATCTTTGCTTTGGATGTGACTACCAAGGGGACATGGGTGTGCAAAATTCACTGGATTTTTCAACTCTGGATGAGAAGGCACTTGGGATATAATAAAGGTCAGCTCATGTTCTTCATTTTCCATATCCCCAGTTGTCTCCTCAATGTCTACTTCTTTTAGTTCATCCAGTGGCATGTACACTTCTGGCTCTCCATCAGTTTCATCATCCATGTCATAGCACCAATTATTTGGAGGGCGATTGTTCAAGGCTTCGAACATTTGATCCATCTGGTTCTGCATATTTTGAATTGATATCTCTTGATTAATCCTCCTCTCCTCATTTGATGCTACGAACTTGGACAACAATTCCTCTAACCTTGAATTTTCTGTCTCTGTTTCTGAATCTATGTATTCATTACCTTTGGTTGAGGTGGTGTTGAGTTGTTCCATCTGGTTCTGAAAATTTTGGCTCGATAATTCTTGACTCATCATCCTCTCCTCTTGGTTTGCTATGAGCTTTGACAAGAATTCCTTCAAATTTGAACTTTTCTTCTTGTGGCAATGAAGGTTGCCATGAGACTTCCGGCATGTATGTTGGATTTGGAGCGTAGTATTGGTCTTCATAATTATAGGTCTATAAAGATTCCGGGTGATACCCCCAAACTTGATGATAATTAGCATATGCATACTGGTTGAGGTAGTGACCACCATGTGGTACTGGCCTAAGACTGATAGTGCATTGATTACTCAGGTGATTGCCAGCACAATAATTGCAAGTAACTGCTATACTTCGATTACGCTTGGCTGCAACAAAATCCAACCTCCTCGAAATTGTCTCAAGTTGTGTTGATAATGCAAAAAATACATCGAGTCCATCAATTTCTGTGTCCCTTGGTGGAGTCACATTTGTATATAGCCATTGATAATTACATCCAGCCATTGTACCTGAAACGAGAGAAAAATACGAAGATAATAAAATAAAAGAAAATAAAGAGAGAAAAAAATGTTTAAATTAAGACTAATTTGGTTGAAGCTAATATTGGCAAAAAATATTAAACAAATTCCCTGGCAACGACGTCAAAAACTTGTTGGGTAAAATCTAATTATGCACAACACGCAAGTATACGTGGTCAACAAGTAATAAAGTGAAAGTAGAGTATCGTTTCCACGAGGAATTATTAATAAAAATTACCAAATACTAACTCTTAACCAAACCAATTTTATTTAAACAATCAATTTAAGATTATGAATTAAATTATATAATTAAACTAATTCTAATTACCACTAATTAAAAATCAAATTACGGAGATTTAAGATCACAACTTCACTTATTGCTTCATTTAAGTTAACACACTTCTCATCAATTATTTTTTATCCTGAATTGTTAATCAAGAACACTAAAGTAGATAAAACCACCTCTCGATGCATAATACCCATACTCACTTAAATCCACAGATGATAGAATTAAGCAAGACACCCTAATTAAATAATCCACTATATCTCTATGTGAATTACAATTAAAAAGGATTTAAAGCACAAGTTCTCTATAAGATTATATATGGCGTAAAGACATATCTCTATCCTAAACACGAATCATGAATTTCATCTATGCAGAAATCACAAACACATGTTATCATGATTAGATCTAAATCTAAACTTCATCTCTCGAGTTCATATAGATTATCACGGTAATTGATGGTTAATCAATTAAACAATTAAGTCCAAATCACAATAGACAATCCTCACAATAGAACATAATAATTGATAGTGAAGCATATTAAATTAAACTACACAATAAGATCCATTGTAATCTCAAACAAAGAATTAGTTCATTGAATTAAAACTAAGAATCTACACTTGAACACACATTAAAAGATAATTGAATCTATTGTTGACAAATTCGTCCTCTGTCTGGCTCTTGATCTGGATCTCTAATGGCTTCCAAGTGCTTCAATCTCCAAATCTCATAAGAACTAGTGTTTTCTCCTATTCTACTCTAATCTATGCTAATAAAATCCTCTCTTTCCCTAATCCTTGTGATTCTCCTCCTTTTATATGCCTCTTTATATGTCTTTAAGTCGTCTTGGAAGTCTTTGAGTCAATCAGATCGGACAAAAAATGACTTTTCTGCGCGTACCCCCGCCCCGGCGAGGGGTATATGGCTTAAAGGTCCGCCCCGGCTAGCATACCCACTGTTTTGCAGCTTGTACCCCCGCCCCAGTAGGGGTTTTGTATAGTAAAAGCCCGCCACGGTGGGGGTCCTTTTTCTACTGCAGTGTCCTCTGGTAAAACGGCCATAACTTTTGATCTGGGTAGAGTTACGAGGCCTGACACCTATGAATTCGAAGATTTTGACGAGCTCTACAACTTTCATTCTTTCAGTTTGGAGAAATAATGGACGTATGAAGGTTGAAATTGGGTTAGAAGTGACTACTATGCAAATGGCCACCCAAAACAGTGAAGTTCAACGTCCGTTGGTACAAAGGTCATAACTCTTGCATCCGAACTCCGATTGGAATGATACACGATGTTCAGGAAAGCTAAGAAGAAGCTCTAAAATATAATCCAAGTTTCAAGCCAAGAACATGAAATCCCAAACATTGTCCGGATTGCTTTTCCTTGCAATTTCATACCAATAGTCGCTCACACAGCTCCCAAGTATATAATCTACAAAATGAACATAAAATACATGAAAAACAACTAAGAAACATGAGTTTAAGCAACTAATTCAAGTAATAGATACCAGATAAGTAGGTATAAAATCTACTTATCATATCTCCATATTGTGAACTGGCAGAGTAACTTTACTATCATGATTTCCTATCATCTATACATCAGATCAATTTTTATAAGATCAACCTAACATTATTTGATCTTCCTAATCTAAGTCCTTGTACATCAAATCTTTTAAATGACTTTACAAAACTTGCTTGTACAAATATACATTAATCAGATTTCACTTTAAGCACATGTAGATTACTCTGTTGATGATGTTGCTATCATTCAAAACATCCTTTTACAATGATTCTATCTATTACACATATATACAAATTTAAGATCAACCTAACAAGTTTGATCATTACTATTCTAGGTCCTTGTACATAGATATCTCAGTTAAGGACTGTACAAAACTTATCCATACAAATATGCTTTATAAGTTTCTTCATCAAATCACATACATTTGGAATCTAATGAGGGTCTTAATCAAACTCCCCCTTAATTAAACAACCTCTTAATTCATACATAGATTCCTAACATATACTTATATCTCAAAATCATATATATTTTATGATTTATCTCAAATGTCAGTTATGAATATAAAATTCGACTTTTGATATTAAATTTATTCTTCTGAACCTTTATAATTATAATCTAACAACTATATATCATCTCTTATACATTATTGTCACCATGTCAATTTACTTTAAAAAGTAATTGTAAAGCTACATTTCAAATTCAACACGAACATCCTTTATTTCATAACTCAAAATGTACACAACTTAGCTCATGTACGTTATAAGAGTCATCTTGACTTAATATAAGTTTGACTAAAGAAAATAATAAAAAATCTTCTTCTTAACATGCCTCAAGTCTTTATCGTCATGATCACAAGAGAATTTCATTCCTAATCTGTAAATAAAGTTATTTGCAAGTATGAGCGCGACGACCCAACAAGTTTAACAGTTAATACATTTAATACTTCACATATTATATATGCTCTGCATCTTATTCATGCATCATATATTTCATGCTATGCATTTGATAATGCCACATACTTCGCATGCAATTCATTTTATATGTATATGCAATTTATCGACTGGATACCAATAATTATTCAAATTTTTTAACTAAACATCATGGTTATAATCACATAGTTGCATAGAGTGCATGATTTCATCACATTCACAAGTGATTCACATAATACTGTCAACTTTGCATATAATTGAGCAATCAATTCATGTATATTAACAATATCACATTTAATTCACATTAGAACTGAAAGAACTAGTCTCGTTCTTTGTTTACGCAAATTAAATGTCCATCGTATCACTTCTTTCGTCGCCTAACATAATTTATATGTTTACATTCGTCGCGTAACCTATAATTTAGGTTAAAATGTATTCAATAATCTCATTCGAGACTTGATTTCATTTAGATTAGGCTTCTAATATTTACTTTGTATAATGCGTAATGTAGTATAATGTTTATAAGTTAATTACTACATCCATAATCTACATAATCTAATTATATTATGAAATTGCATCATAGTTAACAAAATATTGGAAATTTCATTCCAAGTTCAATTTCACTTTTAGGGTTGTCCAAAAAGTGCTATGCAACGATTACATGTTTGAACTCTACACGAAAAATAGAGCAGCATATCAAAAAACTACGTTACACTCAAAAATTGACTCGGCGAAACAAAAAATACCCGGCATGCCAGAACAGCCCATAAATCTGCCCAGATTTCTGCCAAGAAAATCTGTACTTTACATATTTTTCATTTCGTGATTTTCGTGTTCATTTTGTGAATTTTTATTTCATTCATTATTTGTCGGATTAAATCCATTTTTGAATATGTTCTACTTCATACTACATAATATTTTTAAAAAGGGAATTGATATTTTCACAAGCTAATTTGATATTTACACAAGTAGGTCCCATTTTTAACTAAACCACCCCTATGTGCAGTAAACTAACTATAGGATTTAGTTCTTATGTCCAAATTACCCCTACTTGATAAATAACTAAACATCTAGTTGCTTAACTTTATTTGATTAGTAGCGTTTGTAAAACCCCAACTTTTATGAATAAAGAATAATTTTCTCAAAATATATTTTTGAATATTATGGTGTGGATTTGATATAATGTTATAGTTGTGGGTAATATTTACAAATTTTGCAAAGTAAGCAAGTGGTTATATAATATTCGATTGGTCGGGGAATATTCGTTTTAACGAGAATATTAGATTCGACAAGACAATCATTAGTGGACCCCACAACAAAAGTATTGTCGTAGTTAGAAAATGACGTAATTATCTTTTATAAAAATAAGCAGCGAAAGTGTTACCATTAAGACTATTGAACTACCGGTAGTAAAGTAAAATGCGATGTCTGGCATTGGTTACGTAGTAGACTGCGGTATTGATTATTGATGCTTACGTGAGAAGTCACTCAGTTATACTCAATTATTGCTACAATAATTTCTTTGCATCATATCTCTCATAATATTGATTCAATTATTGTAACAAAGATTATCATCGCATAATATTTATTATTATTAAATCAATAATTGAGACAAAAAGTTATTCATATTATTATTTACAATATTGACAATGTCAGAAGTTCTCATCGATGAGAGGTTTGGTCACCTAATTGCGGCCAATAAGGAGAAATCCTTATCGGAAAGCCCTCTTTCACAGGAACGAATTTGGTTGTTAAATATTGTGAGTTATAATATTAATGATAAATAAGTTATGTTGATTAAAGATGAAATTGATAGTTCCATTGTGTTGAAATTATTAGTGTTAGTGGAAATCGACATTTATTTTGATAATAATTGATGTCTGGAGGTTATATTGACCAATCAGGTAATTAATCGAATAAATGAGCAATTAATTGTTATTATTTCACATACTTATAACTATTTGTTCACATGTGTGTACTATTGATTCACATTCATGTACTATTAGGGGAGGTGGTGCAAGATTGATAATACTTGCATTACTAAATTAAAAATGGAGGTATAGTTGAAGGTATTATACTGTAATTAGTTTTTTCACATGATTATACTATTGAGTCACATGAATGAACTATTAATTCACATTAATTACTATTAGGGGAGGTGGTGCAAGTTTGATAATACTTGCAGGACTAAATTAAAAATGAAGAAAAAGAGGAAGGTATTATACTGTAATATTTCGAGCCCCAAAACGTGCAATTATCGAAACTATATTTTCCTATAAATAGAAGCTCATTCTTCCTTCATTTCTCACCAATTCACAAAAGCTTTAGAGCAATTATTATAGAGAGAAATTATAGAGAGAAAGAAGAAGAGAAGTCTGCTACCTCACTATTCCAGTATCCAGTTTTTCTAAGGTAAGGATATTATTATTATAGTAAGGGTATTATTTCTTCAGTATTCATGAAGAGAGCTATTGTTATTCCATTCCTTATTATTACATTGGAATAACCTATATACGTGGACTCACCGTATACATGGTGAAATTCTTACATTATTACATTCTTTATTATTACGTTGGAATATCACATGCCCGTGCGGATTACGCATGACACAGTTCCATTCTTTATTATTCTGTTGGAATATCACCTCACGCCAGTATTACTGCATGATTCGGTTCCATTATTTTTTATTCTGTTGGGAATAACCTGTCTATGCAGTCTATCGCACGCATGGTAAATCCTTCTGTTATTCCATTCTTTGTTATTCTGTCGGAATAACCTGTCTATGTGGAATTCCACATGCGTGGTGAATGATCCTTTGTATTCATTCCTTATTAAATTGTGGAAATGATCTGTCTACGTGGATTACCGCACGGCGAATAAAAATCCATTTCCAAATTCATATATTCTATTATACTCAGTTGATTAAAGTTTTGACTTCTATACTCCATGAAATTAGTAGAATATCCTGGATATTTGTGTTTCATCCAGTATCTGTTCATGGAAATATTCTTCTGAGTATTCTTAAATTTTTCTCCACAAAGCAGTATCATGTTGACAATTTGGACGTTGTTGGTTCCTGGATAAATTAATTCTTGAACTTGTTTTATTGAATTATTATGTAATTGTCATCATCCTCATGTTTATATTATGCTGAAAGTCATCTTTGTCTTACGTGCATAGATGGACTTGGTATGATTATGACCAGGGATTATTCAGTATAATCATGACCGTAATGTGACGAATGATGTGGTAAAAGTCTTCAGTGGCCTGTAGTGCATCGATGGAGAGTTTTTGGTATGATTATGACTAGGGATTATTCGGTATAGTCATGACCATTGATGATTTAATGAATATCCTTGGCCCGTAGTGCAGGGATGATTAGATGATGTGGTTTATTTATGAAGCTGAGTCTCAGCGATAAAAACATTTTAAATCATAGAAGATAGTAGATATCATGCTCTACTTGACTCTCTAATGGATTGCTTATTCCACTGCAGTTAAACTTGATGTCTATTGTATTTTATCAGTTTAACATTGTTAAAGACTAATGATAATTTATTCGCATTATCTTAGTCATAATATTTCTTCTTGGGCTAGTTGAGCTCACCCTTTCTTTCACTTTGTTCTCTTTGAAAATGAGAACGTGGCGGGACTAGTCGGGGAACCAGAGTGGCGGTCCGGATGATAGCATTAGTAGTCCTCACTATTTTGTTAAATAGTGTGACAATAAATGTAATGATGACTCCATTGAGTGTGGATATTATCTAGATGACAATATTCTTATTAAAACTCTTAGATTATGTTTTGTCGTATTTTACACACATTGTTGTATAATTAAGTTGTATTTGAATTTTGTACCATGTATTTGGCGACTCAAGATGGGTGATGTATACCTATTTTGGGGCGTCGCACAAAGTATCAAAGCTTAGGGATATGATCCCTGGCTGAGATGTGAGACAAGAACTAGGAGGGGAGAGACGGGGAATTTCTTCGCTAGTATGACCTACCTAAGTTTATTTGGTATTTATTTGGTCGATCAGAGTATAGGGATAATATGTGACATGTTAATTAACCCTTGTTTTGTGCTAGTATTTGAAAATGACATCAGAGAATGTTGAGAATAGCAATGGAGCACAGGAGACCGTTGAGTCTCCACAGATCAATAATCAGGATAATGTGCATCAGGAAGGCGACAATCCTCATGCAAACAACAACACTGACCAAATGATGAACGATGGAATCTTCAGAGGTTTTATGCAATTCATGCAACATCAGGCGAGAGCGGCTCCTGTCCAAAATACAGGTGGAAACATTGGCAACTCTCAGACGGTCACTGCTAAACAGTTCAAGGAGCTGGGACCACCGAAGTTTTTTAGAGAGCCAAAACCACTTAAGACGGAGACGTGGATAAAACAGATCTGCAAGATATTTGATGTCTTGGGATGCTCCGAGGAGAAAAAGGTTCCCTTTGCCACCTTCATGTTGCGAGCAGAGGCAGATTACTGGTGGGAATCTATAAAGCGTACTCAACCTGCCGTACTGAAGATGACTTGGGAGAAGTTCCAAGAACTGTTCAATAACAAGTACTTTTTTGAAAGTATTCGTCACATGAAAGAGGCAAAGTTCATCAAGCTGGAGCAAAACAACATGATCGTGTCGCAGTACGAAGCCAAGGTTGCTGAGCTATCTCGATTTGCGTCCCACTTAGTTGATAATGAGGAGAGAATGACGCGAATGTTTCTAAGAGGTTTGAAACCCGAGATACGTCAGTACCTCATTTCTCACAAACTTTGTTTGTATTCAGATGTTCTTAATAGAGCTCAGTTATTGGAGCGCGATAATGAGTCAACTTAACCAAAAGAGTGCAACCAGCAAAACGATAATACCAGTGGTAGCAGTCATCGAAGCAGTGACAACAAACATGGAGGGAATCTGTGACGCCCCCAAAATAGGAATACATCACCTATTCTGAGTCGCCAAATACATGGTACTGAATACAAATACAAACTAATTATACAACAGTCGTGTAAAATACGACAAAACATATGCTGTGAGTTTTAATACAAATATTGTCATCTAGACAATATCAACACTCAATGGAGTCCTCATTACATTTATTATTACACTATTTCACATAATAATGAGGACTACTAATGCACCATCTAGGACCATCACTCTGTTCCCCGACTAGTCCCAGCTACGTTCTCATTTCCTGAAGAGAACAATGAAAGCAAAAGGTGAGCTCAACTAGCCCAAGAAGAAATATTATGACTAAGATAATGCAGAATAAATTATCATTAGCCTTCAACAAATGTTAAAGCGATAAAATATAACAAACATCAAGTTTAAGCTGCAATGAATAAAGCAATTCATTAGAAGAGTCACGAGAGAATAAAATCTACTATCTTCTATGATTTAAAAAGTTTTTCATCACTTTTATCATTTGGGACTCATTTTAATAAATAATCCACATTATCGAATCACCCCCGCACTACTACCAAGGATATTCTTTAGTATCACGACCATTTAATTATCCATGCACTACGGCTTAAAGATAATCATGTTTTCATCAACGGTCCTGATCATGCCATAAAACAATTCATCTTTGCACTATGGCCAAAGAGAATCCATAACCATAATCATACCAAAAACTGTCCATCAATGCACTACGGGCTAATGAGGACTTTTTCCACATCATTTGTAACATTACGGTCATGATTATACCAAATAATCCCTGGTCATAATCATACCAAGTCCATCTATGCACTACAGGCCACAGATGACTTTCAACATAATATAAACATGAGGATGATGACAATGATATAAGAATTCAATAAAACAAGTACAAGAATTAATTTATCCAGGAACTAATAACGTCCACATTGTCAACATGATACTTCTTTGTAGAGTAAAATTCAAGAATGCTCAGAAGAATATTTCCATGAAAAGATACTGGATGAAGCACAAATATCAAGAATATTCCACTAATTTCATGGAGTATAGAAGTCAAAACTTTAACCAACAGAGTATAATAAAGAATGGAATAACAAAAGAAATCACCATGCATGCGGTACTTCGCATAGACAGGTTATTCCAACAGAATAATAATAACGGAACTAGGTCAGGCAAAATTCGCACCAACAGGATATTCCAACAGAATACTAAATAACGGAACCAGGTCCGGCGTAAAACGCATGCATGTGATATTCAAATGTAATAATAAATAACGGAACCAGTCCCACAGAAATGCATGCATGGGATATTCCAATGTAATAATAAAAATGGAATATTAGAAGAATTTCACCATGTATGCAAAGACTTTTGTGATAGATAGGTTATTCCAATAATAATAAAGAATGGAATAATGTAAGAATTTCACCAAGTATAGGGTAGCCCGCGTATACAAGTTATTCCAACAGAATAATAAATAATGGAATAACAGAAGTTCTCTTCATAAATAAGAAAGAAAGAGTACCCCTTACTAGTACAACAAATAATATTCCCTACCTTTGAAAGAAACTATATATAGGAGTAGTGAGGTAGTAGACTTATCTTCTTCTTTTTCTCTATAGATTTTCTCTCTACAGCTTTTCTCTATAATTTCTCTCTATAATAATTGCTCTATAGCTTTAGTGAATTGGTGAGAAATGAAGAAGAATGAGCTTCTATTTATAGGAAAACATAGTTTCGATAATTGCACGTTTTGGGGCTCGAAATATTACAGTTATAATACCTTCCTCTTTTTCTTTATTTTTAATTTAGTCATGCAAGTATTATCAAACTTGCACCACCTCCCTAATAGTAAATAATGTGATTCAATAGTAAATCATGTGAATCAATAGTTCTAGACATGTGAAAATACGAATTACAGTAAAGTACCTCCATCAATACTTCCATTTTTAACTTAGTCATGCAAGTATTATCAATCTTGCACCAACTCCCCTAATAGTAACAAGAATGTGAAACAATAGTATACACATGTGAAAAAATAGTTATAATCATGTGAAATAATAGCAATCAATTGCTCATTTATCCGATTAAATACCCGATTGGTCAATATAACCTCCAGACATCAATTATTATCGAAATAAATGTCGATTTTCACTAACACAAATAATTCCAACACAATGAAACTATTTTTATCAAAAATATAAATTTTGAAATTTTGAAGTTTGACTTTTCTCAAAAATGTCAACGGTTGACTTTTTGACCAAATAGTAAAATTCCGGAAAATTTTGTGTTTATAGTCTATTTTTACTAATTTCATTGTTCCGGACTCAAATATCACGTCCGCGTCTCCAAATTCAACTCCGAACACAACTTCAATTTTAATAACATTCATCATTAATATTATAACTCACAATATTTATCAACCAGGTCGTTCCCAAGAAAGAGGGGGCTTTCCAATAAGGATTTCTCCCTATCAAGCCGCAATTAGGTGACCAAACCTCTCCTTGACAAAACTTCTAGACATTGTAAATATTGCAATTTAATAAAATGAATAACTTTATCATCTCAATTATTGATTTAATAAAATAACATATTATGCAGAGGATATTGTGACAATAATCGAATCAATAATATGAGAGATATGATGCAAAGAATTATCAGAGTAATAATTGAGTATAACCGAGTGACTTCTTACGTAAGCATCAATAATCAATCTTGTGTGCTACTACGCAACCACGCCAGACATCTTTGCACTTTTACTAAACGGGTAGTTCAACAAGATAACAGTAAAACCTCCGCCGTTATTTTTATAAAAGATAATTACGTAGTTTTTACTACTTAATAATACTTCCATTGTGGGGTCCACCAATGATTGTGCTAGTCATCGCACGATTATTCCCTCGACAAAAGAATATTCCTGTTAAAACGAATATTCCCGACCAATTGAATATTATATAACAACTTGCATACTTTGCAAAATTTATAAATACTACCCATAACTATAATATTATCTCAAATTCACACCATAATATTAAAAAAATATTTCGAGAAAATTAAATCTTTATTCGTAAAATTTGGGATTTTACAATCTCCCTCCTTATGAAATTTTTGCCTCGAAATTTACGTATGCACTGGAATGCGAGAAGAGATGAGGATACCACGACTTCATTTCAGATTCTAACTCTTGAGGTATAACCTTTGAGTGTTGAATACGATCCTTCTTATCCAAGATTTTAAAATGTATCTCATCATACGTTAAATCATTCGTTATCTCATCCGGTTCTAAATTAATAATGTGGTTCAGGTTGTCCACATATTTACGTAACATCAATACGTTATGAACACGCGACATCGAGGGTTGAGCCACAGTTCCTACTCGACCAAGGATTTCAAATGGGCCAATAAAATCGAGGGTTGAGATTTCCTCTCTTCATCGATTCTTGCTTCTAGAATAACGCCCTCTTGAACCTTCTTCATTCATCAACTCTGAGTATGTAGCTTGAGCGGCTTTAACTTTATTGATTAAAGTAGATTCTAATCGTATATTCGTTATCTTCACGTGGGTTCCTATATTTGCACTTGTAAACGCATACAATCTTCTACTCAATGCGTCAGCTACCACATTCGCTTTTTCCACGATGGTATTGAATGATATGATCGTAATCTTCAACAGTTCGAGCCAACGTCTTTGGCATATGTTACGTTCATTTTAGGTGAAAAAAATATTTGAGGGTTTAAGAAATGGGTTTTGTACCGGGGTCAATACAAAATTCGATTTCACGCTCTAGGGTAGGCTAAGAAGTCTTCAAGAATACGTCATAAAATTTATTAACAATAGAAATATCATTCAAAATTGTGACTCTTATCCAAGACTTGGATAGTATATCACATTGATACCTATCAACTTGACATCGCCATTCACGACGTCGCCTACAGAAAGTCTGGCTTCGGTGCATTCCACACAAGAAAGTCAACAACGAAAGGACCGAGGCTCTTTACTTATGGCTTGATATGATAATGATTAACTTTAGTGGTTTGGTTGCTTGAATTCGCATAACATATTGGTTAGGAATATGAAAGCTAATAACCTTACGAAAAGCATGATGAGTAGTTAACCAATCGATTCCTAAAATCGCATCAAAGGCAAGTATTTTCAAAGAGACAAGATCGACACGTAACGTGAAAGTGTTGATTTGAACAAGATTTATAAATAGTGGAGGTAACGAAGGTTTCTCCCAACTGAGTTTAAACAGATATATCAAAGTCTAACTTCTCCGGAGTTAACTTCAAACATTGAACACAACTAGGTGAAATAAAAGAGTGAGTAGAACCCAGTATCTCAACACGGTATAGACTTCATAAGAGTTTATGACTAACATACGTGATAATTTTATTCGAGTTCCTTGTCACGAAAAAAATGTTCTCTCTTAAACTCGGCTTTGACTTTTCGGGACTACCTTTGGTGCCTCCATCCTATTTGAACTTGTCTTTGGTGAACGCACAAAATCGGGCTAAGTGACCTTCTCTTCCATAATTATAACATGCTTTGAAGCGGCATCGCTATGAGCTTTGACCGATGTGTCCCTCCTCCACATTTGAAGCATATGATAGGTGATCGTTCTCCTTCCTTAACAACGGGTCTTTGGTCTTTGATGTCTTTCCATCATTGTTAAATCTCCTCTTCTTGAAATGTCCATTCTTATTGTTTTAACCATGATTACCACCAAGTGGTTACCGCTTTTAAACATGTTGACTCCTCCATGCTTATTGTCACCGCTTTGATGATCAATTATCACTGTATTATTATCATTTCATGCCGCTTCTTTTTGGTTGCGTTGACTCGTTATCGCGCTCCACTAATCGAGCCCTATTTACAACATCCGAATACAAACACGGTTTATGAGAAATAAGATATTGGCGTATCTCCCGCTTCAAACCTCTTAAAACATTCGCGTCATTCGCTTCCTCATTATCGACCAAATGGGATGCAAATCGGGATAACTCCGCAAATTTAGCCTCGTATTGCGACACGGTCATATTGTTTTGTTCCAACTTGATAAACTCTACCTCCTTCATGTGACGAATACTTTCGGAAAAGTACTTGTCGTTGAACAGCTCTTGGAACTTCTCCCAAGACATCTTGAGTGTGTTAGGCTGGGTACGTTTTACAGATTCCCACTAGTGATCTGCCTCTTCACGCAACATAAAGGTGGCAAAGGGAACCTTTTGCTCCTCAGAGCATCCCAAGACATCAAATATCTTGGTGATCTGCTTTAACCACGTCTCGCCTTAAGAGTTCTCGCTTTCCCAAAAACTCCGGTGGTCCCAGCTCCGAATTGGTCCCAACCGTGGTTGAATTGTTTAGCGGTGACCAGAATGGAGTGGCGTTTGCCATTGCTCCATTGCTATTCTCAACATTCTAAAAGAGGATGCCATTTTCAAATTGTGCCACAAAACAAGGGTTAATTAACATCACATAAGGGTTATTAACCTATACTCGACAGACCAATTAAATATCAAATAAACTTAGGTAGGTCATACTAGCGAAGGAATTCCCGTCTCTCCCCTCCTAGTTCTAGTCTCACATCTTAGCCAAAGATCATATCCTAAGCTTTGATATTAACTGTGGCGCGCCCCAAAATAGGAATACATCACCTATTCTCGAATGCCAAATGCATGGTAACCGAATACAAATACAAACTAATTATACAACAATCGTGTAAAATACGACAAAACATATGTGTGAGTTTTAATACAAATATTGTCATCTGAGACAATATCCACACTCAATGGAGTCCTCATTACATTTATTATTACACTATTTCACGTAATAATGAGGACTACTAATGCACCATCTAGGACCATCACTGCTCCCGACTAGTCCCAAACCACGTTCCCATTTCCTCAAGAGAACAATGAAAGCAAAAGGGTGAGCTCAACTAGCCCAAGAAGAAATATTATGACTAAGATAATGCAGAATAAATTATCATTAGCCTTCAACAGTGTTAAACTGATAAAATATAACAAACATCAAGTTTAACTATAGTGGAACAAGCAATCCATTAGAAGAGTCACGTAGAGAATAAAATCTACTATCTTCTATGATTTAAAAGGTTTTTCATCACTTTTATCGCTGAGAGTCAGCTTAATAAATAATCCATCTATGCACTACAGGCCATAGATGACTTTCAACATAATATAAGCATGAGGATGATGACAATTCATTAAACAAGTTCATGAATAAATTTTAAAGATTTATAAGTTAATTTATCCTGAACTCAATAACGTCCACATAGATAGGTTATTCCAACAGAATAATAAAGAATGGAACCAGGTCATGCGTAATTTGCACAGACAGGATGTTCTAACAGAATAATAAATAATGAAATAACAATAGAATTCACCATGCATGCAATAGACCACATACATGCAAAAGTTATTCTAAGAATAAGAAAGAATGGAATAATGTAAGAATTTCATCATGTATGCAGATTAAGATGTATTAAAAGTTATTCCAATATAATAATAAAGAATGGAATAACAACCCTTATGAGTATTGAAAGAAAATAACTCTCTTCATGAATACGAAAGAATAATACCCTTACCTAAAAAAAGAAGAGTATTTCATGGTAGGGCGGGGATATACTTGAAGAAAACTTGCACTATTTTTTACGCTCAAAGCTTTCTTAAACTCTAAAGAAATACGCTCAAGATTATAGAAGAAGAATTCATTGAATTTCTGGTGTGATTTTCAATTCTAACTAAGCATCCTATTTATAGGAGAATGAAAAGGATACTATGCTGCACTATTTAATAAAATATAATATATTCTATTTATAATCAAATAAAACAAAACTTTATAAAAAGTATTCTGCTTTATATAAAAAAATTTACTATGCAAACACTACGCAGAATATGCATAATAAAATATAATATATTCTATTTATAATCAAATAAAGCAAAACTTTATAAAAAGTATTCTATTTTTATAAAAAAGTTTTTACTATGCAAACACTATGCGTGCACTATGCAAACACTATGAATAATAAAATATAATATATTCTATTTATAATCAAATAAAACAAAACTTTATAAAAAGTATTACATTTTATATAAAAAGTTTTTACTATGCAAATACTATGCATAATATAATATATTCTATTTATAATCAAATAAAATAAAACTTTATAAAAAGTATCCTGTTTATATAAAAAGTTTTTACGTTTTTTATTACATTTTAATAATAAAAAATAACATTTATCACCATTATTATAATTCACAATATTAATCGAAGGAAAGAGGGGGCTTTCCAATAAGGATTTCTCCCTATCGACGCTCAATTAGGTGACCAAACCTCTCCTTATAACTTACAACAAATAATATTGCAAATAATAATATTAATACTTCATCTCAATTATTGATTTAATAATATATAAAATATTGACAATAATTGCTGAGATATAGCAATAATTGAACAAAAGCGAGTGACTTCTCACGTAAGCATCAATAATCAATATTTCTTCTTTTCACGCCATACTTTTTTAACACCGGTGTCCCAGGTTAACAGTAAAACTTCCGTCGTTATTTTCATAAAAATATTTTGTCATTTTTTCAATCGTAAGAAATAATGGGGAAATGAATGAGCATACGGATATTCCCCAGATAAAAGAATATTCCCTAACCAATCGAATATTATACACAACAATGCATACTTTTTAAATTTTATAAATATTAATACTATAACATTATCTCAAATCCATACCATAATTTTGAAAAAAATATTTCGAGAAAATTAAATCTTTATTCATAAAATTTGATTTACTGATCTCCCCTCCTTATGAAATTTTGCCCTCGAAATTTACAGACTGGTATGCCAAACAAATGAGGACACTTTGATTCTAACTCTTGAGGTATAACCTTTGAGCGTAAAATATATTTCAAGATAAAATATTCATAATAAATTATCCGCAAAATCGTTGGTTCTTAAATTAAAATATAATATATTCTATTTATAATCTAATAAAATGTTATGAACATAACTTTATAAAAAGTAATCGAGGATTTTATGGGCCAATTAAAAAAGATTTTACTTCAAGAACTCTTGCTTTTAAATAAAATACTCTTGAACCTTCTTCTTCAGTATTCATTCATACTTGTAAACAACTTTAACATTATCGATTAAAGTTGGTTTTAATCATATATTATTTATCTTCACGTAAAAGATATTCGCACTTCATAAACGCATATATCTTATCACTCAAATGCCGTATACCACGCTTCGCTTTTCCACTAATGGTATTGAATGGTATTAATCTTTATGACTCGAAAGTATAATCGTTTGTTTTAGTTGAAGAAATATTTAAGGGTTTTAGAAATGGGGTTTTTATCGTGGTCAATACAAAATTCGATTTCACGTTCTAGGGTAGGCTAAGTCTTCAAGAATACGCCAGAAATTTATTATAGAAATATCATTCAAAAAAATCCAAGACTTGATAGCACATGTAATGAAGGTTTCTCCCAACTTCTGAGTTTTAATCGAATCTAATTTCTCAGAGTCAAATAATAATAAAAAATGGGTAGAACCGAAATTTATCACGCGAAATTTATGATTAACTTACATCATGACAACTTCGTTTAAGTTCCTCGACAAACGCTTCTTACTTAATCGCGACTTATCCGAGACATCCTTCGGTGTCACCATCCCGTGGACTTGACTTCACCATACGACAAAAAGCTAGGTGACCTCTCTTCCTCAATTAAAACACGCTTTGGATTATCACAGATAGTTTGAACGGATGTGGCTTTGAAACAAAACCGATGGTCGTTCTTCTTCCTTTGAAATGTGTCTTTGGCTTCTTGTCTAGGTGAACCTTTCTTCTTGAAATTTCCACTTTATTATCTCATGATTATAAAAGTGGTTACCATTCTCGCATGATAATTTCCCCACGATGGTTATCATCGCATCGTGCGATTATTATCGTGTTGTTGGTCGTTGCCTTTTTGGTTGTCTTTGACTCATTATCGCGCTCCAATAATTAGCCCTATTCAAAATATCTCGAATATAACAAATAAAGTTTGAAACCTCGCTGAAAGGTATTCGACGATTTCAGTCTCAAACCTCATAAAACATTCGCGCCATTCTCTCCTCATTATCGATCAAATGGGATATAAATGGGATCGTAAACTTATTATCTATTGCGACATAGTCATATTGTTTTGTTCGACTTGATTTGTGATGAATATGAACAATTAAATCTTGAAAAGTGCCAGGTGGATGCGTTTTCTGATTTCCACCAACGATCCGCTTCTTCACGTGAATATAAAGGTGGCAAAGGGAACCTTTTGCTCTCGGAGCATCCCAAGACATCAAATATCTTGGTGATCCGCTTTAACCACGTCTCCGTCTTAAGTGGTTCGGCTTTCCCAAAAACTACGGTGGTCCGGCTCCTTGAATCGCTTAGCGGTGACCAACCGTGGGTTGCCATTATTTCCACCTATATTTTGAAAACACCGAATAAAGCCTCCGAACATCCCATCGTTCATCATTTGATCGGTGTTGTTATTTACGAGGATTATTGTCTTCTGTTGCACATTATCTCGGTATTGATCATTGGTGACTCAAGCGGTCTCATGTGCTTCATTCTTATCTCAACATTCTTGAATGTCATTTCAAACACCGCCACAAGACCGTGGTTAATTAACATATCACATATTATCCCTATACTCTAACCGACCAATTAAATACCAAATAAACTTGTAGGTCATACTAGCGAAGGAATTTCTGCTCTCCCTCCTAGTTCTTGTTTACATCTCAAATGGATCATATCCTAAGCTTTGATACCAACCGTGACACCCCCAAAATAGGTATAAATCACCCATTCGAATCACCAAATACATGGTATGTAATACAAATACAACCTTAAATATACAAATGGGTACCACAACACCTTACAATGGTACTTTACATAAAAGTACAGATCAAAAAGCTATTTTAGAAATTAAAATCTTTGGAAAATACTCAAGGAAACCTTCGTACATGGGAGGCCGTGCGTCGAGGTTATGATAGATATCATATGCCCATGTAATTATCCTTGGTTGACCCAATAGTCCCCAAAGAAAAACAAGAAGATTGTTATCATCTTCTTTCCAATGGTGAGTCTTCTCTTGACTGATAATTATCTCCATTGTCTCCAATTGAGAATCATATTTCAAACAAACTCCAAGATTATATAGGTAGTGCTCGTAGATATACTCAGCAAGTGGATGTGCACAACCCTGTCTTATGATAATACGAGGTTGTATATCATTAGACATCTTGTATGATAGTGGCAAAACACCCTTCCAAAGTTGGGTTCACCTCACCCTATTCGGTTAACCAAAATTAAATATCAAATGACGTATACAATACGACACACTTATCTAATGTACTCAATAAAATTATTTCCATACTATTTAGGGAGAACCTCAACAAACTATAGACCACCGATTCTATTCTCTGTTACCGGGACTCGTCATTTATATTCTCATTTCTGAAGAGAACAATGAAAGTAAAAAGGGTGAGCTCAACTAGCCCAAGAAGAAATATTATGACTAAGATGATGCGTAATAAATTATCATTAGCCTTCAACAAGTTGTTAAACCGATCAATATAACAAACATCAAGTTTAAGCTGCATTGAACAAGCAATCCATTAGAAGAGTCAAGTAGAGAATAAAATCTACTCTTCTATGATTTAAAAGGTTTTTTATCACTTTTATCGCTGAGACACGGCTTAATAAATAATCCACATCATTAAATCATCCCTGAACTACAGGCTAATGATATTCTTTAGTATCACGACCACGAATTATCCATGCACTAAGGGCCAAAGATAATCGTGTTTTCATCAACGGTCCTGATCATGCCATAAAACAATTCATATTTGCACCCTTGGCCGAAGAGAATCCATACCCATAATCATACCAAAAACTGTCCATCAATG
Source organism: Panax quinquefolius (assembly GCA_020205615.1). Taxonomy (NCBI): domain Eukaryota; kingdom Viridiplantae; phylum Streptophyta; class Magnoliopsida; order Apiales; family Araliaceae; genus Panax; species Panax quinquefolius. Next base: position 56,448,451 of record CM035172.1, on the reverse strand, counting down.
CACTACGGGCCAATGAGGACTTTTTTCACATCATTTGTAACATTACGGTCATGATTATTCCGATTAATCCCTTGTCATAATCATACCAAGTCCATCTATGCACTATAGTCCACAGATGACTTTCAACATAATATAAGCATGAAGATGATGACAATTCAATAAAACAAGTTCAAGAATAAATTTTAAAGATTTATAAGTTAATTTATCCTGAACTCAATAACGTCCAAATTGTCAACATGATACTACTTTGTGGAATAAAATTCAAGAATGTTCAGAAAAATATTTCCATGAAAAGATACTGGATGAAGCACAAATATCCATGATATTCTACTAATTTCATGGAGTATAGAATCCAAAACTTTAACCAACTCAGTATAATAGAATATATGAAACTAGAAATGAATTTTTGCCCGCCGTGCGGTAATCCACGTAGACAGATCATTTTCACAAGTTACTAAGGAATGAATATAAAGGATCATTCACCATGCATGCGGTAATCCACATGTACAAAAAGTTATTCCAACAGAGTAATAAAGAATGGAACCAGGTCTTGCGTAATCCGCGCATGCATGAGGATATTCCAATGTAATAATAAAGAATGGAACGTGTCATGCGCGTAATCCGCATGCATGAGGATGTTCCAAATGTAATAATAAAGAATGGAATAACAACAGAATTCACCATGCATGCGATAATCGCATGCATGAGGTTATTACAATGTAATAATAAAGAATGGAATAGCAGTAAGAATTTCACCATGTATGCGGTATTATGCATGGCAAAGTTATTCCCAACATAATAATAAAAATGGAATAACAACCCTTACAGTATTGAAAGAAAATAACTCTCTTCATGAATACGAAATAATAATACCCTTACCTAAAAAAAGAAGAGTATTCACTAAGAGGGAAGGCGGAGATATACTTGAAGAAAATTTGCACTATTTTCTACGCCAAAGCTTTCTTAAACTCTAAAGAAATACGCCAAGATTATAGAAGAAGAATTCTCCTGCAATTTACGGTGTGATTTTCAATTCTAAATAAGCATCCTATTTATAGGAGAATGGAAAGGATACTATGATGCACTATGCAATAAAATATAATATATTCTATTTATAATCAAATAAAACAAAACTTTATAAAAAGTATTACATTTTATAGAAAAAGTTTTACTATGCAAATACTACGCAGACTATGCAAATACTACGCATAATAAAATATAATATATTCTATTTATAATCAAATAAAACAAAACTTTATAAAAACTATTTTGTTTTATATAAAAAAGTTTTACTATGCAAACACTATGCATGCACTCTATGCAAATACTATGCATAATAAAATATAATATATTCTATTTATAATCAAATAAAACAAAACTTTATAAAAAGTATTTTGTTTTATATAAAAAGTTTTTACTATGCATAATATAATATATTCTATTTATAATCAAATAAAACAAAACTTTATAAAAAGTATTATGTTTTATATAAAAAGTTTTCTGTTTTATTACATTTATAATAATAATAAAATAACATTTATCACCATTATTATAATTCACAATATTAATCAACCAAAGTCGTTCTCGGAAAGGGGGCTTTCAAAAGGATTTCTCCTATATGGTAGCCGCGAATTAGGTGACCAAACCTCTCCTCGACAGAACTTCTAGACATCGTCAATATTGCAAATAATAATATTAATAACTCTGTCATCTCAATTATTGATTTAATAATATAAAAAATATGTGACGCCCCCAAAATAGGTATACATCACCCATTCTGAGTCGCCAGATATCACACTATAAAAAACAAATAAAACTTCATTTATACAACTGTTGAACTGTCATATAGAATACGACCACAATTAACTGTGAGTTTTAATACAAATGTATGTAACTCTCATGGTGCCTCGACCACAACCTTACAATGGTACTTTACATAAAAGTACATACCAAAAGCTGTTTTAGAAATTAAAATATTTGGGAAGTGCTCAAGAGAAACCTTCAGATATGGGAGGCTATGCGTCAGGTTATGATAGATATCATATGTCCACAGAATTATCCTTGGTTGACCCAAAAGTCCCCAAAGAAAAACAAGAAGATTACTATCATCTTCTTTCCAATGGTGAGTCTTCTCTTGACATATAATTATCTTCGTTGTCTCCAAGTGAAAATTATTTTTCAAATATACTCCAAGATCATATAGGTAGTGCTCGTAAATATACTCAGCAAGTGGATGTGCACAACCTTGTCTTATGATAACACGAGGTTGTATGTTATTAGACATCTTGTATGATAGTGGCAAAACACACTTCCAAAGTTGGGTTCACCTCACCCTATTCAGTTCACCAAAATTAAATATCAAATGACGTTTACAATACGACACACTTATCTAATGTTCTCAATAAAATTATTTTCATACTATTTAGGGAGAACCTCAATAGCTATAGACCACCGTTCTAATCCTCTTAATACCCCGCTCGACCCAGCTACACTTTTATTACCTGAAAGGAATTGTGAAGCAAAATGGTGAGCACAACTATCCCAGTAAAGAATATCATGATTAAAGATAATTAAATTATCAATAGCTTTCATCAATAATAAATTAGAGATTTAGAACATATGGTAGATAATAAAAATTTTCAACCATAGTTGCAGCGGAATGAGAAATCCATTAGAAGAGTCAAATAGACCATAAGGTCTATTATCTTTTCTATGTTAAAAGTCCACCAATAATATTTTATCCCTGTAATATCAATCAACAATTCCCGACCACGATCATGTGAATAACTCATAATCACAAATGTGATTCTAAATTCCTCTTCGCACCCAAGACAAAGATAATTTTCATCACCTGTCTTTACCTGAACCACCACAGATTATAATTAAATCACAATTCATATTTATAATCAAGTAAATCAACAGTCCAACTTTGCACTACATGCCAAAGATATACAACTATAAAACTAATAACCAACAGTTCATCTTTGCACTACAGGCCAAAGATATACAACTGTAAAACCAATAACCAACAGTCCATCTTTGCACTACAGGCCAAAGATATAGAACTGTAAAACCAATAATCAACAAATTCATCTTTGCACTACGTGCCAAAGATATACAATCAGAATCCAATAATGTTGAGACTCAAACTTAATAGTATCACGACCACGAATTATCCATGCACTACGGGCCAAGGATATTCGTGTTTTCAATTACGGTCATGATTATACCGAATAATCCCTGGTCATAATCATACCAAGTTCATCTATGCACGTAAGCCATAAATGACTTTCAACACAATATAAGTGTGAGACCCCAGATTTTTATGAATAAATATTTAATTTTCTCGAAATAATTTTTTGAATATTATGGTGTGGATTTGATATAATGTTATAGTTGTGGGTAGTATTTATAAATTTTAAAAAGTATGCAAGTTGTTGTATAATATTCGATTGGTTGGGAATATTCTTTTGTCGAGAAATATCAAATCGACGACAGACAATCATTGGTGGACCCCTACAACGGAATTATTCATTTCGGAATGAGAAACGAAAAAAATATTTTTATGAAAATAACTGGCGGAAGTTTTACAGATAATCTTGTTGAACTACTCATTAGTAAAAGTACGATGAATATGTGTGGTTGCATAAGTAGCACACCGGTATTGATTATTGATGCTTATGTGATAAGTCACTCGGTTTTGTTTTATTGGTATAATTAATGCAATAAAAGCAGAGAAAAACTTTTTATATAAAATGTAATACTTTTATAAAGTTATTCTATAAATAGAATATATTATATTCTATTATGCATAATGTTGCATAATTATCTCTCAGATAGTGTTTTGCATAGTAAAATCTTTTTATATAAAATAGAATACTTTTATAAAATTATTCTATAAATAGAATATATTATATTTTATTATGCATAGTGTTGCATAGTGCTTGCGTAGTGTTTTGCATAGTAAAATCTTTTATATATAAAGCAGAATACTTTTATAAAGTTATTCGTTTTATTAGATTATAAATAGAATATATTATATTTTATTTAAAAGATTTTGCTTTAAATATGGATCGTCCGATTAAAATTAAATCAATCTGGATCGTTTCATGAATTAGTTCTTATGCAGATCTATTCTTCTATAAATAGAAGCTCATTCATTCATTATTTCTTACTTAATTCACTTTGAAACTCAGAGAGATAAATTATAGAGAGAAAGAAGAAAAGTATTCTGCTACTTCACTACTCATATATCCAGTACTCTTCTTCTTAAGGTAAGGGATATTATTTGTTGTACTCGTAAGGGATATTATTTTTGGAACTCGTAGGGAATATTATTTGTTGTACTCATAAGGGGTATTCTTTCTTTCTTATTCATGAAGAGAACTTCTGTTATTCCATTCTTTATTATTCATTGGAATAACTTTATATCGCTGGATACCCTATACTTGGTGAAATTCTTCATTATTCCATTCTTTATTATTATGTTGAATAACATGCCTATGCAAAATCTTTGCATACATGGTGAAATTCTTCTAATATTCCATTTTTTATTATTCATTTGGAGTATCACATCATGCGTTTCTTTTGGGACCGGGTTCCGTTATTTATTATTCTTTCGAATATCCTATCGATGCGTAAGACGCTGACCTAGTTATTACTTAAGATTCGTTGGAATAACTTTCATACATGTCATAATCACATTATGCATAGTGATTTATGTTGTTATTCCATTTTTTATTATTCCGTTGGAACATCCCGTCCTGGCAATTTACTTTGACACGGTTCCGATTATTATTATTATTACATTTGGAATAACCTGTCATCTGCAAGTACCACACGCATGGTGATTTACATTGTTATTTCATTCTTTATTATTATGTTCGAACATCCACTTGCCAATTAATTTCGCCTTGATTAGTTAGTTATTTATTATTACGTTGGAATAACCCGGTTAGCATTGGTGAAGTTTTGTTATTCCATTCTTTATTATACTCGGTTGGTTAAAGTTTTGATATACTCCATGAAATTAGTGGAATATCTTTGATATTTCGCTTCATCCAAATATCTTTTCATGAAAATATTCTTTTGAGCATTCTTAAATTTTACTGCACAAAGCAGTATCATGTTGACAATTTGGACGTTATTGAGTTCAGGATAAATTAACTTATAAATCTTTAAAATTAATTCTTGACCTTGTTTTATTGAATTCTTATATCATTATCATCATCCTCATGTTTATATTTTTTTGAAAGTCATCTGTGGCCTGTAGTGCATAGATGGACTTTGTATGATTATGACCAGGGATTATTTGGTGTAATCATGACCGTAATGTTACAAATGATGTGGAAAAAGTCCTCATTGCCCGTAGTGCATTGATGGACAGTTTTTGGTATGATTATGGCTATGGATTCTCTTTGGCCGTAGTGCAAAGATGAATTGTTTTATAGCATGATCAGGACTGTTAATGAAAACATGATTATCTTTAGCCGTAGTGCATGGATAATTCGTGGTCATGATACTAAAGAATATCCTTGGCAGTAGTGGGGGTGATTCGATGATGTGGATTATTTATTAAAGTCGAGTCCCAAATGATAAATGTGATGAAAAACCTTTTAAATCATAGAAGATAGTAGATTTTATTCGCTACTTGACTCTTCTAATGGATTGCTTGTTCCGCTGCAGTTAAACTTGATAGTTATTCTATTTTATCAGTTTAACACTGTTGAAGGCTAATGATAATTTATTCTGCATTATCTTAGTCATAATATTTCTTACTGGGCTAGTTGAGCTAGCCCTTTCTTTCACTGTTCTCTTCAGGAAAGGAGAATGTAGCTGGGACTAGTCGGGGAACGGAGTGACGGTTTAGATGATAGCATTAGTAGTCCTCACTATTCTGTGGAATAGTGTGTTAATAAATGTATTGAGGACTCCATTGAGTATGGATATTGTCTAAATGACAATATCTCTATTAAAACTCAAAGATTATGTTCTGTCGTATTTTACACGATAGTTGTATAATTAAGTTTGTATTTGTATTTTGTACCATGTATCTGGCGATCCAATATGGGTGATGTATACCTAATTTTGGGGGCGTCATAGTTGGTATAAAAGCTTAGGGATATGATCCCTAGCTGAGATGTGACCCAAGAACTAGGAGGGGGAGAGATGGGGAATTCCTTCGCTAGTATGACCTACCTAAGTTTATTTGGTATTTAAGTGGTCAGTCATAGTATAGGGATAATATGTGATATGTTAATTAACCCTTGTTTTGTGACAGTGTTTGAAAATGGCATAGAAAATGCTGAGATAAGCAATGAAGCACATGAGACCGTTGAGTCAGCTCAACCAAAAGGTAACGACCAATAACACGATAATAATCATACCTATGGCAAATTACCATCTGAACAATGATAACCATCGTGGGGGAAATTATCATGCCAAGAATGGTAACCACTTCGGTGGTAATCGTGGCCAAGATAATAGAAGTGGAAATTTCAAGAAGAGAAGGTCATTTAGCTCGATTTTGTCGTATAGTGAAGTCAAGTCCAGCTGGAACGGTGGCACCAAAGGCGGATACGGACAAAACAAAGTCGGTGGTTTTAGGAGAGGCGTTTTTGTGACTTCTCAAAAAGCGAGTGACCCAAACGGGAAGTTAACGCGAGTTAGTTAATTATAAATTCTTGAGAAGTCTATACCTTATTAGAATCTGGGTTCTACCCATTCTTTTATCTCTCTTGCTTACATTTCAACGTTTAAATATGACTTCAGAGAAGTTAGACTTTGACTTATCGGTTGAAACTCCGTTAGAAAAACCTTCATTACGAAAACCTTCGATTCACGTCTATTGTTAATATCCAAGTCTTGGATGAGAAGTGAAATCAATATTTGAATTATATTTCTACTTGTTAATAAATTTCTAAAGACGTATTCTTGAAATACTTCTTATGCCTACCCCTAGGCGTGAAATCGAATATGATTAGAATTGACTTTAATTGATAAAAGTTAAACCGCTCAAATACTACGGTGATGAATGTTCTAAAAGGCGTTATTCCTCAAATATCTCTTTATTTAAAGCGAAATCCTCGATGAAGTACATACAAGAAAAATGGCCTCGACGACTACGATAAAGTAATTACGATATCTCGCTAAATCGATAATGATTCTCGTCGCTAGTATATATCCGCGATATGAGAAAAATTTCCCCAAAAACGTGCGAAACTTTGGTATTTAGGTCAATATCGTGGAACGATTATTTCCACATCATAAAAAAACGTATTGAGTGTAATGAGGATTCTTATAAACTTAAACTACGGTGCGAAAACAAAGAGGGAGATACCCATTGAGGGAGAAGAGGAGTAGGGGAAGAGAAGAAACCATCTGCCAGGCCGTAAACTTTTAGTTACCTTAATCCCTAAATCTCTAAATTAGACTAATTGTGCTTATGTAATTCTATTTTGTACATTTAAATTACATCAATAACTATATCTAACGATCTTGCCATTCGTGAAGATCACTTTCAGCGATGATTGTTTTATCAATAATTTTATGTTTTGGAACTTAATGAATATCATTTACGGGACATAATAACTTCTTGTAAAGGTATTTGGTAAATTTGCTAATATTATGAATTATACTTTAAATTGATAAAGTTAGGCAAACCACATTGTATAAGGTTATTTCATTTTTTAATGGGTCTTTCTGTCATAAGATCGTATGATGAGGAATTAATTATCGAATAAACAATAGAATTTCAATTGCTACATTTAACCGAAATCTGTAGGTTTACTATATTTAATAAATTTTTGAAAAGTGTTATTATTATTTGATCAAGTGATAACCTTGTGAATTTTTTAAATGCTTATTTTGTTCAAATGCTAGCTTTGAAATAATAGTTATTAGGAATGCATATCAATAATCACATTTTTGAAAGCATTTATATGATATTAATTCTCAATAAACAATAAATTTCAATCAAGTTGCAAGTTGTCCAAATTTCATATAAAATTAATTTCAAGAGAATGGTTTGAATTGGTTTGTTTTAAGCTTAATACTTACCAAGATTGCCATTGATATCGTTTATCAAGTTGTGTTACAGGTTTATTTCTTATTTAAAACCAGGTGTAGAAATTAGGGCTTATTATTATTTGATACTTGAAACCTCTAAACTCATAATTTTTAGTTGCTTAAGTTTGTTCCAAAATTATTGCCCTAATTAATTATTCATATATTATATATGGCATATAGTAATTATTAAAAGAAAAGCATTTATCTCGATTTGAGCTTTAATGAGGCGGAGTTATTCGGCTGAACAAAGCTCAAGCTTAGCTGATAAAAGTTTGACTTAGAACAACATGTTGGCTATACTCTACCAAGTTCGCTTTATCAAGTCAGGTTACAAACAAAAGATCCTATCGGTTAATTCTTTTCCTGGTCCCGGGAACAACAAGCTTGAAAAGCTTAAACCTACCTCATCTGAACTCCACTATACTTTGGCTTAAGTTCGATCTAACTAATTAAACTAATTAATTATTCATATATTATATATAAATATAATAATTATTTAAATTTGGTTATCTGATTTGAGCTTTAGTAGGCTCATTTTAACTCGGATGGCCTCGGCCCACTTAATGATAAAAAGAGTCAATTCGTTAACAACATATGTTGGTAATTTCTTTCCCTTCCCCAACAACAATCCAGAAGAAAGAGATAAGAGAACCTTTGAATTAGCGACTTTGTGAACTAAATCAACTTTTGGGATTTATTTGGAATGTTCTAATTTTATTTATGATAATGAGGTAAATTTAGCTAAACAACTTCTGTTTTTTGATATTTTTATTGATCGTGAACTTCTATAAGAAAATTAGGTCTCTTACCTTTATTTGTATAGGAGCTGCTAACTTAACATACTACTTTAGAAATTGTGCACTAGTTTCTTTGGTAAATTTCTATCGGTTTTTGTTTTGCTTTGATTTGTTTTCCAAAGGTGCTTACATAATGCTTCCATGGTCGATTTCAATCGATCCTTATATTGAGTTTATAAATTTCTTTAAATTCTCAAATTTTGTAAAAATTACTATGTCACGTATCTTAAATCAAAGTCAGAGGCGTAGGAGTTTTGGGATGGGATAGTTTCATTGACAAAGCAATGAAGAAGGCAATTGAAATTGTGTTCCCCGATGCATAGCGCAAATTGGTACTTGTGGCGTATTATACATAGGTGGGCATTATTGTTTTGTAATTTCATCTCAAAAACTCGACCATATTATCGCTCCTCATTGTTCGGATCACATCCTTCCCCACTCCTCCAATATGGATTATAGTAATCCTGCAACAAGAAAAATGAAATGGTGGTTTTAGCAACAAATAACATCCGATAAGACACCCTGAAATGAAAGAAAAAAATAGTAAAATAAGACTTTATACACGGAAATGAATGGGAAACCCTCCATAATAGACATCATGATTTGTGGCAAATGAAAAGTCATTAACATCATAAACTATGCTATGGAGTTCCTTATTATCATTGGCATCACATCTCTCTCTCTCTCTCCTTACGTGTTCTTTTTACACTCATAAGCTCATACACCTCGACACCTTTCAATTTCGGTTGGTTTATATGCAAACACATTGTGAATATTGTACTATAATGCTCATACATTTATGCTCATTACATTGTGAATATTGGATTCTCCTAAATTGTGCCTTGAATTATAGTTGTGCACATTACATTTTTTTGTGTTGTGTTGGGATTATATTGCGTGAAATAATCCGTATTATAGGGGAACTTCTGCTTAAATATGCATGCCCTAAATGCATATACTTGTGGCGTCTAGGAATTATCCGTGAATTGATCAAGGAGGTTCAAAGTTTTCAGATAATTTTTCGAGAAGATAAATATATCTTTATAAATGGCCATAAGTATTGAACATGAGTATAACATAAAACATAACTAGGAAGTTTCTCCATAATTCAAATCAAGAAGAAGGTTCAAAGAAGTTTTCCATAATTCACATCGAGAAGATAAAGAAAATGACACCTTATTAATATGCGTATGCTATAAGTATAACTTAGCTTAGAATAGAAAGAAAATGAAAAGTACAAACACAAACACAAGCACTCTTTTCAATCACACTATTAATGAGAGTTGTTTCTAAAATATCCATACTTGTCTAAATCTTCATATATAAGTCAAATGGCCATATATGCATTATTGTATATGTGATGGCAATGAGTATATGTGATGTTTTTGTTGTGTTCGGATATGGACCTCGAATCATATATAGGAATGCTTAAAGACCATATGTGTTCTATTGTGGTATTTGGAGATTTGTGTGACTAGTGTTGTTAGATAGTGAGAGATACATACATTTGCTATAGATAACATGTAAAAATGGTTCCCTAAGTTAGTTAAGGTCTACATGGTTCCCTAAGTTAGTTAAGGTCTACACATGGTGATGTTCTATATCCCACGACATGTTTATGTACCTTTCATTTATAACTTATACTAACATCCTAAATTTTTTATTTATAGATGTCTTCTTCTGAACTGCAAAGACCTTAAAGCTTGGGTTGGGTGAGAGCCCTAATCATGTGTAGAAGGCCCAAGCTATCCGGGATGATCGCATTCTTATACGATCCGTCCTCCTCCGGATAAAGACGTAAGTTAAACATCGTGTATATATATATATATATATATATATATATATAAGGGTTTTAATATAAATTATTGTATATTGTAGTGATTTTCAAGATAGTAAAATTGTGAAGTGCATTTCACAATTATGCTTCTGAAGCGCTTCGCCGATTGACGGGGCGTGACACACCTCTCGCCCATAAGGATGCGCGATTTAAAGTGAATTTCGGGTATATTTTTTATCACTCGATAGATAATACATAGTTAATCAAATAATATTGCTTAGTAATATAATGATTTTAATATTATTATTGTTATTTTATTTGCGAGAAACGATATAGATGGGACGACGACAAGCATCGCTTATTCGAGACACTATTACGGCGAGAAGTGCATGCATGCGAACTAAAGATAATTTGAACAAGGAGCGACAAAAGCCTGCATAATCTTTGAGATTGACCATCCAGACGGGGTGAGCGATATATGCATGATAGCCCACGGTGGTGCTGCACGATACCCGTATAGAGTGCGAGATATGTGACCGATGGAAAGGCGAGAGTCCGGTGGAGTCGAAGCCTTGAAGATCGCACGCTTCGAGCAGATCATCCTCGTGTATCGAGGCAGCGAGAAGGCAAGCACGCACGATCGGGGCGACAATATATCACAAATTACAACACATTCTTTGCGCGAGAATGCGTATGTTATGTTTCTGATCATCTTTTGTAGCTAAAATATCATATGTTTACATAATAATATGAGGAAATGAACTATAGGAGTCTCGATCTCAAGGTCAACCTATCAATTGGTTGGATGTGTATGTGCCACTCGCATGATGGTCTACAGAAAGGCTATTAGGATAAGCGGTAATAAGTTCACTTTATCCTAATATGTTGTTTATAAATTATAACGACCTTCTTTAGTATTTTTTTATTTATTTTAACTATTTAATTGTTCATCTTCGACGGACAGACACTTATAAGGGCTTAATGAACGGCGCTATCACGAAGGCACCCGTCACGTCGATTGATCAAGAATTATGGGAGGCGTCCATCGTGAAGAAAAATTATGTCAAAGGCCAGGACAAAGACAACGCCCGACCATCGATGGCACGAGCGGCTCGCCACCAGGTATACGATCATCGGGTATTCGACCTATCATACTCCTGTTGTTGTGTGAGAAGCGATCTGTCGAGATCGTGATCTTCTTAAATATCTTTGGCGGGCATCTGCGAGTCTCTGAGTCTGATGAGTTGGGAAGGATGGTAGCCGTGGCGAGCAAAGAACACAACAACGGGAGGCGGTATATATATATCGTTTATTGTTTAGCTACATTGTCTTATATATTTATAGTCTACAGTCAATGTCTTACTTATATGTAACATATATGTTTTATTACTTTGATAATTCTGGGATCTAATTTGGATGATCCATGAAGCGCTAGACTTATTTTTTTAGAATTTTAAAGCCTTGTACTCTTTTAGATTCATTCTTTGGACAATTGTATTAGTTTATATGGATGTTTACGATATCGATTATATTGTGTTGGAGGAATGTTTTGTATTGTATTGGATGAATGTTTATTCATGGATATTTGAATGTTTTGTATTGTATTGGATGGATGTTAATATGGATGCTTGTATATATATATATATATATATATATATATATATATATATATAATAATGTTGGGATTGAAAGCAGTACAAGCGAGTTATTTTCAATAAAATAGGCAAAAAATTTTAAAAAAAAGGATCAGCGACCGCATGCGGTCGCTAAAAATGTATCGTGAACGTTGAATCTAGCGAATCGCGATGGTCGCTATTATCGTCGTTCACGACACGTGTACCGCCAAGCGAAAGACAAATGACTCAAAGATAAGTCATAATAGCGGCAGTATCGGCCGCTAATTGCGCCGCTAACGATTATCTATATTGATGTCCTTCCAAAATTATGTGGATATCGTGACCACTTGCTCGGCCGCAGATATCCATTAAATTTATCACGATAAGCTTGATCATTGATAAGCCTTTTGTTGTAGTGGTAGGAGCGTGGCTTATAGACTTGTTTTACCGCTTGAGTATGTATGTAGTGTTCATAGCGTTTTTTAACGTATCTATGTTACGTAAATATGGATGACGAACCACATTATTAATTTAGAACCTGGACGAGATAGCGGAATATTTCATTATGAGGAGATACGTGTTAACATCTTCGATAAGAAGGATCATATTCGATGCTCAAAGGTTATACCTCAAGAGTTAGAATTTGAAGTGAAGTCAAGGTATCCTCACCTATTCGGCATACCAGGTAAGTACGTAAATTTCGAGGGCGAAATTCCATAAAGAGGGGAGATTGTGAGACCCCCGATTTTTATGAATAAATATTTAATTTTCTCAAAATAATTTTTTGAATATTATGGTGTGGATTTGATATAATGTTATAGTTGTGGGTAGTATTTATAAATTTTAAAAAGTATGCAAGTTGTTGTATAATATTCGATTGGTCGGGGAATATTCTTTTTGTCGGGAAATATCCGTACGACGGTACAATCATTGGTGGACCCACAACAAAATTATTGTCGGAATGAGAAAACGAAAAATATATTTTTTAAAAAATAACGGCGGAAGTTTTACCGTTAATACCGTTGAACTACTCGGTAGTAAAAGTAAAGTAATACGTGTGGTTGCATAGTAGCACACGGTATTGATTATTAATGCTTATGTGATAAGTCACTCAGTTTTGTTTTATTGGTATTATTAATGTAATAAAACAAAATAACTTTTTATATAAAATAGAATACTTTTATAAAGTTATTCTACAAATAGAATATATTATATTCTATTATGCATAGTGTCTGCATAGTATTTTGCATAGTAAAATCTTTTTATATAAAGCAGAAGACTTTTATAAAGTTATTCTATAAATAGAATATATTATATTTTATTATGTATAGTGTTTTGCATAGTAAAATCTTTTTATATAAAACAGGATACTTTTATAAAGTTAATCGTTTTATTAGATTATAAATAGAATATATTATATTTTATTTAAAAGATTTTCTTTAAATATGGATCGTCCGATTAAAAGTAAATCAATCTGGATAGTTCATGAATTAGTTACTATGCACGATCCATTCTTCATAAATAGAAGCTCATTCATTCATTATTTCTTACGAATTCACTGAAACTCTAGAGAGATAAACTATAGAGAGAAAGAAGAAAAGTATTCTGCTACTTCACTACTCATATATCCAGTACTCTTCTTTTAAGGTAAGGGATATTATTTGTTGTACTCGTAAGGGATATTATTTGTTGAACTCGTAGGGAATATTATTTGTTGTACTCGTAAGGGTATTCTTTCTTTCTTATTCATGAAGAGAACTTACATTATTCCATTCTTTATTATTACATTGGAATAACCTATATCTACGCGGGATACCCTATACTTGGTGAAATTCTTACATTATTCCATTCTTTATTATTATGTTGGAATAACTTTGTCATGCAAAATAACGCATACATGGTAAAATTCTTCTAATATTCTATTTTTTATTATTACATTGGAATATCCCGTGCATGCATTTTACGCTTGGGACTGGTTCCGTTATTTATTATTACATTGGAATATCACAGCCGGTCGTGTATTACGCTGATTCGGTTCCATTATTTAGTATTCTCATTGGAATAACTTTGTCTATCGCAATACCGCATGCATGGTGATTTACATTGTTATTCCATTTTTTATTATTACGTTGGAACATCACAGGCGGTGCAATTTACTTTGACACGTTAGATTATTATTATTCTTTTGGAATAACTTTTATCTCATGCCAATACCGCGTATGGTGATTTGTTGTTATTCCATTCTTTATTATTTTGTTGGAACATCTATCGGTGCATGTAATTTCGCTTAACTTTGGTTCCGTTATTTATTATTCTGTTGGAATAAACTATCATCAAGCACCGCGTATGCATGGTGATTTCTTTTGTTATTCCATTCTTTATTATACTCGGTTGGTTAAAGTTTTGACTTCTATACTCCATGAAATTAGTGGAATATCCTTGATATTTGCGCTTCATCCAATATCTTTTCATGGAAATATTCTTACGAGCATTCTTAAATTTTCTTGCCTGAAAGCAAGTATCATGTTGACAATTTGGACGTTATTGAGTTCAGGATAAATTAACTTATAAATCTTTAAAATTAATTCTTGAACTTGTTTTATTGAATTCTTATATCATTGTCATCATCCTCATGTTTATATTTTGTTGAAAGTCATACGTGGCACGTAGAAGTGCATAGATGGACTTGGTATGATTATGAGGGGATTATTGATTGTAATCATGACCGTAATGTTACAAATGATGTGGAAAAAGTCCTCATTGGCCCGTAGTGCATTGATGGACAGTTTTTGGTATGATTATGACTATGGATTCTCTTTGGCCGTAGAGCAAAGATGAATTGTTTTATGGCATGATCAGGACTGTTGATAAAAACATTATTATCTTTAGCCGTAGTGCATGGATAATTCGTAGTCGTGATACTAAAGAATATCCTTGGCCATAGTGCAGGGGTGATTCGATGATGTTGATTATTTATTAAGCTGATTCCCAGCGATAAATGTGATGAAAAACCTTTTAAATCATAGAAGATAGTAGATATTATTCCCTACTTGACTCTTCTAATGGATTGCTTGTTCATTGCGCAGAGTTAAACTTGATAGTTATTATATTTTATCGGTTTAACTTTGTTGAAGGCTAATGATAATTTATTCTGCATTATCTTAGTCATAATATTTCTTACTGGGCTAGTTGAGCTCACCCTTTCTTTCACTGTTCTCTTCAGGAAATTAGAACGTAGTTGGGACTAGTCGGGGAACGAAGTGACGGTCCAGATGATAGCATTAGTAGTCCTCACTATTCTGTGGAATAGTGTGTTAATAAATGTATTGAGGACTCCATTAAGTGTGGATATTGTCTAGATGACAATATCCCTATTAAAACTCAAAGATTATGTTCTGTTGTATTTTACACGACTGTTGTATAATTAAGTTTGTATTTGTATTTTATACCATGTATCTAGCGACCCAAGATGGGTGATGTATACCTAATTTTGGGGGCGTCACAATAAGCATAAGGATCATGATAATGATATAAAGAATCAATCAAATGATATAAAGGATAAATATTAAACATTTATAATATAATTTATCCAGGGTTCAAGAATATCCCAATGTTATCAATCACTTAATAATCTCATAATCTAATATCATTAATATTATAACAATATTTTAATCATTTCTTAAACTTATAAACAATTTATTTTAATTGTTTACACTTTACCAAATAATGCATTTAATCATCCTAAAATGTCAAACTCATAAGATTTCATCATCAATAACCAAAACCCTTAACAAAGATCTCAGATATACCTTATATAGGATTCACAAGCCATAAAATCCTATTTTCCAATTTTTTTACTTTACATAACATATTTAATTCATTACTTATAACTAGTACATTTTAATGAAAAATACCAAATCAGTTCCAAAAATATTTCTTTTCTGGGATTTAGCAGAATATAGTCTCATATTAAACATATATTTTTCTTGGAATTTTTAAAATTCATTTACTATTTTTCACATGGCCAAAACCGCCAAATATTTAGACATTTTTTATAAAATGTACTTTTGTCTAAAAATTCCGAAATTTATACGGTATACTCCTGTTATATACATGTACTCCCAATAAAAATTTCATCAATTTTGGAGTTAACCACAAGGAGTTATAAAGGTTTACTTTTAAAATAGTCTTTTTCCGTAAAATTCATAACTCTTAATCTGTACATCCAAAAATCGCCATTTTTGGACACAATATAGAAAACCCATCAAATTATCATTTCAAATTTTTCTAGAATTTTTGAAGGTCAGAAAAATTTAAAACTCGCAAATGGTTTCTTTTGCCATGTAGTAATCCACGTGAGATAGATTATTTCAAATGTAATAATAAATAATGAAATAATGAAGAATTCACCATGCATGCGATAGAATGCATGACGCAGGTTATTCCCAATGTAATAATAAAAAAATGGAACGAGGTCATGCGTAAAAACGCACGCACAGGATATTCCCAAAGAATAATAAATAACGGAACCAGGTCATGCGTAAACGCACAGATATGATGTTTCAACAGAATAATAAAGAATGGAATAACAGAAGAATTTCACCAAGTATAGGGTAGTCCGCGTATACAGGCTATTCCAACAGAATAATAAAGAAGGGAATAACAAAAGTTCTCTTCATGAATACGAAAGAAATAATACTCCTTATGAGTACAACAAATAATATCCCATACTTTAAAAGAAACTGGATATAGGAGTAGTGAAGTAGCATAATACTTTTCTTCTTTCTCTCTATAGTTCCTCTCTCTAGATTTTCAGTGAATTCGTAAGAAATAATGAAGGAATGAGCTTCTATTTATAGGAGAATGGGCTGAATAGTAACTAATTCATGAACGGTCCAGATTGATTTACTTTTTAAATGGATGATTACATATTAATTTACTATGCGTTATTAATAAAATATTCTAATAAAACAAAATCTTTTAAATAAAATATTATATATTCTATTTATAATCTAATAAAACGAATAACTTTATAAAAGTATTACATTTTATATAAAAAGATTTTACTATACAAATACTATGCAGAATACTTGCTGAAAACACTACGCGAGCATTATGCAAACACTGTGCATAATAGAATATTATATATTCTATTTATAGTCTAATAAAACAAATAATTTTATAAAAGTATTCTGTTTTATATAAAAAAAATTCTGTTTTATTACATTTATAATAATAATAAAACAAAACATATCACCTTTATTATAATTCACAATATTAATCGACCAAGTCGTTCCCAGGAAAGAAGGGGCTTTCCAATAAGGATTTCTTCCTATTGGCGCGCAATTAGGTGACCAAAACTCCCCTTGGCAGAACTTCTAGACATCGTTAATATTGCAAATAATAATATTAATAACTTTGTTATCTCAATTATTGATTTAATAATATATAAAATATTGACAATAATTGAATCAAATAACGTGAGCTATTATGCAGCAATTACTGTAACAATAAATGAATAAAACTGAGTGACTTCTCACATAAGCATCAATAATCAATACAGTGTGCTACTATGCAACCACGCCAGACATTATTCTTTACTTTTACTGAAAGTAGTTCAACAGTTTTTAACGGTAAAACTTACGTCGTTATTTTCATAAAAATATTTTTGTCGTTTTCTCAATCAAATGATAATTCCGTTATGAGGGTCCACCAATGATTGTCTTGTATTGCCGCATGAGATATTCCCCAAACACAACGAATATTTTATATCAACTTGCTTACTTTGCAAAATTTTCACATATTACCCTTAACTTTAAACTTTTATGAATTTAACTATTTATCAAAATAGAAAAATTGAATACTTTTATTTCATAAAATTCGAGGTCTCACAATCTTCCCTCCTTATGAAATTTCGTCCTCGAAATTTACGTACGTACCTGATATTCGAAGAGATAAGAATATCTTGCTTTCTTTTCAGATTATACCTTTCCGGTAATTTTCTCGCTATCATGATTTTCCTATTTCTCATCTCATGTATTTCAGATATCATTCTAGAATATATCTTTAAAACAAAGGTTAATTGACATATCACAATTTGTCAAATTATCAAGTAAACAATTTCAGCTTAGGTAAGTCACACACTAGCGAAGTATATAACTCGTATCTTCCCTCTTAGTTCTAGACTCTTATCTCCGCCAGTGACCATATCCCTAAGCTCTGATACCATTTGTGACGCCCCCAAAATAGGTATACATCACCCATTCTGAGTCGCTAGATATCACACTATAAAAATCAAATACAAACTTCATTTATATTAATTTGTTGAGCGTCAGATAGAATACGACCCACGATTAATCGTGAGTTTTAATACAAATATATGTAACTCTCATGGTGCCTCGACCACAACCTTACAATGGTACTTTACATAAAAGTACAGTCAAAAACTATTTTAGAAATTAAAATATTTGGGAAGTGCTCAAGGAAACCTTCGTATATGGGAGGCCATGCGTCTAGGTTATGATAGATATCATATGTCCACAGAATTATCCTTGGTTGACCCAAAAGTCCCCAAAGAAAAACAAGAAGATTACTATCATCTTCTTTCCAATGGTGAGTCTTCTCTTGACATATAATTATCTTCGTTGTCTCCAAGTGAAACCAATAACCAACAGTTCATCTTTGCACTACAGCCCAAAGATATACAACTGTAAAACCAATAACCAATAGTCAATCTTTGCACTACAGGCCAAAGATATAGAACTGTAAAACCAATAATCAACAGTCCATCTTTGCACTACAGGCCAAAGATATACAACTGTAAAACCAATAATGCTAAGACTCATCTTAATAGTATCACGACCACGAATTATCCATGCACTACAAGCCAAGGATATTTGTATTTTCAATTACGGTCATGATTATACCGAATAATCCCTGGTCATGATCATACCAAGTCCATCTATGCACGTAAGCCACATATGACTTTCAACACAATATAAGCATGAGGATCATGACAATGATATAAAGAATCAATCAAATGAGATAAAGGATAAATATTAAACATTTATAATATAATTTATCCATGGTTCAAGAATATCCCAATGTTATCAATTACTTAATAATCTCATAATCTAATATCATTAATATTATAACAATATTTTAATCATTTCTTAAACTTATAAACAATTTATTTTAATTGTTTACACTTTACCAAATAATGCATTTAATCATCCTAAAATGTCAAACTCATAAGATTTCATCATCAATAACCAAAACCCTTAACAAAGATCTTCATATACCTTATATAGGATTTCCAAGCCATAAAATCCCATTTTCTAATTTTGTTACTTTACATAACATATTTAATTCATTTACTTATAACTAGTCCATTTTAATGAAAAATACCAAATCAGTTCCAAAAATATTTCTTTTCTGAAATTTAGCAGAATATAGTCTCATATTAAACATATATTTTTCTTGGAATTTTTAAAATTCATTTAATATTTTTCACATGGCCAAAACCGCCGAATAATTAGACATTTTTTATAAAATGTACTTTTGCCCAAAAATTTTGAAATTTACACGGTATACTCTTGTTATATACATGTACTCCCAATAAAAATTTCACCAATTTGGAGTTAACCACAAGGAGTTATAAGGGTTTACTTTTAAAATAGTTTTTTCCCGTAAAATTCATAAGTCTTAATCTATACATCCAAAAATCGCCATTTTTGGACACAATATAGAAAACTCATCAAATTATCATTTCAAATTTTTCTAGAATTTTTGAGGGTCAGAAAAATTATGAAAACTGCAAATTGTTTCGCCCGCCATGTAGTAATCCACGTAGATAGATTATTTCAACAGAATAATAAATAATGGAATAACAGAAGAATTCACCATGCATGCGATGAGCGCTTGCATGCGAGTTATTCCCAATGAATAATAAAAAAAAATGGAACGGTCGTGCGTAAGCGAACGCACGCATGTGATATTCAAAAGAATAATAAATAACGGAACGGTGGTCGTGCGCGCAGAAACGCAGATATGATGTTCCAACAAAATAATAAAGAATGGAATAACAGAAGAATTTCACCAAGTATAAGGTAGTCCGCGTATACAGGTTATTCCAACAGAATAATAAAGAATGGAATAACAGAAGTTCTCTTCATGAATACGAAAGAAATAATACTCCTTATGAGTACAACAAATAATATCCCTTACTTTAAAAGAAACTGGATATAGGAGTAGTGAAGTAGCATAATACTTTTCTTCTTTCTCTCTATAGTTCCTCTCTCTAGATTTTCAGTGAATTCGTAAGAAATAATGAATGAATGAGCTTCCATTTATAGGAGAATGAGCTGAATAGTAACTAATTCATGAACGGTCCAGATTGATTTACATTTAAACGGACGGTCCATATTGATTTATTATGCAGTATTAATAAAATATTCTAATAAAACAAAATCTTTTAAATAAAATATAATATATTCTATTTATAATCTAATAAAACGAATAACTTTATAAAAGTATTCTGTTTTATATAAAAAGATTTTACTATGCAAATACTATGTAGGCACTATGCAAACACTATGCAGGCACTATACAAACACTATGCATAATAGAATATTATATATTCTATATATAGTCTAATAAAACAAATAATTTTATAAAAGTATTCTGTTTTATATAAAAAAAATTCTGTTTTATTATATTTATAATAATAATAAAATAAAATTTATCACCATTATTATAATTCACAATATTAATCGACCAGGTCGTTCCCAGGAAAGAAGGGGCTTTCCAATAAGGATTTCTCCCTATTGGCGTGCAATTAGGTGATCAAACCTCTCCTTGGCAGAACTTCTAGACATCGTTAATATTGCAAATAATAATATTAATAACTTTGTTATCTCAATTATTGATTTAATAATATATAAAATATTGACAATAATTGAATCAAATAACGTGAGCTACTATGCAGCAATTAATATAACAATAATTGAACAAAACTGAATGACTTCTCACGTAAGCATCAATAATCAATACCGTGTGCTACTATGCAACCACACGTATTACTGTACTTTTACTACCGAGTAGTTCAACAGTTTTAATGATAAAACTTCCGCCGTTATTTTCATAAAAAATATTTTTGTCATTTTCTCAATCCGACAATAATTCCATTGTGGGGTTCACCAATGATTGTACCGTCGTACGGATATTCCCCGACACAACGAATATTTTATATCAACTTGCTTACTTTGCAAAATTTTCACATATTACCCTTAACTTTAAACTTTTATCAATTTAACTATTTACCAAAATAAAAAAATTGAATACTTTTATTTTATAAAATTCGGGGTCTCAAAAAATATCGACAATAATTGAATCAAATAACGTGAGATGTTATGCAATAATTACTATAGCAATAATTGAACAAAACTGAGTGTCTTCTCATGTAAGTATCACTAATCAATACCGTGTATTACTATGCAACCACGCGTATTACTTTACTTTTAACACCGGGTGTTTCAACAGTTAACGATAAAACTTCTGTCGTTATTTTCATAAAATATTTTTGTCGTTTTCTCAATCCGACAATAATTCCGTTGTAGGGTCCACCAATGATTGTACCGTCATACGGATATTCCCCAACAAAAAGAATATTCCCCGACCAATCGAATATTATACAATAACTTGCATACTTTTTAAAATTTATAAATATTACCCACAACTATAACATTATCTCAAATCCACACCATAATTTTGAAACAAATATTTCGAGAAAATTAAATCTTTATTCGTAAAATTTGGGATTTTACAATACTGACACACATACAACTTTGCATGCATGTCAGTATTCTATTGGACAATTGACTAATTTACCCCAAAATAAACTTCATACTAACCACTTTCGAAGAAGACATTCCTATTTACAGCCTACAGGAGAGTTTGAGCCAGGGGTAATCTAGCCATTTAGAAAATTTATTTGAGATAAATGACTCGGATGATTTGTTTTTAAAAGAGAGGAATCAAATGAATGACATGTGGTTTTGCGCAGCCCTTCACTTACTGAATTCAAATTAGAAAATTGACACTTGTCCAAGCATTAAATCTTTTGCAACATACTACTCCCAAATTTAATGCCAACACATGAAGCAAAAAGCATTCAGCAAAATGTCTCAACATTTGCTTCATGCGGCCCCACATATTAATTTCCCACATTCAAATTTCAGCATATATATATATATTTAAAATATATGGGCCCCACATTCCAAGTGAGCTTTTTAATTCACAGATTTTGGATGGAACTAGTATAAAACTTTAGCAAAGTGTAGAAATATATTCTTATAATTGCATAAATTTAGAGAGAATAAGTAAGAGATAAAGAGAGAGAAACCATTCAGAGAAGTTCTTATTATTTCCTTCAAAATCATTACCTTATATAGGCAATGCAGAGGAGGAGGTACACGGGAGGAGGAGTAGAGGAGAAAGGAAAGGGGAGGGAGAGCACGGGAGATTCCCTCACATTAAGGGAAAGGGAAGGGAGTTGCCTCCTGAGTAGGCAATCATCTTATAACACTTCCCCTGATTTTCTACGATAAAAGATTATGTCTCAATAAAAACCTTACTAAGAAAACCCGGTGGAAAAAACTTAACGAAGGGAAAAAGTGTAATACCTAGTAAAATAATAAATAAATAAATAACAATTAAATGCATATTTTAATTTTATTAATTGGACTTTGTCATTTAAAATGGTCAACTAGTTATTTAATTTATGTGGATTAATAAATATTAATAAGTGGTGAATAAATTAATTTGACAAAATTAGACTATAAAATTTAATTGGATTTAATTTATATTTAGCGGTAAAATTAAAATTCTATTTAAATTAGGGGAGTCTATCATTTATATAAATAAATATTTAAACCCTAATCTATCTCACGTACATCTGATAACTATCAAAAAAAAAGGGGCGCATCCACTGACTATTTCGGAAGAGAGAAAAAGAAAAGAAATTTGACTGCACTTTGATTTCCGGATACAAGTAAGTTGGCAGGTGTTGTTATTAATTATATTAATTAAATAGTAGGGATAATTGCGTGAGCATATAGCACTACTCTGACATTTTTGACTTGTAATCATGTCATCTAAGTATATATATTCCTTTATATAATGGTACTCATGTTTATTAATGAATCAGGGAAGGGAGGTATGTATATTATATATATATATAAGGATCATATATGTTTGTATACCCATCATTGTGAGCTTACTGACCTTACAAGCTGAGATATATTATTTTTTTTTATATATATATATATATTTATATATTTATATATATATATATATATATATATATATATATATATATATATATATTATGTTAATAAACTCTTGGCCATGAAATTTATAATCGGAGTAGTAATTAAATCAATTGGAGTTATGTATATTAATTTGAATTAATTAATTTTGTCGACATAGTTATAAAAGTTTTTTATAATAAATTTAATAGTATTACGTTATCAATGATTGGATTATAATAAAATCTTATTAAATTAATTTAGATTGAACGGAGAGAGTCTAAACGAGTTTTTGGAATATACTTTGGGTATTACATTGCTTAATCTAGGTACAGATTCCGTACTCTTTTAGCGAGACTCTTTTGTTATTGATTTGTTCGTTTCGTTATTCGTTTCAAAAATTAATATTGCCTCTCATAATTGTTCCTTGTCAATTGATTGTGATAAATTTGTTTTGGCGTTGTATTAAAACTCATATTTGTACTCTTTAGACTAGTGCGTCATGTCTAAATTTTATTTTGATATTTATAGTGATGTACATGTTATTATTTTAGAGACTTATGTTGATGATTCGTTCGATTTAACATGTACACGTTAGAACCCCTTCGTGTTGATATTTTATCGCATGTGTTGTGACATTATATTTTTGTTAGAATACCGTAGGGTATACGAGCTATAACCACCTACGGGGGTACCACACGAGCATGTCCTCTTGGCACCGAGGCATGACACCTTCCGTGGCGGTGTGATCATTACCAGATCTCCATTTTGTGCCGGTGGGGAGTTGGCCATTTGGTGTTTTTTTTGTGGAGGCGTATGGGTCGACCTTAGTTTTTTCTACATTACGCTCATGGATTGGTGAGGTTTGTGCCAAACACACCTTCCAATTTTACATGCATTGGATTCGCGGTCCAATGTGTATAACTTGCGTGTGTGGCATTATTTAACTTGCATGTGTGGCATTATTTTGACTTGTCTGTGTGGCAAGGTATATTTTTGAGCTCAGTATGAAATAACACCCAGCCATTTGATTCAGCCTAATATTTCGTTGTGTTAGTTTTGTTCGTTTTGATTCGATTCATTAAATTGTGTTAGTTATTTCGTTTCATCATCTTTCTTTATTCTATATCCGTCTTTGGGCAATTGGCTCATGTCGTGTTTTCTTCAGCAGTGTCGTCGGGGATCAAGGGCAAGTGTGATGAGAGCTCCATTTATTCCAATAATTTAGGAATATTCTGTTTAGACTTGATGTGTCAGTTTACTTGGAATTGTAATAATTATTTTATATTGTGGTTTGAGACAGTTGGAGATTTATTATGGTTGACTTGTGGTATTTATCAGTTATTAAGACTATTCTTTTATGGCTTTAAGTCTTGTTATTAAATTCATCAGTTTTGTTATGTTTTGAGTAATCTCTCTTTCTATTTCGGAAAGGGGGTGTTACAAAAAGAGTACATATCTTTTACATAAATATCTTTTAATTGACTGCCTCATTAAAACCTTGTCAGGAAAAACCCATTGGGATAAAAATCGTGACTAAGAAAAAAGAGTACAGTCTTCCCCTCAAAAGGAATTCATTACTCCTTAATGAAATGTTGTCATAAGTCTTTCAGTCGACATATTCTGATCTTTTTCTGAAGTTTTGCAAACGTTGCATTTGGTAGCGACTTTATGAATAAGTCGGCAAGATTATCACATGATTGAATTTGATGCACATCTATATCACCCTTCTTTTGTAGCTCATGTGTGAAGAAGAATTTAGGTGAAATGTGTTTTGTTCTATCTCCCTTGATGTACCCTCCTCTAAGTTGAACAATGCATGCAACGTTATCCTCATACAGAATTATAGGAATGTATTTGATTGATGGTAATCCACATGATTTTTGAATATGCTGAATAATTGATCTTAACCAATCACACTCTCTGCTTGCTTCATGTATAACGAGAATCTCTAAGTGATTTGAAGATGTAGCTGTCATGGTTTTCTTTATGGATTTCTAGGATATAGCCATGTCACAATATGTAAATACATAACATGTTTATGATCTTCTATTGTGTGGATCTGATAAATATCCTACATCGGCATATCCAACCAATCGCGACGTTGAATCTCTTGGATAAAATAACCCAAGATCTATACTTTCACGGAGGTATCTCAAAATGTGTTTTATCCCATCCCAATGTCTCTTAGTCGGAGAAGAACTATATCTTGCTAATAAGTTGACAGCAAAAATAATATCAGGTTGTGTACAGTTTGAAAGATACATAAGAGCACCTATTGCACTTAGGTATGGAACTTCAGGTCCAAGAAATTCTTCCCCACTTTCTAGAGGTCGAAATGGATCTTTATCAACTTCTAAAGATCGAACAACCATCAGGGTAGTCAAAGGATGAGTTTTATCCATATAAAAACGACTGAGAATTTTTCAGCATATGTGGATTGATGAACAAAAATTCCAGATGCTAAATGCTCTACTTGTATTCCCAAACAGAATTTTGTCTTTCCAAGATCTTTCATTTCAAATTCATCTTTTAAATAAGTAGCAGTTCTTGTGAGTTCTTCAGGAGTACCTACAAGATTCAAATTATCCACATATACAACAATGATGGAAAATCCACTTTGTGATTTCTTAATAAAAACACATGGACATACTTGATTATTTATATATCCATCTTTTATTAAATAATCACTAAGTCGATTATACCACATCTGACTGAACTATTTCAACCCATACAATGAGCGTTGTAACTTGATTGAATATATGTGACTGGGCCTTTGTGATTCAGCCATTTTCAATCCTTCAGGGATTCTCATATAAATCTCATTGTCAAGTGAGCCATATAGGTATGTTGTTACAACATCTATCAGACGTGTTTCCAAACCTTCCATGGTTGCCATACCTATCAGAAAGCGAAAAGTGACTCCATCCATTACTGGAGAGTATGTATCCTGATAATCAATACCAGGTTTTGTGAAAACCCTTGAGCTACAAGTTAGACTTTGTATCTCATAATTTCATTTTTCTCATTTCGCTTTCGTACAAATACCCATTTGTTTCCAACCGAGATTACACCCATCAGTGTTTGGACTACTGGTCCAAATACTTCTCTTTTCAATATAGATTGTAGCT
This sequence comes from Panax quinquefolius, assembly GCA_020205615.1. Lineage (NCBI taxonomy): Eukaryota > Viridiplantae > Streptophyta > Magnoliopsida > Apiales > Araliaceae > Panax > Panax quinquefolius. The sequence continues at coordinate 56,421,757 of CM035172.1, read as the reverse complement.
CAGTTTGAATAACATCTTTCCATTTTGGCCAATCTTTTCTTTTCTGACATTCTTCCACGTTTTGTGGTTCAGGATCCGTGTCAGGAATCAAAGTAATATCTGATGCTATAGAGAAAGAAAATATATCATCAATCATGACTTTGCTACGATCCCATATTTTCTCATCATGTACATAATTTATTGAGATCTCTTGGTGTTCATCTCTTATCCCTTCACTGAGATTTTAAACCTCTTCTGGGGCTATTCCCACTCTTGGAATAAGTGCTACTTCTAGAGCGATTTATACCTCTTCTGGGGCTATTCCCACTCTTGGAATAATTGCTACTTACGGGAGCGGGTATTCTTACGGGATTCCTTTATTTGCTTTTGATTTTAGTGGTATAAAGTGTCTTTTGCACCAAGCTGGTCTTCCACGCTTACGGCGTGGTTTAGATTCTTCTATTACCTTATTTGTCAATTCTCCAGGAATTGATTTTTCAATAGGTATTTCTATCCTTGCTAGAGTATTCACTGCAGGTGTATGTGACTTTATCATTTTTTTAGCATCATTAAATGCATCTGGCATTTGATTTGCAATATTTTGTAAATAAAAAAATTCTTTGAACTTCAATTTCACATTGTCTTGTACGAGGATCAAGTGAATTTAAATCTGATGCATTCCATGATATTTCAAAGTGTTTTTTATTTAAAACTTTCCCTCCTCCTAATGGTGGAAATACAGATTCATCAAAATGACAATCTACATAACGTGCAGTAAAAACATCTCCAGTTAAAGGATCAAGATATCTGATAATAGAAGGAGAATTAAAACCAACATAAATACCTATTCTTCGTTGGGCTCCCATCTTAGTTCTTTGTGGAGGTGCAATTAGAACATATACTGCACTTCCAAAAACTCGAAAGTGTGATATGTTGGGTATCTGTCCAAGAACTAACTGTAGAGGAGAAAATTTATGAAGAGCCGTTGATCTTACTCGAATGATGGCTGCAGCATGAAGAATTGCATGACCCCAAACTGAGGTAGGTAAGTTAGCCCTTAACATTAATGGTCGTGCAATTAGTTGAAGTCTTTTTATTAAAGATTCACTAAACCATTTTGTGTATGAATATGAGGAACATAATGCTCAATGTAGATTCCAATAGTCATACAAAAATTATTAAAAGTCATTAATGAAAATTCATCTACGTTATCAAGTCGAATTGACTTGATTGGATGATCCGAGAACAGAGCCCGTAACTTGATTATTTGAGCAAGAAGTTTTGAGAAGGCAAAATTTCAAGAAGAGAGAAGACAAACATGGGACCATCTAGTTGAAGCATCTATTAAAACCATGAAATATCGAAATGGGCCAGACAATGGGTGAATAGGTCCACAAATGTCTCCTTGCATTCTCTCTAAAAATTTTGGGGCTTCTTTATAAACTTTTACTGGTAATGGTCGAACAATTAATTTTCCTCGAGAACACACAGCACAAGGAAATTCACTACTAGGAAAATCCTTCTTATTTTTGAGAGGATGACCAATAGAATTTTCAATAATACGACACATCATAGAAGTACCAGGATGACTGAGTCTTTCATGCCAAAACATAAAGGATTTGGGATCTATGATTTTTGGAATTATAACAGTATGAGACTCAATTGCTCTAATTTTCATAGTATATAATCCAGAAGAAATTGAATGAAGTTTCTCTAGGATATTCTTTTTTCCAGAAATAGTAGAAGTGATGAGAAGATATTCATTAAAGATGGTCTGACACATGTAAAAATATAAATAAGAAAAGTTACATTTCATTTATAATTTATTCATGATAAACACATACCACGTATAAAATGAAAACTAATAATATTATACATGCAGGGTGTTTAATTAAAACAAAAATTAAACGTTATCCCAAAAGATACTTTCAAAAGGTTCAGTAATATCAACAACCTTTTCCTCATTGCTGGTCATTGGTGGAACATCAACAATATTCAATTGATGATTAACAAAGTTTGTTTCTGTCTCCATTACTTTGTTCTTTTGTGACTCCTGGAATAAATTAACCAGATGCATTGGCGTACGACAGGTACGCGACCAATGCCCTTTCATCCCACACCTAAAACAAACATCTGGTTTGTTCTTTATCGGTGCTGCATTTTCTTTATTTTTTACCCGACCTGAGGACACTCGCCACTTACGGTGGCACTGAATTGTCGCATGATTCGGAATTTGTTGTTATGATGGCCTCGTTTATTCTTTCGCCCCCAAGGCTTCTTATTATATGACCATCTATTATAACGTTTATTCTGCTGGAATGACGTCTTTGCATTAATATCGGCAATGGGGTAGCACCTGGTTGGTCAGTAATTGATGGTTTTTCAACAACAATTCATTATTCTTTTCTGCAACAAGGAGGATAGACAATAAGTCACTGAATTTTGTGAACTTACTCTGTCTATATTGTTGTGACAGAATCATGTTGGTGGGATGAAAAGTTGAGAGCGATTTTTCTAACATTTGGGTTTCAGAAACTGGATCTCCGCACAAAGCCAAAGTAGAGGTTATTCTATAAACATTGGAACTATATTCTGTAATTGATTTGTAATCTTGTAGCCTTAAATTAAGCCACTCAAATTTGGCATTAGGAAGAATAACCAATTTTTGGTGGTCAAATCTTTCTTTTAGTTGTGTCCATAAAGACAAAGGATCTTTGACTGTTAAATACTTAGTCTTTAATCCTTCATCAATATGGTGACGGAAAAAAATTATGACTTTTGCATTTTGTGCCGAAGTAGCTGTATTTCCTGATTCAATGGTCTTTTCTAACTCATTTGCACTAAGGTGCAATTCTGCATCAAGTGTCCAAGCCAAATAGTTGTCTCCAGAGATTTTCAAAATAGAAAAATCTATTTTTACCAAGTTTATCGTCTATTCTGGGTTAAAACACAATTTTATTATTTATTAAAATAATAAATAATTGCATGTATGATATAGAGAAAATAGACTAAGTCACGACCTCAAGTGGTGATAAAATGCAAATATAAATATTCTTATATTTATGTTATTAGCATATTATTTTAGTAAAAAAAATATGCAATCGTTAATGTATATATAAGTATTATAGTTCGACAAAAAATATATATATAGAAAAATGCAAATGGATCTTCACCCTAAGAGCGTGCAGCATGGTAGTTAGATAGGCAGTTATTCCAAAGAGAATAATAAAAAATGAAATAATGAAGAATTTCATCATAAATGCGGTAGTCGCGTAGACGAGTTATTCCAATGTAATAATAAAGAATGGAATAATAGAAGAATTTCACCAGTGTATGCTAAGATTCCACGGTGTATGCGGTATTCCACATATACTGAGTTATCCCACAATTTAATAAGTGGTAAAAAGGTTCCCACCAAGTCTTGTAAGATTAATGAGGATAGATGGTACCAATTGTAAATAATGTAATTTAAAATGGACAATAAAACATAAATATAATTTGACAGTTAAAGAATATAATAGGCGGCAAAGTCAAGCCAATTGTAAGAATAACATTATACTATTGGTGGCATAGCCAAACCGGTAGTATAATAATAAATTACAAGAATTTAAAGCCAATTATAAGAATAAAATTATATTATTGGTGGCATAGCCAAATCGGTAATGTAATAATAAATTGCAAGAATTTAATTTTATCGTCTCAGTTGGTTAGAGCTTCGTGCTGATAACGTGTTATAAAACTTTAACAAAGTGTAGAAATATATTCTTATAATTGCATAAATTTAGAGAGAATAAGTAAGAGATAAAGAGAGAGAAACCATTCAGAGAAGTTCTTATTATTTCCTTCAGAATCATTACCTTATATAGGCAATGCAGAGGAGGAGGTTCACGAGAGGAGGAGAGTAGAAAGGAAAGGGGAGGGAGAGCACGGGAGATTCCCTCGCATTAAGGGAAAGGGAAGGGAGTTGCCTCCTGAGTAGACAATCATCTTATAACAGGAACAAAGACTTGGAGTCTTTTGTTTCTTTTTGCTTTTTATAAAATAACTAATATATTCATTATAACTCCGATTGCCATGACTCTTGAAAATAATTATAGACCTTGCTATATAGTATTTTAAAAAAATATTGTATGACCAAAAGGGATTCTTAAAAGCATACTTTTAGAAACTCAAATATGCCCTGTTAGTAGTTAGCACAATTTTACTTGAAACCAATTTGGTAGCAAAAGCTATAAAAACTCTTTTGAACTCATTTTGATATACCTAAACAACTTGAATTATCTCAAAACTCATATATACATACCCTTTTGCCCTGAACGTTAGATAATTTTCATATTTTAGTATATTAGTCTCTTTGAGGAATTTTAATAAACACTTTGAGGCATTTTAACAAACATTTTGCATGCATAACTTAAAATTCAGGATTTCATAGGAATTTAAACATGTTCAACCACAAATTCTCCAACAAATCTACCCTTATATCCTGGGAATCCATCTGGTTCCCCCAACACATAACCTCCCACAACCAAACATAGCAATAATCAATTATTATTTACTTAAATTCATGGATTTTACAAGTAAAAGTTAATTTACTTCTTTGTTGCTTGATATTATAATCCAATCCTTGCTCCAAGTTTGTTTTGGTTGAATATGTTGCTCAAATTCTTCTTCTAATTTAGTTTATAGTTTCAATTCTCAGAGAATTTAACGATGTTTTTAATTACAAGAACTTGGTGGATTATTGTATTTTGGTAGTATGAGAGTATGATGACTTAAGCAATTAGAGAGGGAGATATGAAATTTAGGGGGTGTTTGATAAAAACTGAAAGAATCTGAATCTAAATGAGCTGAATTTAAAAAAGTTATTTGATAATTGACATGTCTGAAACATATGAATAACATATTTTTATTATTTTACCCCTCTGAAAAAATTCAAAATTGTTATAAATTTATTTAATATTACTTAATATAATAGTTAATATTATAATAAAAAAAAATCATTAAGCCGTCATTCTCATCAAAAAAATTAGGATTTAGCCATTTAGTTCAAATCGCTTGAATGGCTAACCGATTCAACCATTCACATATTTTTTTTAGGCTTAAATATGAATTAGTACTCTAAACTATAGGTCATATTCCACTTCGGTGATTCACCTTTCAATTTTTTAATCAGATCATTAAACTATTAATTTTTTCCACTTCGGTCCAATTTAAGTTGCCACGTCATAAATTGATGACGTGGTGCGCTGACTAGGCCATATCCAGCTGATCTGTACTTAAAAAATATTTTTTTCATTATTTTGTCAATTTAAAGTTTTTAAAAAGGGGCTAAAGTTGACAAAACACTTTTTACACATTAAAACAAAACAAACAAAAACAAATTCTCAAAAAATCTTCCATCTCTGCTGCTTCCATTCTCAGACGAATTCTCAGAAAATCTTCCATGTCCGCCACCATCTTCATCTCTGCTCTTTCCGGCCTCCCGATCTCCTTGTCCCATTTTCTCTTCTTCTCCACTTCGACGACAAGCTTAAATCGATTTTACCAAGATTATTTCTATTTGTTTGGAACGGATTTGGTGATAGATCTAGATTTGGAAGAGAGGGTGGTAGATCTAGATTTGGAAGAGAGGATCGTGATGAGAAGCAGAAGAAGAAAAACTCCTCCGGACCACTTCTCCTCCATCGCCGACCCCATGCATCCTCCCGTCCATCAAGACCACCATCGACCTCTGCCGTCGCGCCTCCGTCCCCGTCAGCTTCACGCGACACTCCCACAAGTCCCCCTCCGACTACGGCATGCTGGGTGAGTGGTGGAGCAACGATCTCATCATAGATTCCATCTGTAGAGTATTTTAATTCTCACTAGATGATTTGGATTTTGGCACCTAATTGTGTGCAGGGGATTACAGATGCAGACCCCAAAGACCAAAAACAATAAGAACCCAAAATCTTTCGCTCTCTCTATATCTCTTATGTGCCCCTCTCTGCCATAACTCTCTCTCTCTCTATATCTACGTATGTATGTATGTATTGTGTGTAAAGGGTTTAACCCTTTTACAGATCTTTTCCTTTTCCATTCAATTCAATTCAATTCAATTCAATTCCATTCCTTTTTTCTTTTCTGTGCAGTCAAAACTCAGAAAACACAGATGGCATAATGATGCGAGGGATTTGGTTTGATGGATTCATTAGGGTTTTGGTTTCATTCTTGTTGATGCGGTTGATCTTGAACTTCATATTTAAGCCAACAACTAAAGGCATAAAGGCGGATCTGGTTTGGAGTTCTCCGGCAATGGCGGTTTTGGATCTGGTTTGGAGTTCTCCGGCAATGGCGATTTGGTGGTTTTGTACTGAGTTGGGGTTTGCCAGATCTTGATGTATATTTTGTTTAATTGTATTTTAGTTTATGTTTATTGTGTAATTTTTAAAGTTAAGTTATTTGTGTAATTATTCATAATTATGTTTTTTCCCTTTAATTTGCTTGATTATTAATGTTAATTTTATATATCTTATAATTTTATAATTTATATTATTTATGATTTGATATATTTACCCTTGATGTTTAGAAAATATAATTAAAATAATATTTTTTAATTATACATAGGCATTTGTTTGCTTAGTCAGCGTGCCATGTCATCAATTTATGACGTGGCAATTTAAATTGGACCGAAGTGGAAAAAATTAATAGTTTAATGACTTGATTGAAAAAATTGAAAGGTGAATCACCAAAGTGAAATATGGCCTATAATTTAGGGTAGTAAATCATATTTAAGCCTTTTTTTTAAACAAATGCACTGAAGGACCGAGGAGCTGAGCATTATGAAGAATTACTAAGGTGCTGTTTGTTTACATCTGATTGCCTCTTAAGGGACCGTCTCTTATTCGCTAAGAGGCATGATAATGTTTTTTTTTGTTACTTCTGAATGCCTCTTAATCGGTAAGATAGAAAATGAAATCTTAATAATTAAGAGGCACCTCTTAATGAAATTTTTTTTGATAATTTTTTATATAAATATATTCAACAATATTATCTATTTGATTTTTATTAAATTGAATATTTAAAATTATTAAATAAAATTTTACCCTTTAAAATGGTAAAATAGTGTCATTAAGAGACAACTTACTATTTAGTTATCAAATAATTTTTTAAATTTAGACCTCATAACTATTCAGATGATCTAATTTATTAAGACATCAGATATCTGAATTCCTAAATTTATCAAACAAGCCTTTCTTTCATCTATCTGATATATGCCTAGTGCATTGTGAATGAATAGCCAAATTAGATGACATCTCCTGCTTGAAATGTAATGACTCAGCTTAATTTCTTAGTCTACAGAACACATATGTACTGCAGAGTGTAGTTACAAAAATAGAATAAAGCGGATCGAAAAGCGGATGACGAAAAACACGCGAGGTCGGGTTTAACCCGCAAAAACACGCGAGTTAAATAAGCGGATCGAATTCGCTTATTCGATCCGTTGAATCAAAAATGTTACACACCATTTCTTCCACCCATATACATACATAATACATATATTGCTTTTCTCCACGGTTCCTTTCAAAAACGTACCAACAACAGACTGAAGTAAAAAACACGAGGGTCAAATAAACCGGGTCGGAAAAAAAATATGCGGGTCAACCAAACCCTTTCTTTTCTCTTACTCTTCCAGTAATCCTCCTTCTCTCGTACTCTTTTGTTCCCCCCTCTCTCTCTCTCCCCCCCCTCTCTCTCTCTCTCTCTCTCAAGGCTACCGACGCATCTGATAAGGGTCTGATCGACGTAAAGCTCTGGCCGACGCAAACGAAAAGTGAAGGTACTTCACTTTATTATTTTTGTAATTTCTGTTTATACCAAATGAAATTTAGGGTTTATTAGGGGGTTTTGATTTAAGATTACATTAAATTGATAGCACCAACTGTGGAATTTCATAGTCGAAATCTAGGGTTTATTCGGCACCTCTAGAATTTGATTTTTGTGCGAGTGCTCTGTTATAGTATATAGATGTTCTACCTTTTTTAGCTTACTGCAGTGTATATAGAAGTTTTATTATTAGTATATTTTACAAGATTACTCCCTCCTTTCAAAAAAAAAAATGGTCTTTTAGTCCATTCCAAACTTAGTTTTAAATTTTCAGTTCAAAGAATGAATGATATATAGGAGTTCCTAATTTGCCGTAAAATAAACAGTATAGTAAACATCAATGGTATCCTGGGATTTAAGTTGTGCACTTGTGGTGTAAATTGTCTCAAAGATGTTCAAGTGTTTTAAAACTAATTATTACTCAATATTTGGAATTAGGTGACATTTATATATGTACTATGATGTAAACCAAGTGGATCGAGTGAATCAAAATGAGCTTTAAAAGTAAAACATCGAATGCTTAAGAAAACACACAACAAACTTAAAAGATTAATGCTAACAATACTAGATTATTAATAGTCACATTTAAACACATGAGTTCTAAACTTCTGATTGATTGATACCTCTAATTTTTTAGAGAGAAAAATAAGTGCTTGTTGCTACCTGAGTGTCATATTGTCAGAATGAGAGTTCATTCCCTCAATTCCACTAAACATCAAAGAGGAGAAGTTATATTGTTAATATTTATTAAGATTATTATTAATAGTTCCTTATTGACAAGTTAGATTACTTGTATTATTATTATGAGAAAGTACCAAAACAGTTCGGAATTCAGATATTATATATATTATACAGATGACAACTTGAAAATGTGGGATAAGTTGGAGAAAAGATTAATGCCCCCAATTATAAACATGATTAGGTAATTAAATATGGGAGCCCTTCCATAGCAACCGGTTGCTATGGGTACTGTGCAACACCTCCTTTTTGGACCGTTGATAAATTTATTGGAAGGCTGAGATTGAAACATAAATATTTGCATACTTTACACCGACTTTTATTTTAATATGAGGATCCCACATAGGTAAACATGTTGTCGGTTTGTTTAAATAAAGCAATTTTTAATATTAAATAATGCGGCCAAATTACTGACATAAATTTGTGCCTTTATTTTTATTTTTAAACATTTCTCCATTAATAGTCATGACTCGATGTTTCGTAAACTTAAAAAATATAAAAATTATACAAGCTCTTACATTTGTTTTAAGCACAACCTCTTAGGCTTGTATAAAAAGCTTATATCCTATTTGTGGCACAAGTTCTTTATTTGCTATTTTATTATAACAATATTTGTTTTTATAAAATATTTTATATTCTTTATTTGTTATTATAAAAATATTTGTTTTTATAAAATAACAAATATTGTTATAAAAAATAGCAAATAAAGAACTTGTGCCACAAATAGGATATGTTTTTTATATGTTTAAGAAGAATTGATTTTTTTTTTTTTTTAATAAATTGTAGAGCAGTAGCTTGAGTATTTTATATTTTTTAAGTTTAATTAAATGTCGAAATCATGACTATTAATGGAGAAATGCTTAAAATAAAAATAAAATAAGGTACAAATTAAGATGTCGCAATTTGCCAGCATTATTTAATATTAAAATTGCTTTTATTTAAACAAACGGACAACATGTTGACTGTGGGGTCCTCATATTAAAATAAAAGCTTGCATGTTGTGCCGGGTTTAGTATATTTATGTTTCAATCTCAAAATCCAAAAAGAGGTGTTGCACAAGACTTTAAAGCAACCGTTGCTGGAAGGCTCCCATTAAATATAGGCATCCGGTTTTGGAGGACTGGGGAAGTGAACTCTTCTGTAACACTAAAAAATATTCCATTAGATGAATTGGGAGGAAGAGGTGAGAGTGTGGTATTTATAGCTTGAAAATCAGGGGATGGATATTTGTATGTACCTAATTTAACTGATTCCAATTAGTCATGCCCAGCCTTGTTGCATTTCTTGTCCAGTATGTTTGTCATTAATCATAACAAGCCTACTTTTTACATTCCAAAGGGGAAGAAGCTTTTTGACATGATTCTTCATTTGTTCTCATTTCAAATAGAAGCTTGTGTATTTCATAGTGATCTTCATTTCTTCCTTACTGCACCATCTTGGCTAGATATAGTTTGTAATTTCAGTCTCATGCTTCTGAAACAGCTTAGAGATTTTTGTTTATTTGTTATTTTTGTAGGACAACATGGCATCAGGAATTGTAAAATTACCCGCTCCAATAAGAATGGAAATGAAGGTCGAATCTACTATTCGTGCCCGAATGGAAAATGCGGTTTCTTGGGATGGTGCAAAGCTATAAATGAAGAAAAATCATCAGCAACTATTGAAAAGCAGCTGCCAAATAATTTCATTATGCATGATCCTACTATAATTGAAATGAGACGAGAAATGAAATTATTGAAGAAATTAGTTTTTTAATACTTATTCTCTGTTTTTTTGTTTGAGCAAGTGTGGTTTTGTTCTTATGTAATCAAGACCATTTGTTCTCATTAAGCTCGGCTTTTTTATAAGCAATTATATGGCATTTTGAAAGTACTAAATCCTGTATTTACTTATTTGACATTTCTTGTTTCTTAGCTGACCATAATCTGCCTTAATTTCAAAACCTTGTTGTCTTTTACATAAAAGACCATAATCTGCTTAAACAAAAGGAACTAGCTTGAACAAAAATGATGTCCCAAAGATGTGTACTCTTAGTTTCTTACAGTAAACATATTGTATACAAGACAGAACATTAACACTCGGTGTACAGACTAGAAGGAACTTTAGCTCAAACTTGTATAAGAATTGTATGAATAAATTACAAGTACAAGCAACATCAGACAGCATGCCCTAAATCCAACCTACAAGAGGCAGCCATTGGAATAGTATATTAGCATCCGATTGAGCTGAGCTGAAACAAAAATGTTGACACAACTATTTGGTTACAAACTTCAGCGGTTGTGCAGTTCAAGCGGTTGTGTAACAGAACTTGTATTTGGTCTACTCCAAAGTCCAGTTCTTTAATTATGGCAGGCTTCTTCCCAGTCTCTACCTTTTTTGGTTTTAGCTGGTGTGCACCAGTGTTGGTTGAGTTGTGGCTGTTGCTCCTACCTATTGGAATATCATGATTATGTTTGCCTTCATATGAAGTTATGACAGCTTTAGGGTCTTTTGAAGACCTCTCAACATGTTTCCTGACATTGCATCCTAGGTACGTGCATTTGTAATAAATCCTGCAGATAGAAGTCAAGTGCATCAGAGATGAGCCTTGTGCAAAGTAAACAAGACTCGTACCTCTTTTTGTTACCTTGGTAATCAACAAGGTTTCTCATATCATATAAGCCCATACCAGTATAGTTGTTCATTTTCACATATACATGACTAGTCTATCTTTACTTGTCATTCTATTAGTCTTTCCCAAATCAGTATTATCTGTCAGAAACTATAAATTCTCAAGTTTTAGACACATCAAATAAATTCTCAAATTTACACACCCTGCTAATTGTGAAGCAACATAGAATCTAATACTATTGATGCTACACATAGGAGCTTTTTACTCTATAATTATATGGATTCAATAGTCAACGAAAATGCTATGCCAACAGCCATAGAAAACACAATACGAAATAGAGCATCCCAAACATCCTTTTGGGACTCTGGGATCAGTGTATCCAACTCATAGAATATAACAAGGTCTCTATATGAAATGGAGCCTTTTGTGTATGTGAAAAGCATGTAAAAATGATCTCTTGAAATGCCTGGTAAAAATGAACACCAAGAGGTGGTAAATGAATCAAAATACAAATTTGAAAGACCAAGCCTTGAAAATTACATATTAACTATTAAAAATATAAAATCAAGCTGCATTCAAGCTGAAAACAGAAATACACATTTAAACTTTTCTCATATAGCCCTTATGAAAGTAAACAGAATTCAAAAACTTATGCAGAGTACACTAAACAGGAATGCACAAAAAAAACTTATGAATACTCAAAGGCCATACTTCAATTAACAAGAAAGTAAATCTAGCTCACTAACAATAAGATTATATGGTAAAATCACTATTTATAATTTGCAAAAGAAATCAAAATAAACTCAAAGAATCGCAAGCAATAAACTCTTTTTTACAAGTAGAAAATGGATAATATTACTATATATTACTTCTCGTATAAGACGATAAAGCAACACACTCACTCGAACTTGTTGAGACAGTGCGCTCAATCCAAAATCTGAAACTTTAAGAACTCCATTTGAATCCAGCAGTAGATTTTCTGGCTGTGTATTAGAAATTGTGTAAAGGTATAAATGTTAGGAATCTAGTATGACTAGTGAAGAATCTATAATGACAACTGAATGAAAATTCCCACCTTCAGATCTCTATGGAAAATGCCTCGACTATGACAGTAATCTATAATGAGCTGCTGGAAGTAATTCCTCACTTATCCTATTCTGATAAGTGATACCAAACTAATGCCTGATTTTAATATTATAAGTAGTTCATCTATTGTTTTTATTTTGCTAGAGTTTTTCAAGCGATTCAGATAATACGAAGGAGAAAGTTTAACACAATATACAATCAATCTAACATGTCATTTCTAATCTTTCTGCACCTTCTATGCCTCTGAATCTATTTTGTCTCTTGATGTCATTTCTAATCTTTCTTGTGGAGTATGACTTTTGAATTTTGATGTACAGTAATAATTTTATGTCAAAAGAACTAGTATTTCTTGACTGAATTTCTATGTAGTGCACCAAGTGGAAAAGAAACAATTAATAATCAAAGAACAACCAACAAGTTTTGCAAGCATTCATATTAAACTCTGTGTATTAGAGAAGAAGAAAGGAGTTCAATTCAAACATATAGCTAAAATGAAAAAGAAACTATACTCTGTGTATTCGATGTCCGATGATTTCGAAAGGGGGTTTGAGAGAGAATCGACAGAGAGTGATGGATTCGCCAACTGATGACAGTGATTTCAAACGGGTCGCGTACAATCTAAGCTTTATCGATTTCGCTGACCTTACGATTTGCAAACCCTAGATTCAAAGGGGCTTTGAGAGAGAATCCTAGTTCTGTTCTGTTCCTGGTCGATGCTACAGTTCCTAGCTTCAAAGGGCTTTGAGAGAGAATCCAATAGCTTTGCTCTTACTCTAGTCGATGCCCGGCGATTAGTAGAATCTATACTCAGCTTTGCGCGAAAAGTGAGAATCGGGGAAAGGGGCTTTGAGATCGAATCGGCAGTTCAACGGCAATTGCGAATGGCAGAGATTGATTTCAAATGGGCGCGAACAAAAGAGTACGAGAGAAGGAGGGTTACTGGAAGAGTAAGAGAGAATGAAGGGATTGGTTGACCCGCGTATTTTTTTTCCGACCCAGTTTTTTTGACCCGCGTGTTTTTGCATCAGTCCGTTGTTGGTACGTTTGTTCGGTACGTTTTTGAAAGGAACCGCTCATCTCCATGTATATACGTAATTTAATATATTATTCTTACATAACTTAATTCATGTAACATATTTTTCAATTATTAATTAAAATTGGATAATTATATATTTATAATATATATAAAAATTATTTCATTAATTATGAAATTAAATTCATAATTAAAATAAACACTTCTAACATAACAAATCAATTATTTAAATAATTAATTTTAGTACATTAATTATTCAAATAACACATTTAAAATTTATAATTAAATTTTATTGATTCATTTCATAAATTATTTTCAAACAATTTATTTAATATATAATATATATTTATTCATTAATCAAATAATTAATTAGATTTATATTCACACACACACACACACACACACACACATATATATATATATACACACACATTTTGTGTATTATATTGCGATCGGGTTATATGCGATGATTTTTTAAGCATATATTGACGGTTCACCCGTCGCCCAGGATAGCTATGGCGACGATTTTAGTGAAACCGTCGTTATAACCCAAAAAACTATTGTGTACTACACAGCTGTGTACATATATTTTTTCATATATATATATATTGCCATTAACATCATTATATAATATAATTTACTTCCTCATATAATTAAATAATTTCTTGTTTAATTATTACATTAACAAGACTTAATATTTTAACTGTATTTAACATAAGTTAAATCAGTTTCTCACCTCATTTTCATTTCTCAATTAAACCAATTATATTAATGGTTCATAATATAATTTCAATTTTAATCTCAATTAATTAATATTAATTAATTAAGTTTCTTCGCCTCCATGTTTCATTTCATAATTAATTTCATCCACTTTCTTTAATTGTTTAATTAATTATTAAATTTCATTTTCCCAATATATATATATATATATATATATATATATTTCACGTCTATACACACATTTAATTCTTCACACAAAAACACATATTTCAATATATATATTCAAACCCAACACAGAATTTTATTTATTAAATTCTTATTTTAATTTTGTTAATATATTTTCGCCTACCGAATCTGAATACCGATTTATTTTTTTTGGGTCGAATCCGAGTCGGCTATTGAGTAAGCCGAATCGGTTTACAGCTCTAGCTATTAGTGGATGAAACTTATTCAGACCCCGTCCAAGAATGAATTTTTTTTTGTTTTAAGTTTACTAACATTCCAGTAGGAATATAGTATTCCGTACCGAATATACAACCAAACAACCCATTCATCATTCTAGTAGAATAACTCATTCTATTTTCTCTCTTATTCCATCAATCCAAACATAACATTATTAATCACTAATTAGTGTCATCTTATAACAAAGTCCTACTATATATATGAGACAAAATTATAAAAGAGCTTCACCTATTACATAACCCGATTAAGAAAACCCGTATTATAAAAATAATTATTAGGTGGTTAAATTTATTATTAAAAAAATTATTATAAATAAATGGAGTTTGAATCGACTCGATTAAGAACTCAACTGAATTCTAAACTCTAAACTCGTTTAAAAACTCAACTGACTCGATTGACAACTCGTTGAGTCGAGACTAGTCTGTCTCGAGTTGCCACCCTAACCATAAGCCTCTCAAAAGCAGACACACCTGAAGCTCTACCACCGCCGGTAATGCACCACAATTTGGCCACTATTTTGACTTTTCCGGCCACTAGTAATCTCCGATTATTTGTTTTCCTCTTTACGATAAACTGTGATGCCTTCTCATGTACGCCCTCTAATAATAAATGCTGCTGCTTTAGTATTCTGCCCGGAGATGACTCGGATCAAATTATTGACTGGATCCTTCACCTTCTCCGTTCAAGGTGATGACAGAGAAGTGATTTTACTGAGCTCAACTGAAGGGTTCCTCCTTTCCCTGAAATTGCCGCAAGGTAATTGAATACATAAATGAAATGAAACGAAATGTTCTTTATTAAAGGGTTGCTTTAGATTGACTGGATATATATTTTATCAAATCAATCTTAATAAAACGTTTCAATTATGTTTATGAACTCGAATTATTTTAGATTTTATTCCATGTGCAGATTTTTGTTTTGTATTCCCATCTCCCACGATTATTTCACCTTAAGCCCCAATTCATAATGTTCAAGATGTTTATATTATATATGCATGATCAATATTAAATGTTACACACATTTTTTTCAAAAGTTGTGTGCTAAATGATCAGCGGAATAAGCTATGAACTCTTGGAATATCAATCAGACAATCCTCCAGCTCTTTTGGCTCTAATTCACAGCATGTAAATTTTTGTTTTTATTTTTTGTAAAAAAAGAAAAAAAATCGAAAACGAAAAATTCCATATGGCCGGCATCTGCCGGCCATGTTGTCATATTCTTCTCCCATCTCTGTCTTCTCTATCCCCACAAATTTTTAGCCTGCATTTTGTTCATTTTGCCTTCAACATTTGTCTTCTTTTCCTTAATTTTTCTACTTCTTGATCATGTTTATTGACTATGTCAACCTTGAACTACATTTCTTTCTATTGTACACAAGCTAAATATCTTTTACATACTCTAGTGCCACTACATAGCTAGCTAGCTTGCTATGGGGTGTGTTGTAGCCAAGCCTTCAATGAATTCACCACCAAGAGGTCTAGAGAAGTTAAAATTAGAAAATGGATATGTTAAAGGAGGAGGATTTGTTGGGGCAAGGAGGTCAACAGGCCAAAGGCCACCTCCGGGAAAGGAATCTGGTAAACCATTTCGGTCCGACTCCACGAAGAATAGTAGTACTGGTAGTTATGGTAGTGGTGGTGGTCGAGAAGGGAAGAGTGTTGGTGCTGGTGGCGACGGAAGAGGTAGCGATACGGAGAATTTTGCTCGGAGATTTTTGACGTCAAAGTCCAGCGGAGCAGATGAGCTAGTGGATGGATGGCCTAAGTGGCTCGCTGATAATATTCCTAGAGATGCTTTAGCTGGTTTAGTTCCAAAGAGTGCTGAGTCCTATGATAAGCTTGATAAGGTCAGTCTCTTAGCTTGGGGCACTTTTTTTTTTCTTTCACCTTGTGTCTTTTGAGTAGTCAATATTTGGATTAGTTAAACCAATGATTAATTGTATACAAATGTTATTTTTCTGCTTACTTTGTTTAAGAGAAAACAAAATTGATGTTCTTCAAGTTAGTTGATTGAATAAACACTTTCTGTTTTCATAGATAGGCCAGGGGACTTATAGCAATGTGTATAAAGCTCGAGATAGGGACACCGGAAAGATTGTTGCTCTAAAGAAGGTTCGTTTTGATACATCAGAGCCCGAGAGTGTAAAATTTATGGCACGAGAGATCAGGATTTTACGGAAGCTCGATCATCCCAATATTGTGAAGCTAGAAGGATTGGCTACATCAAGAATGCAGTATAGTTTATATTTAGTTTTTGATTATATGGTGACTGATTTATCCAGAATTATTGGTCGGCCTAATGAGAGACTAACTGAGCCACAGGTTGGACTTTGTCCATTTGACTCATAGAAATGTCATATTCTGGTTAAATCTAACAAGTGTGCTATGTTGTTGCTTCAGGTCAAATGTTACATGAGCCAATTGCTTGCGGGCCTGAAGCACTGCCATGAGAGAGGGATTTTGCACCGAGACATTAAGGGCTCAAATTTGTTAATTGATAAATCCGGGATGCTAAAGATTGCAGATTTTGGGCTTGCAAATTTCTATAATCCCGAGAAAAAGTGGCCTCTAACAAGCCGAGTTGTGACACTTTGGTATAGAGCCCCAGAGCTACTGTTAGGGGCCACAGACTATGGACCTGGTATTGATCTATGGAGTGCTGGATGTCTTATGGCAGAGATGTTTGCTGGAAGGCCAATCATGCCTGGTAGGACAGAGGTAATATATTCCAATGAAGGGTCAAAATTTATTGCGTTTTCATCAAATTTGATTCAAGTATTAGTCTCTAAATCTATTATGTACAGAAGGTCAATGAATCCACAACAGTATAATGGTTGGTTCGCGATTTAATTCTAAATATAACCTCTTAAAATGTTATTCAAAGATTTTTTGCTAAGAAGAATTCTAGTTGTTTCTTGGTAGCTATGCATGCAGATTTCTATGGCAACAAAGTGACTTAGAGAATTTTAATAGAGGTGATAAGTTTCTAAAATTATTTTGTTTCTTGAATTCAGGTTGAGCAACTTCATAGGATATTTAAGCTGTGTGGCACACCTTCAGAAGAATATTGGAAAAGGTTGAAGGTTTCAACAACATTTAGACCACCACATGTGTACAAACCTAATCTTCGTGAAGTTTTCAGGGACTACCCTAAATGTTCTTTGGGTCTTTTGAACGTCCTTCTTGCTCTAGATCCTGCATATAGAGGGTCTGCTGAAGCTGCCCTTCAAAATGAAGTAAATGCAATTTAAGACTTTAACTTGGTGCCTCAAAAACACCAGAAACTATAACCATGTATATTCCTTTCTGTGTTGTGATGCCTTTTGAAAAATGTCATCATCATGGTCTTTCTTCACAATTTTGGATGCCGTTACTTAGTTCTGAATGTGTATCTAGACTTTCCATATCATCTTTGGAAATCCCTAAAATTGCAATAAATCTCATATTGGAACAAGTGATATAAAAGCTTATTCTTAAATTTTAATGCTACTGTCTATGCTAATTATGTGTCTTCTGATTGCAGTTTTTCCACACAAGACCATTGGCGTGTGATCTTTCAGGTTTGCCTATGATCTCCAAAGCAGATGATGATCCTGCTCAAACTAAGGACCAGAATAGGTTAGTTTCTTGGGCCAAGAATTTTCATTATAAGCTTACTAAATTCACATTTCTCCCGTGTTTCCTCAGTAAATTTAGTGTAATATCTACTAGCCTATGTTCAAGTATCAGATTTTCATTGCATTTATCTTTTTGACAAGTATTATTGACTAATGAATTCTATTTGATTATATTTGTTGTTTGATAAGACTCATAACAGTACTATAATACACTAGATATCGAATCTCAGAAGTTTCTCTGACATAAATATTCATTTGGACAGGCAATTTAGGAAGTCTAGGACAAGACAACGATCTCAAAAACAACTAGAGCATAAGAGACAGGAGCAACCTACACAAATTCCGAAAGAAGATTCTGTTTATTTGAAGGAGGTATGTATCTTGTCTTCAATCTTAAGAAATGAAAGTGCAATTGATATGATCATTTCCAAATCCAAATTTCTCTGGGAATGACATCATTTAATATTTGTATATCTACTAGATATGGCTCAACTATAAATTTTTTAAAGTTTTACACCACTAGAACTCTTTGGTTCCAATTGGACAACCACTTCAAATTTAAATAGGGAAAAAAGTATAGAAACTTGTCCTTGGAGGGAAAAGAGGATGGATGGCCCAATTACACCAAAATGGCTCATCTAACATATAAGTAGAAGTACAAAGACTTTTTTTTTTCTTTTTGAAAGATTACAGAATAGTGCATTTTTTAAAATGTTCGAAAATGAAGATTATTAAAAAAAATGCATTCTTTAACAATCTTCATACAAATTTCAGGAGCCAGAAAGGATTATAGAGTCAATTGCTGTCAGCCAAGAGCCTGGTAGCAGTACTACCACGAGCACGTCCTCTAGCGAAAAACAAACCATGCCAAAAGAAACTAGCCCACTGCCGGAAAAACCGTCCCCTAAAATTGAAGCTCATCCTATTGCTAGCAAGAGCATGAAAAACAGACCTCCATTACCCTCCACCACGAAAACAAGATCTCTGATCAAGTACAGAGAGAACAACGATAAGAAATACAGGTCGAGTCAAGTCCAGAGATCCGTTTCCACAAGAGAGTATCGAAAACATGATCCGAGAATTCACCATAAATTACATGGTTTGGATGATTAGGCCATTAAAACTGAGATGAGCTAAAAAAATTCCTTTCATTCCTGGATTCTTGATTATTTTTTTTCGATTTTTTTCCCCTTCCCCAAATGTATTAGCTCTTTTATAAATTTCTGTAGTCAGTGAAATATTGAAGCACTGAGTAAATAAAGACATATTTCTAGTTGCAATCATGCAATGAATTGTAACACATTTTGGCCATTGAGTTGCATTTCATTTGTCATGTTATTTGGCATGGGGAAATCAACCAGCTGCTTTATGAGCCATTTTCTTGATTTATGAAATTGTTTATCAGCTCTTTATTCTGTATCAGATATTTCTAGACAATGGAATATGGATTCCTTTGTCCAAAATATAATATTTCCCCATTTTAAATTATAAAGCTAATATTAATTTTTGAAAGTAAATTTGAGATATTTTCAAATTCAAAACTGAGACAATTTATTAAAAGTTATCTTACGACAAGCAGTACTCTTGAGACAGTTTATAGTAATATTTTTCATTGTATTCACCAAAATAAAAAGAATTCATGTCAATAATGGTTACACATCATATTTTTCTTCTACCCAAAAAAAAGATTCATGAAATAAATGACAACATCTGAAATTGCCAAATATATCTAAAATATAAAACGCATAATTAATTATACCGTAATTTTTTTATTTTTGAAGCTAATATATTATAACAATTTTAAGTTAAAAAATATTCAGATCGGCTTCAAAAAAAAAAATCAAAATTGCTCTTTTATTTAGAAAAGGGAAAATCAAAATATTCAGAATGTTGGTCCTGTGCCTAAAAGTTAAAAACGGAATAAAATAAATTAGACTACATCATGCTTGCGTCAAGGGGATGTAGCTCAAATCGGAGAGCGCTCGCTTAGCATGCGAGAGGTACGGGGATCAATGCCTCGCATCTCCATATCTATTTTTAAAAGCGGACTCTTTACACAAATATACAACAATTAAAAAATAATTACAACATTAGTGCATTTAAAAATAATTACAAAAATAATACACTTTCCAATATTTATTTACAATATTAGTGACAAATATACAATAATTAGAAAATAATATTAGTGCATTTAAAATAATTACAAAAATAATACACTTTCCAATATTTATTTACAATATTAGTGACAAATATACAATAATTAGAAAATAATTACAACATTAGTGCATTAAAATAATTACAACGTTAGTGCATTAAAAATAATTACAAAAATAATATACTTTTCAATATTTATTTACAATATTAGTGCAATTAGAATTCCTTAATTTAGAGAATTAGTATAGGATTCAATTCATAATAATAAGGAAACCTAAAATTAAGGAGAAATAACTGCCATAATTAATAATTAGCAAGAACAGAGTTACCAAACAAATCCAAAACAAAACAAAGAGGAAATCACGAATAACCAAAACAAATCAAAAAAGAAAAAATCAGAGTTACCAAACCAGCAAGAACATATCCAAAACGAATTCGGAATAGCCGAACAAAGAGGAAATCACGAACAACCAAAACAAAATAAATTGAAGAAGAAGAAGAAGTCGGAGTTACCAAAACAAATCAAAGAAGAAGAAGAAGTCGGAGTTACCAAACCAGCAAGAACAGATCCAAAACGAATTCAGAGTAGTCGAACAAAGAGGAAATCACGAACAATTTTTTTTTATGAATATTTGGTTACTCACAAAAACTAAAATGGTTACCTTTGTATGAAAATTTGGCTACCAACTGCACCATATTCAAAATAATTTTATTTTTAAAAGGTTATTTATAAGTAAGTAACAGCTACATAAATAGAAACTTAGACATGACATTTCGGATACCATCTGCACGTAACACTTGGAAACTGTTCTTAAATTTTTTATAATTAATTGGTAACCCAATAAAACTGAATTGGTTACCTTTTTATGAAGGTTTGGCTACCAACTTATAAATAACATTTTAAAAATAAAATTATTATGAATATGGTGTAGTTGGTAGCCAAACCTTCGTATAAAGGTAACAAATTTAATTTTTGTGGGTAACCAAATATTCATAAAAATAATTTCATGAATGATGGCACTGGTGCTTGTAGCTTTCAGAACCCTCAGGCTAGTAGAAATATTATGCTGATAAGAGTAATCTTTCTTTGGGGATACCAAATGAGCGAGTAAAGGGTGGAGATGCAAATAGTAGTAATATTAATAAGCCTCAGTGCAATATAAATTTTGTTGGCCATGGTAGACCTATGTTGGTGGATTCTGAATTGAGCACATACAATTAATGTCTTCTTAGGAGAGGAGCCAAGGACTTGGGCATTTAGACTTTGTAACGACTGGTTCTCGATCCGATTGATATGCAGATTGATGTTAATAATCTTGGCGTGCGCAACGAGTTGGGAGGCAAAATTGTATCTCGGCGGACCAACTGCAAATGGAGTGTCTGAAGTTTCAACGGCGGGATCCACCACCGCGAGTCATACCCAGAACAATGGAGAAATAAAAAACTGCAATTACGGAGAAGCGATTGATTATTCCGGTCGATCATCAGAGGGAGACGGAGCGTGGATGAGGAGGGTGGAGGAGGAGGAGTGTGGATGTTGTTCTGTTCTTGTAATTAGTATGCAGTTGTTCTAGATGAGGAGAGAAAAAAAAAGTCACGGGGATAATTAATCCCTAAATTAAGGAATCTTAATTGCATTCTAATTTCCTAAATTAAGGAATCCTAATTGCACTAATATTATAAATAAATATGAAATTGTATTAATTGTGTAAATATTTTATGAGTACACTATTGTTATAATTATTTTCAAAAATATAATAAAATATGTAATTCTTCGGATAGCTTAGCATAGTCCCTCGGCCCATTATTATAACCAACACTTTTTTAGAAAAATCCATTTTCTCATTATCCAACACTTTTGTGACCTCATAATCTCAACTACTCGGTAGTCGGTAGTGATGTTCTAGCTTTCCTCTGTTTATAAAATTGTTATACAATGGTTATAGAGAAAAGGCGCTTAGCTAAAATATATAAAAACTAGCAACAGTCCGTGACTCCGGCACTATGGACGGTGGTATTTATCTCAAATTTTGGACGACTTAAATGATTTATTAGGATGAACGGAAAATTCAAAATCATTTATATTTTATTATATAGATAATACTCCACCCATGTCAAAATTTAAGAGTAATTTTGATTTTTTTTTTTAAAACAACGATTTGCCATAAATAGATTAAGGCGTTGTTCGATAAAATTGAACAATTAAGATCTGAATAGTTAATATATCTTAATAAATTAGATCATTTGAGTGAAATGACATCTGAATTTAAAAATCAGTTTGGTAACTAAAAAATATAAAATATGTGAATGATTTTTAAATTTAAAAATATCTCAAATTAACTTTTCAAAAAATCAGTAATAATCTTCAAATTTGGGATGGAGGAAATACAATATTTAGATTTAAATTTT
This sequence comes from Panax quinquefolius, assembly GCA_020205615.1. Lineage (NCBI taxonomy): Eukaryota > Viridiplantae > Streptophyta > Magnoliopsida > Apiales > Araliaceae > Panax > Panax quinquefolius. Next base: position 56,399,083 of record CM035172.1, on the reverse strand, counting down.
TCATTAAGAGGTAGCTCTTTATGATTTAAATTTATATATTTTTCTTACTGATTAAGAGAGACGATCAGAAGTAAACAAAATTTTACCAAACAACTTTATCTTCTTACTGAATCAGATATGGAGCTGCTAAGAGGTATTAAGAGATAAACAAACATAACCTAATACCAATTCAACCAGTTCATGAATACAATATGACCAATTATTTATTTAATTTTTATCAATATAACAGTTGAATATTGTAAATTATTTAAAAAATTAGTAATAAGGTTAAACATGACAAAAAATTTATGTTAAATGACAAAATACATGAGCTCAAGTAGAGTGAAAATATTGAGTCGAACGCTTTGCTTATCTTACCAAAATACATTACTGATTACTTTATACAAAAATTTATTATTTTTAAAACTTAAAAAAAAATAGAATAATTATGTTTTTTAAATATACTCATATCAGCTTTAAAAATCAAAATCATGCTTATGTCAAAGGGATGTAGATTGTAGCCCATATGGGAGAGCTCTCACTTAACAAGTGAGAGGAACGGCGACAACTGCCCTGCATTTCCATTTTGTATTTTTTTTTTGCACCTATTTTATTTATGAGTTAAAATTTATTACATTGACTTAATATACACGAACAATATTTGTATTAAGATCACAACGTGTCATTAAAATAAAAATAATTTTGTCTAACATAAATATCAAACTTAATTTAGTGTATCAAATTTATTAACCATTATTAAATAAAAGTATTTTATTAAACGCTAGTGTATACATTATTAGTGTATCAAATTTCAATTTCTTATTTATCTGAACTAGACCTGACAAAAAAATAGATTTTGGTTGGTTTTGGGTTACATAAAATAGGTTTGAGTTAATTTTGAAACCAAAACCATATTACATATATTTAATATGTGTTATGTGGTTTGGATTTAAATAATTATGGGTCAAATCCAGATCGACCTATTTTTTAAATTATAATTTCACTAAAATCTTAATTTCGGTTATACTAAAAGAGTCTTATTTTAGTTTTTTAAACCCAAATTTGAAATTAAATTTTTTTAATTAATGTAATTTAAGTATTAAAAACATTAATTTTGTGATTATAGGCACTTTAAAAAATTTTTACATTAATAATTATTATGTTAATTAAAATTAATGAAATTATTGAGAATTTTATTACAATAATCGATTAATATTTTTTTTTTTGGGGGGAAGGGGGCGTGGGGTGTACACATAATCAATAAATATTATTTTTTTGGGAGGGGTGGAGGGCGAGGTGTGGGGTGGGGTTTGAGACCCCAGATTTTATGAATAAAGATTTAATTTTCTCGAAATATTTTTTTAATATTATGGTGTGGATTTGAGATAATATTATAGTTGTGGGTAGTATTTATAAATTTTGCAAAGTATCTGAGTTGTCGTATTATATTCGATTGGTCGGGAAATATTTGTTTTATCGGGGAATATTAGTGCAATGATCAGTACAATTATTGGTGGACCCAGAAGCGAAATTATTGTCGGAATGAGAAAGCGACAAAATTTTTTATTAAAAATAACGGTGGAAGTTTTCACAGATTAATAATGTTGAACTCTTCGGTAGTAAGTAAAGATAAAGAATCGTGTGATTACATAGTAGCATTGCAGTGATTGATTATTGATGCTTATGTGATAAGTCACTTAGTTTTGTTTTATTGATATTATTAATGTAATAAAATGAATACTTTTATAAAGTTATTCTATAAATATAATATATTATATTTATTACGATAATGTCTGCGATAGTGTTTTGCATAGTAAAATCTTTTTATATAAAACATAATACTTTTATAAATTTATTACATAAATAGAATATATTATATTTTATTATGCGTAGTGTTGCGTAGTGTTTGCATAGTGTTTTTGCATAGTAAAATCTTTTTTATATAAAACAAAATACTTTTATAAAGTTATTTATTTTATTAGACAATAATTAGAATATATTATATTTTATTATGCATAGTGTTTGCATAGGTATCAGCATAGTGTTTGCATAGTAAAATCTTTTATAAAGTTATTCATTTTATTAGATTATAAATAGAATATATTATATTTTATTTAAAAGATTTTGCTTTAAATATGGACCGTCAGATTAAAGTAAATCAATCTGGACCGTTTCATGAGTTAGTTACTTATGCGGTCCATTTTTCTATAAATAGAAGCTCATTCATTCATTATTTCTTACTTAATATTTGAAACTCTAGAGAGAAACTATATAGAGAGAAAGAAGAAAAGTGTTCGCTACTTCACTACTTTTATATATCGGTACTCTTCTTTCTAAGGTAGGGAATATTATTTGTTGTACTACTCGTAAGGGGTACTCTTTCTTTCTTATTTATGAAGAGAACTTTTGTTATTCCATTCTTTATTATTACATTGGAATAACTTCAGATATCTGTGCTACCTATACTTGGTGAAATTCTTACATTATTCCATTCTTTATTATTATGTTGGAATAACACATCTATACAATCTTTGCATACATGGTGAAATTCTTCTAATAATCCATTCTTTATTATTACATTGGAATATATCATGTCATGCGTTTTCTATGGGACCTGGTTCCGATTATTTATTTATTATTTTGTTGGAATATCCATGTTCATGCATTTTACGCCGACCGGTTCCGTCTTTATTATTCTATTGGAACATCCCGCCGGTGCAATTTCGCTTTGACGGGTTCCGATTATTATTATTCATTGGAATAACTTTGTCATCATCTGGCCAATCTGAATGCATGATGATTTCTTTTATCATTCCATTCTTTATTGTACTCAGTTGGCTAAAGTTTTGACTTCTTTACTCCATGAAATTAGTGGAATATCCTTGATATTTGCGCTTCATCCGATATCTTTTCATGGAAATATTCTTACGAGTATTCTTGAATTTTACTCTACAAAGCGATGTATCATGTTGACAATTTGGGCGTTATCGGTTCTAGATAAATTAATTTTTGAACTTGTTTTATTGAATTCTTATATCATTGTCATCATCCTCATGTTTATTTTTTTGAAAGTCATCTGTGGCCTGTAGTGCATAGATGGACTTGGTATGATTATGACCAGGAATTATTCGGTATAATCATAACCGTAATGTTACAAATGATGTGAAAAAAAGTCCTCATTGGCCCGTAGTGCATTGATGGACAGTTTTTGGTATGATTATGGCTATAGATTCTCTTTGGCCGTAGTGCAAAGATGAATTGTTTTATGGCATGATCAGGACCGTTGATGAAAACATGATTATCTTTAGCCGTAGTGCATGGATAATTCATGGTCGTGATATTAAAGAATATAATGGCCTGTTGTGTAGGGATGATTTGATGATGTGGATTATTTATTAAGCTGAGTCTCAGCGATAAAAGTCATGAAAAACCTTTTAAATCATAGAAGATAGTAGATTTTATTCTCTACTTGACTCTTCTAATGGATTACTTGTTCTACTGCAGTTAAACTTGATAGTTATTATATTTTATCAGTTTAATACTGTTGAAGGCTAACGATAAATTATTCTGCATTATCTTCGTCATAATATTTTTTACTGGGCTAGTTGAGCTCACCCTTTGTTTTCATTGTTCTCTTTGAAATGAGAAGCGTAGCTAGGACTAGTCGGGAAGCAGTGATGATCCTAGATGTTTGCATTAGTAGTCCTCACTATTCTGTGAAATAGTGTGATAATAATTATAATGAGGACTCCTTTTGAGTTTGTATACTCTCTAGTAGACAATATTTGTATTGAAACTCACAGTTTATGTTTTGTAGTATTTTATACGACAGTTGTATTATTAAGTTGTATTTGAATTTTGTACCATGTATCTGGCGACTTAAGATGGGTGATGTATACCTAATTTTGGGGGCGTCACAGTTGGTATCAAAGCTTAGGGATATGATCCCTGGCTGAGATGTGAGACAAGAATTAGGAGGGGAGAGATGGAGAATTCCTTCGCTAGTATTACCTACCTAAGTTTATTTGGTATTTAATTGGTCGGTCATAGTATAGGGATAATATGTGATATGTTAATTAACCTTTATTTTGTGACAGTGTTTGAAAATGGCATATGAAATTGCTGAGATAAGCAATGAAGCACATGAGACCTTTGAGTCAGCTCAACCAAAAGGTAACGACCAACAACACGACAATAATCATCACCGGTGCAATGACCATGAACAATGATAACCATCGTGGGGGAAATTATCATGCCAAGAATGGTAACCACTTCGGTGGTAATCATGGCCAAGATAATGGAAGTGGAATTTTCAAGAAGAGAAGGTCATTTAGATCGATTTTATCGTATAGTGAAGTCAAGTCCAGCTGGGACGGTGGTACCAAAGGCGGATACGGATAAAACAAAGTCGGTGGTTTCAGGAAGAGCTTTTTTCGTGACTTCTCAAAAAAAAAAAAAAACGATTGACCCGAACGAAGTTAGCACGGGTTAGTTAATTATAAATTCTTGCGAAGTCTATACCTTATTAGATACCAGTTCTACATACTCTTTTATTTTACCTAGTTGTGTTCAATGTTTGAAGTTAACTCCGGAGAAGTTAGACTTTGATATATCTTTTGGGAGAAACCTTCGTTACCTCCACTATTTTTAAATCTTGTTAAAATCAACACTTTCACGTTACGTGTCGATCTTGTCTCTTTGAAAATACTTGCTTTTGATGCGATTTTAGGAATTAATTGGTTAACTACTCATCATGCTTTTTCGTAAGGTTGTTAGCTTTCATATTCTTAACCAACTTTGTTATGCGAATTCAACAACCAAACCACTAAAGTAAATCATTGTCATATCAAGCCATAAGTAAAGAGCCCCGATCCTTTCGTTGTTGACTTCCTTGAGTGGAATGCACCGAAGCCGGACGGACTTTACGTAGGCGGCGTCGTGAATGATGATGGCAAGTTGATAGGTATCAATGTGACGTACTATCCAAGTCTTTGATGAGGGTCGCGACTTTGAATGATATTTCTATTGTTAATAAATTTCTGGACGTATTCTTGAAGTCTTCTTAGCCTACCCTAGAGCGTGAAATCGAATTTTGTATTGACCCCAAAGACAAAATCCATTTCTAAAACCCTCAAATATTTCTTCAACTAAAAGCGAGCGTATAACGTGCCAAAGACGTTGACTCGAAATTCATTGAAGATTACGATCGTACCATTGATACCATTGTGGGAAAAGCGAATGTGGTAGGCGGCGTGTTGAGTAGAAGATCAGATGCATTTACGAGTGCGATGTTGTTAACACAAAGACTCATTTCGTATAACTTACAAGTGATGAAGATAGAATTAAAGACTCTAGGGACCCACGTGAAGATACGAATATCTGAGTAGAATCGACTTTAATCGATAAAGTTAAAAAGTCGCTCGAGCTACTACACGGAGATGATAAATGTGAAGAAGAAGGTTCAAGAGGGCGTTATTCTAGAAGCAAGAATCGACGAAGAGAGGAAATCTCAACCCTCGATTTAATTGGCCCATTTAAAATCCTCGATGAAGTAGGAACTGTGGCCTATAGACTCGTTTTACCCCTAAGTATATTGCGTGTTCATAACGTTTTTAACGTATCGATGTTACGTAAATATGTGGACGACCCGAATCACATTATTAAATTAGAACTAAACGATATAGCAGAAGATTTAACGTATGAGGAGATACGTGTTAAAATCTTAGATAAGAAGGATCGTATTCAACACTCAAAGGTTATACCTCAAGAATTAGAATCTGAAATTAAGTCAAGGTGTCTTCACCTCTTCGACATACCAGGTACGTACGTAAATTTCGAGGGCGAAATTTCATAAGGAGGGGAGATTGTGAGACCCCAGATTTTATGAATAAATATTTAATTTTCTCAAAATATTTTTTTAATATTATGGTGTGGATTTGAGATAATGTTATAGTTGTGGGTAGTATTTATAAATTTTGAAAAGTATGCAAATTGTCATATTATATTCGATTGGTCGGGAAATATTTGTTTTATCAGGGAATATTCGTGCAACGGTACAATCATTGGTGGACCCCGCAATGGAATTATTGTCGGAATGAGAAAACGACAAATTTTTTTTATTAAAAATAACGGCGAAAGTTTTACCGTTAATAATATTGAACTACTCGGTAGTAAAAAAAACGATGTCGTGTGGTTGCATAGTAGTAGTTACGGTATTGATTATTGATGCTTATGTGATAAGTCACTCGGTTTTGTTTTATTGGTATTATTAATGTAATAAAACATAATATTTTTATAAAGTTATTCTATAAATAGAATATATTATATTATTCTATTATGCATGTGTCTGCATAGTATTTTGCATAGTAAAATCTTTTATATAAAACATAATACTTTTATAAAGTTATTCTATAAATAGAATATATTATATTTTATTATGCATAGTGTTGCATATTGTTTGTATAGTGTTTTGCATAGTAAAATCTTTTTATATAAAACAAAATACTTTTATAAAGTTATTTATTTTATTAGACAAATAATTAGAATATATTATATTTTATTATGCATAGTGTTTGCATAAGCTGCATGATAGTGTTTGCATAGTAAAATCTTTTATAAAGTTATTCGTTTTATTAGATTATAAATAGAATATATTATATTTTATTTAAAAGATTTTGCTTTAAATATGGACCGTCAGATTAAAGTAAATCAATCTGAACGGTTCATGAGTTAGTTACTATGCAATTCCATTTTTCTATAAATAGAAGCTCATTCATTCATTATTTCTTACGAATTCATTGAAACTCTAGAGAGAGAAACTATAGAGAGAAAGAAGAAAAGTGTTCGCTACTTCACTACTTTTATATCCAAGTACTCTTCTTTCTAAGGTAGGGAATATTATTTGTTGTACTCGTAAGGGGTACTCTTTCTTTCTTATTTATGAAGAGAACTTCTGTTATTCCATTCTTTATTATTACATTGGAATAACTTTTATATCTGTGTGAGCTACCCTATACTTGGTGAAATTATTTACATTATTCCATTCTTTATTATTATGTTGGAATTGGAATATCACATCATGCAAAATCTTCGCATACATGGTGAAATTCTTCTAATAATCCATTCTTTATTATTACATTGGAATATATATGCATGCATGCTTTTCTGTGGAGGACGGTTAGATTATTTATTATTTTGTTGGAATATCACATGCATGCATTTCTTGCGGGACTGTTATTCCATTCTTTATTATTCTATTGGAACATCCACTTCTGGTGCAAATTAATTTTTTGACGTTCCGTTCCGTTATTATTATATTTCGTTGGAATAACTCTATACATCTGCAATCGCGTGCATGATGATTTCTTTTATTATTCCATTCTTTATTATACTCGGTTGGTTAAAGTTTTGACTTCTATACTCCATGAAATTAGTGGAATATCCTTGATATTTGCGCTTCATCCGATATCTTTTCATGGAAATATTCTTACGAGCATTCTTGAATTTTACTCTACAAAGCAAGTATCATGTTGACAATTTGAGCGTTATTAGTTTCTGGATAAATTAATTTTTGAACTTGTTTTATTGAATTCTTATATCATTGTCATCATCCTCATGTTTATATTTTTTGAAAGTCATACGTGGCTGTGTAAGTGCATAGATGGACTTGGTATGATTATGACCGAGGATTATTTGGTATAATAATCACCGTAAGTAATGTTACAAATGATGTGAAAAAAGTCCTCATTGGCCCGTAGTGCATTGATGAGCAGGTTTTTTGGTATGATTATGGCTATGGATTCTCTTTGGTAGTAGTGCAAAGATGAATTATTTTATGGCATGATCGGGACCAGATTGATGAAAACATGATTATCTTTAAGTAGTAGTGCATGGATAATTCATGGTCGTGATACTAAAGAATATCCTTGGCACGTTGTGTAGGGATGATTTGATGATGTGGATTATTTATTGTGAGTCTCGTGATAAAAGTGATGAAAAACCTTTTAAATCATAGAAGATAGTAGATTTTATTCTCTACTTGACTCTTCTAATGGATTACTTGTTCATCGCTATGATTAAACTTGATAGTTATTATATTTTATCGGTTTAATCTTTGTTGAAGGCTAACGATAAATTATTACGCATTATCTTAGTCATAATATTTTTTCTTTGGGCTAGTTGAGCTCACCCTTTGTTTCTTTGTTCTCTTGAGGAAATGAGAAGCGTATTTAGGACTAGTCGGGAACAAGAGTGATGATCCTAGATGTTTGCATTAGTAGTCCTCACTATTACGTGAAATAGTGTGATAATAATTGTAATGAGGACTCCTTTTGAGTTTGTATACTCTCTAGTAGACAATATTTGTATTCAAACTCATAGATTTATGTTTTGTCGATTATTGTACAGCGACAGTTGTATTATTAAGTTGTATTTGAATTTTGTACCATGTATCTGGCGACTTAAGATGGGTGATGTATACCTAATTTTGGGGGCGTCACAGTTGGTATCAAAGCTTAGGGATATGATCCCTGGCTGAAATGTGAGACAAGAACTAGGAGGGGAGAGATGGAGAATTCCTTCGCTAGTATGACCTACCTAAGTTTATTTGGTATTTAATTGGTCGGTCATAGTATAGGGATAATATGTGATATGTTAATTAACCTTTATTTTGTGACAGTGTTTGAAAATGGCATATGAAATTGCTGAGATAAGCAATGAAGCACATGAGACCTTTGAGTCAGCTCAACCAAAAGGTAACGACCAACAACACGACAATAATCATACCGGTGGTAACGGCCATCGGAACAATGATAACCATCATGGGGGAAATTATCATGCCAAGAATGGTAACCACTTCGGTGGTAATCATGGCCAAGATAATGGAAGTGGAAATTTCAAGAAGAGAAGGTCATTTAGATCGATTTTGTCGTATAGTGAAGTCAAGTCTAGCTGGGACGGTAGTACCAAAGGCGGATATGGATAAAACAAAGTCGGTGGTTTCAGGAAGAGCTTTTTTCGTGACTTCTCAAAAAAAAAAAAACGATTGACCCGAACGAAGTTAGCACGGGTTAGTTAATTATAAATTCTTGCGAAGTCTATACCTTATTGTCTATACCTTATTAGATACTGTTCTACTTACTCTTTTATTTTACCTAGTTGTGTTCAATGTTTGAAGTTAACTCCGGAGAAGTTAGACTTTGATATATCTTTTGGGAGAAACCTTCGTTACCTCCACTATTTTTAAATCTTGTTAAAATCAACACTTTCACGTTACGTGTCGATCTTTTCTCTTTGAAAATACTTGCTTTTGATGCGATTTTAGGAATTAATTGGTTAACTACTCATCATGCTTTTCGTAAGGTTGTTAACGTTCATATTCTTAACCAACCTGTTATGCGAATTCAAGCAACCAAACCACTAAAGTAAATCATTGTCATATCAAGCCATAAGTAAAGAGCCCCGGTCCTTTCGTTGTTGACTTCCTTGAGTGGAATGCACCGAAGCCAGACTTTCTGTAGGCGACGTCGTGAATGATGATGGCAAGTTGATAGGTAGCAATGTGACGTACTATCCAAGTCTTTGATGAGGGTCACAGCTTTGAATGATATTTCTATTGTTAATAAATTTCCTGACGTATTCTTGAAGTCTTCTTAGCCTACCCCTAGAGCGTGAAATCGAATTTTGTATTGACCCGAAGACAAAACCCATTTCTAAAACTCTCAAATATTTCTTCAACTAAAAGCGAGCGTATAACGTGCAAAGAGCGTTGACTCGATTTTATTGAAGATTACGATCGCATACCATTCAATACCATTGTGGGAAAACGAATGTGGTAGCTGACGTGTTGAGTAGAAGATCGGATGCGTTTACGAGTGCGATGTTGTTAACACAAAAACTCATTTCGTATAACTTACAAGTGATGAAGATAGAATTAAAGACTCCATGGACCCACGTGAAGATAACGAATATACGAGTAGAATCGACTTTAATCGATAAAGTTAAAGTCACTCAAGCTACACACCCGGAGCTGATAAATGTGAAGAAGAAGGTTCAAGAGGGCGTTATTCTAGAAGCAAGAATCGACGAAGAGAGGAAATCTCAACCCTCGATTTAATTGGCCCATTTAAAATCCTCGATGAAGTAGGAACTGTGGCCTATAGACTCATTTTACCGCTAAGTATATTGCGTGTTCATAACGTTTTTAACGTATCGATGTTACGTAAATATGTGGACGACCTGAATCACATTATTAAATTAGAACTAAACGATATAGCAGAAGATTTAACGTATGCGGAGATACGTGTTAAAATCTTAAATAAGAAGGATCGTATTCAACACTCAAAGGTTATACCTCAAGAATTAGAATCTGAAATTAAGTCAAGGTATCTTCACCTCTTCGACATACCAGGTACGTACGTAAATTTCGAGGGCAAAATTTCATAAGGAGGGGAGATTATGAGACCCCAGATTTTATGAATAAAGATTTAATTTTCTCAAAATATTTTTTTAATATTATGGTGTGGATTTGAGATAATGTTATAGTTGTGGGTAGTATTTATAAATTTTGAAAAGTATGCAAATTGTCATATTATATTCGATTGGTCGGGAAATATTTGTTTTATCAGGGAATATTCGTGCAACGGTACAATCATTGGTGGACCTCAAGAGCGAAATTATTTTCGGAATGAGAAAAGCGATAAAAATTTTTTATTAAAAATAATAAATGAAAGTTTTACTGATTAATAATGTTGAATTACTCGGTAGTAAAAGTACAGTAATACGTGTGGTTGCATAGTAACACACGGTATTGATTATTGATGCTTATGTGATAAGTCACTCAGTTTTGTTTTATTGGTATTATTAATGTAATAAAACATAATATTTTTATAAAGTTATTATAAATAACATAAATAGAATATATTATATTCTATTATGCATAGTGTTAGCATAGTATTTTGCATAGTAAAATATATTTTTATATAAAATATAATACTTTTATAAATTTATTCTATAAATAGAATATATTATATTTTATTATGCATAGTGTTGCATAGTGTTTGTATAGTGTTTTGCATAGTAAAATCTTTTATATAAAACAAAATACTTTTATAAAGTTATTTGTTTTATTAGACAATAATTAGAATATATTATATTTTATTATGTATAGTGTTTGCATAGTGCCTGCATAGTGTTTGCATAGTAAAATCTTTTATAAAGTTATTCATTTTATTAGATTATAAATAGAATATATTATATTTTATTTAAAAAATTTTGCTTTAAATATGGTCCGTCAGATTAAAGTAAATCAATCTGGACCGTTCATGAGTTAGTTACTATGTGGTCCATTTTTCTATAAATAGAAGCTCATTCATTCATTATTTCTTACGAATTCACTGAAACTCTAGAGAGAGAAACTATAGAGAGAAAGAAGAAAAGTGTTCTGCTACTTCACTACTTTTATATCCACTACTCTTCTTTCTAAGGTAGGGAATATTATTTGTTGTACTCGTAAGGGGTACTCTTTCTTTCTTATTTATGAAGAGAACTTCTGTTATTCCATTCTTTATTATTCTGTTGGAATAACTGTATATCTGTGAGGCTACCCTATACTTGGTGAAATTATTCATTATTCCATTCTTTATTATTATGTTGGAATAACTTATGCATTGTCTATGCAACTTGGTTAATCTTTATGCATACATGGTGAAATTCTTCTAATATTCCATTCTTTATTATTCATTGGAATATCCACATTCATGCGTTTTTCTGGGACCTAATTAAAATCTTTATTATTCATTGGAACATCCTATCGGTTGTAATTTCACCGACTTTGGTTCCGTTATTATTATTACGTTGGAATAACTTTTATACATCATGAAATCCGCATGCATGGTGATTTCTTTTGTCATTCCATTCTTTATTGTACTCAGTTGGCTAAAGTTTTGACTTCTTTACTCCATAAAATTTGTGGAATATCCTTGATATTTGAGCTTCATCCAGTATCTTTTCATGGAAATATTCTTCTGAGCATTCTTGAATTTTACTCTACAAAGCAGTATCATGTTGACAATTTGGACGTTATCAGTTCCTAGATAAATTAATTCTTGAACTTGTTTTATTGAATTCTTATATCATTGTCATCATCCTCATGTTTATTTTTTTAAAAGTCATTTGTGGCTTTGTGTGCATAGATGGACTTGGTATGATTATGACCGAGGATTATTCGGTATAATCATAACTTAGTAATGTTACAAATGATGTAGAAAAAGTCCTCATTGGCCCGTAGTGCATTGATGGACGATTTTTGGTATGATTATGGCTATGGATTCTCTTTGGTAGTAGTGCGAAGATGAATTGTTTTATGGCATGATCGGGATAGTTGATGAAAACATGATTATCTTTAGCGTAGTAGTGCATGGATAATTCATGGTGGTCGTGATCTAAAGAATATCCTTGGCACCGTAGTGCGGGGATGATTTGATGATGTGGATTATTTATTAAGTCGAGTCTCGTGATAAAAGTCATGAAAAACCTTTTAAATCATAGAAGATAGTAGATTTTATTCTCTACTTGACTCTTCTAATGGATTGCTTGTTCATTCATTTGTTAAACTTGATAGTTATTATATTTTATCGGTTTAACCTTTGTTGAAGGCTAACGATAAATTATTACGCATTATCTTAGTCATAATATTTCTTATTAGGCTAGTTGAGCTCACCCTTTCTTTCTTTCGTTCTCTTGAAATGAGAGCGTAGCTAGGGGTGCTCATCTAGAAAAACCTAACAGCATAAAAAAAACCGAGCCGTATTCAAACCGAAAAATTCAAAAAAATCAAGAAGCAAGTTGCAGAGTCTTAGAATAACCTAGGTTTTGATCTGGGTTGATATAAAATCATACCGCTTTTTTTTGGTTGGGTTTCGGTTATACCACAATAATTAAATAATTTTTTTTATATTAACAAATTTAATATAAAAATAGCCCTTCTTTGATTTACAATAATATATTAACAAATAATTGGCCCATAACATTTATTATTTATTTTTCCCATCAATATCAATTTCTTTATCTAATTTCACCACACAGAAATTTTCTTTTAAAAAAATCACGCATTTGCAGGCTTTGGAATCCCATCATATTATCATGACTTAGCTTTCGGGATAGTCTTTAATGTACAGTGAGTTCATATTCGTTCGGACTTGTACAAAATTCTATTGTATAATGTTATGGGCCAATTATTGCATAATGTTATGGGCCAATTATTTGTTAATATATTATTTGTATGGTTTTCGGTTCTTTTTTCGGTTTTTCTAAGATTATTGAATTCAAAATTTTCATTACCGCCACTGCAAGTCTTAGAAAAGTATAAAAAACCAAAAAACCGATCTTAGAAAAAAACAAAATCGAAAAAAAAGAGTCTGCTTTCAATGGGATTCGATTAAAAAAATCGAAAAAATCAAATTTTTGAGCACCCTAAACATAATGCGTGACTAGTGGGGAACAAGTGATGATCCTAGATGTTTGCATTAGTAGTCCTCACTATTACGTGAAATAATGTGATAATAATTGTAATGAGGACTCCTTTGAGTTTGTATACTCTCTACAGTAGACAATATTTGTATTCAAACTCACAGTTTATATTTTGTTGTATTTACATACCTACGGTTGTATTATTAAGTTGTATTTGAATTCCGTACCATGTATCTGGCGACTCAAGATGGGTGATGTGTACCTAATTTTGGGGGCGTCACATGGGTGTATACATAATCAATATATATTTTTTTTTAGTGTGTGTGGGGGGGGTGAGGGAGGAGAGGTGGGGTGGGTGTGTGGGGCAGTGTGGGGGTGGGGGTGCGGGGTTGGGGGTGGGGTGGGTGTGAGGTGTGTTATTTGTTAGCTCTACAAAGTGCAAAAAACTATTATAGACTAATATGAGGGTGTATACATAATCAATAAATAATATATTTTTTTGGAGGGGTGGGGCGTGGGGGGCGGTGTGTATACATAATCAATAAATATTATTTTTTTGGTGGAGTTTGAGGGATGGGGATGGGGGTGGGGGTGGGGGTGGGTGTGAGTGTGTGGGTGTGTGGGGTGGGTTGGGTGTGTGTTATTTGTTAGCTCTACAAAGTGTAAAAAACTATCATAGACTAATATGAGTCAAAACTAGTTAAACTAGATCCAACTCATATTTGTAATAATAATATGAGTCCAAAATCAAACCAATCCATCACCTAAAAACTAGTTAACTAACCCAATAGATCTATGTAATTTTGGTTAACTATATAGTTTTCAACTTAAATTATCAAGTCTAATCTGAACCAGTTAAGATGATGATCCTTTCTCAGTTACTCTAGTTGGGTTCACACCCAAGCTCTATACAACCATGAACTTAGAGGTAGCTAATTTTGAAATTGGGTAGCCCATCAATGCCTCCAGCCCATTAACCAACCCTTTTATTTTTATAAAAATTTCTTCAGAAAAAATGATAGTGTAATGATCCTCAAACCCCACCTACTCGTACATGAATCCGGTTATTATCAAGTTAACTTCATTATAAATTGGTCAATTGACCAATATAGTGCTAATACGCAAAGAGAAATTACCTCCCGACCTGCGTGTCAACACTGTATTAGTCAATTGACCAAAGTTAACTTCATGCTAACCACTCCCCTCGTACATAGGACTATAAATGTTAATCGAAAAATAGGAAATTTCGTCCGTGTTCGTTTAAAGCAGCTATTATCCGTATTCTACTTAAATATATATTATTCGTATTCGATTATAGATATTTACAAATAAACAAATATGAATACGGACACATATTTAATCGTATATGTTTAATATCCGTTCGCCAACATATTTATTAAATAATGGATATCAGGTATTCGGTATTATAATCCAGAGTAAAGAACAAGTCTTTTTATAAAATTATAATATTTTTTAATATCTTCAATAAAGATATTTTATTAAATAGAGTGATTAATTTTTTTTTTCTTCGGATTTTGAAATTAAATCATCTGGTTGATGATTGTGTTATGTTATATTAATATCATAATATTAATTTTTAATTTTTATTTACTAATTTTAATTAATTATGTCAATGAATTCGGATAGTTATTCAAAAAGCGAATAATATTCAAATTTAAATAGTTTTTCAAAATTCGAATTGGAATGGTACATTAAAAAATACGACAAATATCGAATATAAATACGAATAAAATATTATTTTTAGATACAAATACAGTTTGCAGCCTACTCGTACACATACAAAAATCAAATTAACTCACAAATTTTGATATATAGGGTTAAAATATTATAATATTTTTTTTTCACTTAAAGCCTTAACGTCAAGGAGATCTAGCTCAATCATAATCTTCAGGGGATGTGTGGGCTCTTGACCCACTCCACCACAAAAGGCAATTGTTTTAATAGGATCCGGTTAACATGAAGTTTATTATTTATTAAGTTGTTAATTGGCCAGTAGAATGCTGACACACATAAAGTTTCACCTGCGTGTCAGTACTCTATTGACCAATTGACCAACTTACCCAAAAATGAATTTCATGCCAACCACTTCCGTTTTAATACCATCTGTTGCGCCCAGACTCAAATCAAAATTCAAAATTTTGAATTGAGATTTAGGTTGCGTTTGATAAAATTGAATGTTAAGATCTGAATAATTTAGATATATAAATAATATAGAGTATTTGAATAGAATTGTATCTGAATGAAAAAAATATTATTTGATAATTACTTTTTTTAAAATATCTTAATAATAGTATTTACCGTATTACCCTTGAACTCTTTTTTCTTTCTCATGCTGCATCTGAGCAGATTTCAATAGTAACAACACTATTTTTAAAGCTGATGCCTCTCTTTTCTCTCAAATCGGGGCGAAGAAATGGAGCAGAGAGATAGAGATAGGGGACAATATGGCGTTGATCTACTCAAATATTCACGTTCTTTTCATCTCACCTACAATTTCAAGATCAACACCATCTATGCCCTCCACATCGTCGTCACTCCTTTTCCTTTCCCTCCCTTTATCTCTCTGTATATATGCACACATGCCTGTCTGTGTATCTATAATTTTCCCATTTTGTATGATTGAAGTTTTTATCCCTTACAAAATTGAGTTCCTGAACTATTAATTTCAGAAAGCTAGTTTCTTTTTATGGATTTTCGTCTTTGTAAAGCTAATTGCCTTTTCCTTCCCCATAATTTCACAAGTTTCTTTTTATGGGTTTTCGTGTTTCTCTCTGTTTTCTTTTGCCATTAAAGCTTCGGGAGCGTTGTTGGTATGAATTCGCGGCAGATCTGTGAGTACCAAGATGGGTTAGTGTGGTGCACAAAGATGGTGAATCAGATTTGACCCAAAACAGAAAACCCAATCGATAGGCGAAGAGTAAAGAAAACCTGATTATGATGGCTAGGGGTGTTGTGGGAGAGGTTTTGGCGGTGGCGGAGGAGCAGGAGCAATGACGGTTGAGGGAGGAAGAGGTAGAAAAGGGATTTTGTAATATTGTTGAGGTCATTTTTATCCAAAAAATAGTTAATGTGGTTTAAATCTATCTCTGAATAGTATAGATTTAATTTTATATCTTACCGATTAAGAGACTAAGAGATAAATTTTTTTTACCAAACAAGTTTTGTCTGTAACCGAATCAGAGGCATACCCATTAAAAACTATTCAGATGTAAACAAACACAACCTTAATCCCATCATCACTAGTTGGAATTTATGTAGAATTGAGATTTTTCGAAGCCAAATTTATAAATTATGTTATTCCCAAAATCAATGATATAACAATAATATATCTAGACAAATTACAACCATCGTGGGGATAAATAAAACAGAATCCAAAATTACAGTAAAACATCTGCTTCGGTAATAACTACAAAAAAATCTCTGCTTCAGTAATTAATTGAAATGGCTAAGGATTAATATATCAACTATAGCCGTATTAGTTGATATTAAATTTCTTTATTATTTTAATCCCAAATTGAGAACATATATTGACTGCTTTGAGTACTCACTCTATCAAATTTTGTTTCTCAGACTGACTGATGACAATGCTTCATGAAGTCCATATTTTTATTTTTATTTTTATTTTGCTTTCAAGATTATGTCCTTTTGGTATTATGCATATATAGGGCAAAGGAAATTTCACAAGGTTTAACATTTATTATCATAACTCACAATCACTAAAACAAGTAATTTTTTTTCAGTACTACATAAATAAAATTTTATTTCAATCTAATAGCACTTGCAAATATAAGATTCCAACAAGATATTTTATCATCGATTAATTCCGTGTACTAAAATCTAAAAAAATAAAAAATCAGCCTCTCAATGTATACTTCTTGCCTGTGAATGCTTGAAACCCTTCAATCTTCAAGGTTCCTTCTTTCTGTTCTTGCTTGTAGACCTCACTTGATTCCTTTGAATTGTTTTGACCAGAACCAAAAACAAGTTTACCATTAATACCCTTTCCTTTCGGATTATTATCAACAATAGTAACCTGAGAAAACTCCTTCTCCATACTAGCTATCATTGGCTTACCATCCAACCGTCTCGCCACGCCTACAAATGGCTTGAACTTTTGTTCCTCCTTTGTTAATTCCACATCTTTTTCTGGCTTAACCACAACCGGAATTACCTTTTCCGGTAACTTTTCATCCAATGGCGTTGCGAAATCCACCTCGCAATCCGTGTCAATTATATGAATAGCATCAGACGGCTTCGTTTCGACCACATCAATGTAAAACCTCTTCTTATTATGCATGACCATGATGGTATCTCCAGCACTCAAACAACTAAAGTTCCTCAATTGTATTTCCAACAAAACCTTAGGGTTAGTAAGGTCCAAGAAACTTTTTGCATGAGGCTGCAACTTCATGTACGTGCCCTTTTCAAGATTAGTGCTTCTAATTAAAATAAGATCACCCCCTTGTAGTTGCATGTTCTTCATCATCCATTCCGGCATAATAATGGAACCTTCCTCCGCCGTAAATTCAAGAACTCCGCAATGCGACAGCCGGCCGGAATTAGGGTTTGCGATGGCAAATAAATAGGGAAAATTGACTTCTAAGGATGTGAGGCTATCTATAGCCGATGAGGGCAATATAATTTTGCCACCGTTTTCAAGATGAGGCTTGCCAACACTAGAAAAAGGATAGCAATAGTAATAATTCTCGAATTGCTGCTGCAACATCATATCATCAGGGTCATCATCCCATCCGTGACCCTGATCCATTCTTGACTACACAAAACCCTTCAAATACACAAAACCCTAAAGATATACCCTTGAAACCTTCACAATAATAATAATAATAAAACTTTAATATAGCTCTAATTGATTGGAAACTAAGCGAAGAGAAGAATTCGTACGTATTTATATTGGTAGGGTACCTTGTTTCAAGTTGACATTAATTAGGAAAAGGATCTCCTTTTGACGAGGAGAAGTAGGATTCGGAATTTTGGGGCAAGGGTTTAATTGACACTTAAATCCTTTTAAGTTGTCACTTATTTTTAAAGTCGTTCATAAAATTTATTATTCGTCAATTAAATCTCTAAAGTGATTTTTTTGGCGTTTCCATACATTTCACCCGATTTGATCCTAACCTGACCCATTTTAACCATATTTGACTCAACTCGACCTGACCTAAATTTCATCAATTATTTTTTTTAAAAAAAATTAAAAAATTTTAAACTAATAATTATTTTAAAATAATATTATTTTTTAAAATAATTTAAAAATAATAATAATTTTAATATTTTAAAATAAAATATTATTTTAAAATTTTTTTCAAAATAATTATTATTTTTAGAGAAAAAATATTAGAAACTTTTTTTTTTTCAAAATGAGTAAAGTTTAATAAAATATACATTCAAAAAAAAATTAAAGTTTAAAGTTTAAATTTTTAATTATTTTTATGAAAATTTACACATCTTTTGAAAGATAAAAATTTCTATTTTTGTTTTTATGAAATTAAAGTTTTTCTTATTTAATTTTTTTTTGAATCTATATTTTATGAAACTTTAATCATTTTTAAAAAAAAAAAAAATTCTATTTTTTTCTGAAAATAAAGTTTTATTTTTTGAATCTATATTTTATAAAACTTTACTCATTTTTTTAAAAATGAAAAATTTTCTATTTTTTCCAAAAATAATAATTATTTTAAAAACATTTGAAATTGTTTTTAAAAATTGAATAAGTTTTTTATTTATCATTTACTATTTTTTGTATTTTAATTTTAATTTTTAGTTTTTGTTTTTAAAATTCTAATATTAAGAATACATATAATAATGGTAAAGACATAAGCTTTTCTTTTTATGAAAATAAATTTTTAAATAAAAAGGAAAAAATATCTACATTTTTGAAAATAAAGTTTAATTTTCTTATTTAATTTTTTTGAATCTATAATTTATGAAATTTTACTCATTTTATAAAAAAATAAAGTATATTTTTTCCTAAATATAATAAGTATTTTTAAAAATATTTAAAGTAATAATAATTTTTAATATTTTAAAATAAAGTATAATTTTTAAAATAATTTTAAAAATTTTAGTTTTTTTAAAATTTTAATTAATGAAATTGGGGTCCGGTCAAATTAGGTCGGGTTGGAGTCAAATTTGGTAAAAGGAGTAAAAACGCAAAAAAAAATGTCACACTTTAAGGACATAATTGGTGAAAAATAAACTTTAGGGACGACTTTAAAAGTCGGTGGCAACTTGGAGGAACAGAAGTGTGACACCCCCAAAAATAGGTTTACACAACCCATATATTATAATTATCTCCTCGCGTCAGTAGTGTTATTTTTGGCAACTCAAAATGGGTTGTGTATGTGACGCCCCCAAAATAGGTATACATCACCCATTCTGAGTTGTCAATACATGGTACAGAAACAACTACAACTTTATTATTACAACAAGAAAGCTGTGAGTTTGAATACAAATATTATCTTCAGAGCAATATCTATACTCAAATAAATCCTCATCACATTTATTGATACATTATTTTACAAAATGGTGAGGACTACTAAACAACTCTCTCTAAAACCTTCATTCCATACCTTAACTGCATCGCTATATTCTCGCCTCCCGAGAAGAAAAATGAAACAAAAAGGAAAAGGGTGAGCTCAACTAGCCCGATAAAGAATATTATGACTAAGATAATATACAACAAATTACCGTTAGTCTTCAACAGGAAAAATCTAATAGAATACTGATAGACAACAAATTTTAAATCAATATTCGCAATGAAATAATAATTCATTAGAAGAGTTAAGTAAAGAATGCAAACTACTATCTTCTATGTATGAATTTAAAAGTTCACCGCTCATCTTTTATCCTGTAACATCAATCAATATACATCCGGAATCAAATATTTATCTTTGCACTACGTGCCAAAGATATTCATCGATTAGTCGTGTTCATCTAAACACTGTTCATCTTTGCACTACTACCAAAGATATTCTTAAGAAATCATTCATCTTTTGCACTACAGCCAAAGATATTCAATAATATCATCATTTAAGACCGAGGATGATGAAAAATATTTTTAAAGAAAGCGAATCCGGTGAAACAAAATGACAAGGATTAAGGATTAAGGATTTCGTACTTTGTTTTATCCACGTTCAAAAATACCTCAAAAATAATCATAGTGGTGTAAAATTTAAGAATGATCAAAACATGGATACAATCAAAGCTAGTATCCGAATAGATATTTTGGACAAAAAAGAAGAAATTTTATTTTTAAATTGAATAGTGTCAGATATCGTGAATAGTCCAGTATCACGTGAATAGTAACTCGACACCAAAAGATAGAAATTTCCCAAAAAAAAATATCTTCACGCTTACATGAATAGTACTCGTGAATAGTAACTCGTGAATAGTTACTCATGAATAGTAACTTCGTGAATAGTAACTCATGAATAGTAACCCCATACATGGAAAAGTTCCAAATTTGATAAAAAGTTTCAACCAATATTTTAGCATAATGATATTGAAGAAATAATATCATTTGAGAAGAAAATAACATCCTTACCTCGAAAGATTAAAGATTTTAAATTTGGAATACCTGAGGTATAGTGATGAAGGAAACTTGCACCGTCTAACAATACTCAAAGTATACTCACAAGAATACATTTCAATATATCGAGAGAGAAATAGAGAGAAACTTTAGTTTCGGTGTGTTTTAAATTCTAACCTAAGCACCCTATTTATAGGAAAATGCTTAGAACACCAAAGTAGAAAATTGAATATAATATTAATATATTTTTCACATTTCTTTAGCCCACCTTAGACAACTGATCTCAGCCCATTTGAATCACATGTGAGGCCAACTTAGTTGCAAAAAACGTTTTTCTCAAAATAATTAACTAAAACTCCCAAAAATTAATTATTTCGGAACTTCGGAACTTCAATAATTCATAATAAATAGCCCTTTCATCTGAAAATTGAATCTCGCGAATTTTTATAGGAAATTCAATTTTCTACAACTTTGCGAAGAAAGTTTTTCTAAATTCCAAATAGAAATTGACCGAAATCCACAAACAGGACGATTTTACTGAGTTATAATCAAATTTGATCAATAAATGGGGTCCACCGACATGTTTAACATGTTTTAAACATTTATTGCAACAAAAATACTCTTCCTCCTCGTATACTCATATATCCCACCTTCGTTTGTAAAATATCACCATTATTATATTATTAAAATATAATAATATATTTAAATGAATTATTTTATCGAAAAAAGATAAAATTTCAATTTTCAACAATTGTCACATTAAAATTTTTCTCCATCTATATCCACATAAAATCAATATTTTCCTCATCATATGAATCAATAATTAATTATTCACAAATAATATTACGAGAATCACAATATTGACAACCAGGTAGCCTCAGGAAGAGGGGCTTTCAATAAGAATTTCTTCATGGTGGCAGCAATTAGGTGACCAAACCTCTCCTTAGAGAGAACTTTCTAGACATTGCCAATAATGTTATCTAATAATATTATTCAGATAATATGAATTATTGCTTCGATAATGAAAAATCTTGTGTAATGACAATTATTGAAACAAAGAATATAAAATATCAACGCAACAATTATTAACTCAATAAAATAATGAGCGAAGAATTATCGTAACCATTATTGAGTAGTGCCTTCACGTAAGAATCAATAATTGGTGCAATACAGGGTATCTTCTTGTGTTTTAACCAATGAAAGTATTTTAACAAGATATTAACAGTAATAACTACTACGCTATTATTTTAAACAACTTATATTTGTCGTTTTCTTCATCCAATCGCTTTCAGTTATGGGGCCCACACACATGGTCAGCGTAAATCATCGAATATTCCCTGAAGCATTGAATATTCCACGACCAAACGAATATTCAAACAACAATGAATATTTTATAACCACTTGCTTATTCGAAATATTTGCGTATTTTACCCATAACTATCCACATTAATCAAATCAATCCTTACTATTTTAAAATAATAAATAGAGGAAAATAAATTTCATTTATTAATAATTTGGGGTCTTACAGTGTAAACCTACTGAACTGTTGTGCAAAATACAACGACACATATATTGTGAGTTTTAATACATGTATTATAACATATATAATACGACAATATTCATACTCAAATTATTACAATGCCATATAAAATACAGCAACAAATATATCAAGTCCTCAAAGTAACACGAGAAGATTTATGTCCTCCTCATTATAATGGGGTGCATTTTTTTTATGCTTCCAAATTCGGGTTCACATCACCCTATTTGGTTCACCAAAATCAACTATTAAATGACGTATAAAATACGACACATATATTTTAAGTTCTCAGTACAATTATTATGCCACACTGTTCTATAACTTGATGAGCATTGCGACTAATTTGAAACACCACTTTATACTCATGTTCTCTCTGCTAGTCTCAGCTACATTTTTATTTTCACAATTTATATCAAAATTGAACAAATATTTACTTATCATATTTATCAATAATTTTTATTTTATCAATTATTTACACTTACATAATTTTTCAATAATTATTCCTAATTAATATTATAGAATCACAATATTGACAACTAGATCGTTCCTAGGAAATAGAGGGCTTTCCGATAAGAATTTCTCCTTACTAGTGCAAAATTATATAACCTAACACATTTCCTCGATAGAAATTTTTAGATATTGTCAATAATGCTATCTAATAATATTATTTCAATAATATGTGTGATAATTATTAATTTCATAATGAGAAATACTATTCAGTTGTTACTGTGATAATTATTGAGTCAATAATATGAAATACTATACAATTATCACTGTATCAATTACTGAATCAAACACTGAGTGGCTTCTTATGTAAGCATCAAAAATCAGATATACTGTGTACTACCGTGTGCTGCTGTGCAATACCGTGTACCACTGTAGAACAACGCGTATTAATTTAATTTTATCATCAGATATTTCAACAGTTTAACGGTAATAGTCTTGCCGTTATCTTTTTAAAAAAGTTATTTTTGTTGCTTTCTATATCCGACAATTATTTTGTTATGTGGGGTTCACCAATGATTGCAACGTCATACGAATATTCTCTGAGAAAAAGAATATTTTCTGACCAAATGAATATTCTCCGACAACTGTTTACTTTGTATAATTTGTGTGACGCCCCCAATTTCGTGTAACATCGATTACAGGACATGGTGTTCACGATACAACATACATCATCATCTATCTAAGCAACTCTAATAATAATAATAATAATATTAACTATTACATACTTATTCAAAATAAAGTCCCAAGTCTTTACAACCTTTAAAAAATACTGCAACTTAAACTTAGCGTTTATCGCTACAATACATCATATGCGAAAATATACTTATTACATAAATAACTCTCATCATTTCATCTTAGACTTTCCCTTGTCCTTGCCCGATCCCTCAGCGTTATCAGCCTTAACTGAAAGGTTTAAGCAAGAATGAACACAAATTGCTCAGCAAGTATATAAAGTAGTTTGAGAACATACATCAGAAGTAAAAGCATTAGTATGAATATTTTTCAACAGTTGAAATAAATATCAAGAGATAAACTGGAATATCAAGATAAGAGTTCTCAATAGCATACTAAGGGGTGTTAAATACCCTGAACATTACTTTATTTCATTAAAAATCATCAGACGATTTAACAATCAAATAGATTGTAAACAGTCTCTACAAGTACTCCAGGGGATCAGCCTATCGTACCCTACATTGTGCACAAGTATAAAGTTTAAACGCATAAGCGTAAATGTGACTATATACCCGACATTAGTTACCCCGTTATCCGGGTTGTTCATTTTAGTTTCATGCGAGACCGTACCAAAACAATTTGGATTGGTAGACTTAAATAGCTACAATGAATTTGGAATAGTTCAAATAATACAACATTTCCCATCTATAATATCTAACCGAATCAAATGGTCAGATCGCATTCTTGAACGCAGTTCATAAATAATTAAGAACTTTAAGGCATAAACAACTGAATTAATAATTGAGTAATCATCAATAGAACTTGCACTATATATAAGTTTGTACGAGTTACAACTTGCAACATACGAGACTTGTACATAATGATAAATTGTTCAAGTTAAGGGAACTTACATTCACTACAATAAAGTTTATAAAGTTAGGAAATTAAACTTGCCTGATATGTCTTCTACAATTATTGCTATCTACTAGCCCTTCACATAACCTATTCACATGTGTCACGTTAAGCAATTTGGTTCTCGAACATCACTTTGAAGTGTGATGGTTCCCTTTTATTTTAATAAAACGATTAAACTCACACGTATTCAAACACAATTCAATTACATAACATGTTGCTACGTAAGGCCACGTGGTTAAATAAAAGAAACTGGAAAACATAAATTTGTGACATTTTTCGGACAAAAATCTCTATCAAAAAATCTGCATAAAATATGCTTAAGGGTCTCAAGTCGAAAAACCTCATTTTTCATAATTATGACATCACATATTTAATTAAATTCATTTATCCATATAACATTATTTATATGAAACATACCAAATCAGTCTCAAAATATTTCTTTTCTGGGATTTTGTAGAATATAGTCCCACATTGAACATATATTTTTTCCGGAATTTTTAAAATCCATCTACTATTTTAAAATAGCCCATAATAGCCAAATATTCTTAGATTTTTAATAAATCGAGATTAGCTCCAAAAATTCTAAAATTTTTAGGGTTAATTCCTGTTAAACACATGTACTTCCAGTAAAACTTTTGTAATATTTGGACTTATACACAGAGAGTTATTCGGGTATCTTTTCAAATAGTGTCCTTAATCGTAAAATTCATAACTCTCAAACCGTATGGCCAAAAATTCTCAAATTTTTACAAGGCCTTCATATCTTCTTATAGTAATACTCCAAAGTTTTTAAAGTACAAAACAGTGGATGAAAATGCCCCCGAGACAGACTGATCCAAACAGTCCCAAGAAAGACATCAAATTTTTGTTTCTTGCAGCCATTTTTGCGATTTTATTCCCACTAATCTACAGATGATATGACCATGATACTTGGACACAATAAACTTCATACAACAAGGTATTTTAAAAAAATATAACATTAATGAAACTAGCATGCTAAGACCACAAACCAATTGCATAGAAAAACGTGCCAACACTGATTCTATACTTGGAAAAAAATCTGGAAATTCCAGGTTTTCTGCAGATTTTGTTATGAACATGCTTGCTTATGATTTTTAACTTGCTCATTATTACTCCGATTCTAACAAAATTTAGACAGGTTGTAACTCATGCTACATAATATTTTATAAAATTATTACATACACTAATCGGGTCATAGAAACCATGAATCCAAGTCTCTGAAAAACCCGAAAATCATAGATTACACTTTTTAATGAACTTTGACAAAAATAATGATTTTGCTTCTAGCATGCAATTAAATTGTTCCTAATGTCCAGATCAACTACTCTCACATGTTTTCACATTTCACAACATCAAACTTCAACAAATTGTTTGCAAAAAGTGATATAAGCATTTTCTCTAATTTTTACTTAAGAACATGGAAAAGAGAGTTCACGGCTTACTTCTTTGATGGATTCTACTTGCTCGAACTCCTTCAATGATTCTCCTTGCTTGATTAGTCTTTAAAAACTCCAAAATTCGCCACCCTCTCAAGCTCCTTCCTTTCTCACTCTCAACTTCACTCGCGGTAGGATTTTTACAAAGAGGAAGAAGAGACTTGGATTTGGAGTATATATAAAATATGTTATCAATTGATTTTCCTAGCCCTTCCATCTCCAATATAAGTTACATGTTTTAAGTATATTGTATAAATTTAATTTAGTATGGGGTGGGGGTTAGAGAAAGGAAAGGTCTTGGTTTGTAAAGAGTTTGTAACTCCCTCCCCCCTCATTACCTTATAATTTTAATACTCCCATCTCTTGTCCCAATTTGGTTGCCACGTGGGCCCCACGGTTGTTGAACTTTTCTATTAAAATATTACTGTAATCAATTTAATCATTTAATACACTATTTTGACTATTTTACCCTCCGTAGCCAAACGTTTCGATACTATATCGATTCTTACTAATTTGACGTTCCAGAAGTCATGGGTGTGACGCCCCCAAAATAGGTATACATCACCTATTACGAGTGCATGGAGATCATGGTGCGAAATTCAAATACAACTTAATAATACAACCGTTTGTGCGTACAATACGATAAAACATAAACTGTGGGTTTGAATACAAATATTATCTACTAGAGAGTATACAAACTCAAAAGGAGTCCTCATTACAATTATTATCACACTATTTCACAGAATAATGAAGACTACTAATGCAAACATCTAGGATCATCACTCTGTTCCCCGACTAGTCCCAACTACGTTCTCATTTCAAGAAGAAACGGTGAAAGAAAAAAGGTGAGCTCAACTAGCCCCGAGAAGAAATATTATGACTAAGATAATGCGAGAATAAATTATCATTAGTCTTCAACAACGTTAAACCGATAAAATATAATAGACATCAAGTTTAAGCTGCAGTGAAAACAAGCAATCCATTAAAAGAGTCAAGTAGAAAATAAAATCTACTATCTTTTATGATTTAAAAGGTTTTTCATCACTGTTATCACTGAGACTCAGCTTAATAAATAATCCACATCATTGAATTCAATAAAACAAGTTCAAGAATTAATTTATTCAGGAACTAATAAAGTCCAAATTGTCAACATGATACTTCTTTGTAGAGTAAAATTCAAGAATGCTCAGAAGAATATTTCCATGAAAAGACACTGGATGAAGCAAAAATATCAAGGATATTCCACTAATTTCATGGAGTATAGAAGTCAAAACTTTAACCAACAGAGTATAATAAAGAATAGAATAATAAAAGAAATCACCATGCATGCGGTACTTCGCATAGACATGTTATTTCAACAGAATAATAATTAACGGAACCAGGTCAGGCGAAATTCACACCGACAGGATGTTCCAATAGAATAATAAAGAATGGAATATCAACATAAATTACCATGCATGCGGTACTTAGTATAGACAGGTTATTCCAACAGAATACTAAAGGAGGGCGGAATCAGTCCGTACAAAAACGCATGCATGAGGATATTCCAATGAATAATAATAAAAAAGCGGAACCAGTCCGGCGTAAAATGCATGAATAGGATATTCCAATGAGAATAATAAAGGCGGAATCGGTCCCACAAAAACGCATGAATAGGATATTCCAGCAGAATAATAAAAGCGGAATCGGTCCCACAGAAACGCATGACATGTGATATTCCAATGAGAATAATAACGAATGGAATAATGGAAGAATTTCACCAAGTATAGGGTAGCCCACGTATACAGGTTATTCCAATAGAATAATAAAGAATGGAATAACAGAAGTTCTCTTCATGAATACAAAAGAAATAATACTCCCTACGAGTACAACAAATAATATTCCTTACCTTAAGAAGAAGAGTACTGGATATAGAAGTAGTAAAGTAGCAGAACACTTTTCTTCTTTCTTTCTATAGTTTCTCTCTCTAGAGTTTCAGTGAATTCGTAAGAAATAATGAAGGAATGAGCTTCTATTTATAGAAAAATGGACTGCATAGTAACTAAATCATGAACGGGTCCAATTGATTTACTTTAATCTGACGGTCCATATTTAAAGCAAAATCTTTTAAATAAAATATAATATATTCTATTTATAATCTAATAAAACAAATAACTTTATAAAAGATTTTACTATGCAAATACTATGCAGGCACTATACAAACACTATGCATAATAAAATATAATATATTCTAATTATTGTCTAATAAAATAGATAACTTTATAAAAGTATTCTGTTATATATAAAAAGATTTTACTATGCAAAATACTATGCAGGCACTATGCAGACACTATGTATAATAAAATATAATATATTCTATTTATAGAATAACTTTATAAAAGTATTCTGTTTTATTACATTAATAATACCAATAAAAAAAATTGAGTGACTTATCATATAAGCATCAATAATCAATACCGTGTGCTACTTTGCAACTACGCGTATTATTGTACTTTTAACACTGGGTGTTTCAACAGTTAACGGTAAAACTTCCGCCGTTATTTTCATAAAATATTTTTGTTGTTTTCTCAATCCGACAATAATTTCGTTGTGGGGTCCACCAATGATTGTGCCGTTGTACGAATATTCCATGTTAAAATGAATATTCCCCGACCAATTGAATATTATATAACAACTTGCGTACTTTGCAAAATTTATAAATATTACCCACAACTATAACATTATATCAAATTCACACCATAATAATAATAAAAAATTATTTCGAGTAAATTAAATATTTATTCATAAAATCTGGGGTCTCACAATCTCCCCTCCTTATGGAATTTTGCCCTCGAAATTTACGTACGTACTTGGTATGCTGAAGAGGTGAGGGTATCTTGACTTCATTTCAAATTCTAACTCTTGAGGTATAACCTTTGAGTGTCGAATATAATCCTTCTTATCCAAGATTTTAAGACGTATCTCCTTATACGTTAAATCATCCGCTATCTCGTCCGGTTCTAAATTAATAACGTGGTTCGGGTCGTCCCTATATTTAAGTAACGTCGATACGTTAAAAATGTTATGAACACACGACATACTTGGCGGTAAAACGAGTCTATAAGCCACAGTTCCAACTTTATCGAGGATTTCAAATGGGCCAATTAAATCGAGGGTTGAGATTTCCTCTCTTCGACGATTCTTGCTTCTAGAATAACGCCCTCTTGAACCTTCTTAATTCTTCACATTCATCAGCTCCGGGTGTGTAGCTTGAGCGGCTTTAACGTTATCGATTAAAGTCGATTCTACTCATATATTCGTTATCTTCACGGGGGTTCGTATATTCGCACTTGAAAATGCATACGATCTTCTACTCAACGCGTCAGCTACCACGTTCGCTTTTCTACAATGGTATTGAATGATATGATCATAATCTTTAACTGCTCGAGCCAACGTCTTTGGCACATTACACGTTCGTTTTGGGTGAGAAAAATATTTGAGGGTTTTAGAAATGGGTTTTGTACTGGGGTCAATACAAAATTCGATTTCACGCTCTAGGGGTAGGCTAAGAAGTCTTCAAGAATACGTTAGAAAATTTATTAACAATAGAAATATCATTCAAAACTGTGACCCTCATCCAAGACTTGGATAGTACGTCACATTGATACCTATCAACTTGCCATCGTCATTCACAACGTCGCCTACAGAAAGTTTATCTTCGGTGCATTTCACACAAGGAAGTCAACAACGAAAGGACCGGGGCTCTTTACTTATGGCTTGATATGACAATGATTAACTTTAGTGGTTTGGTTGCTTGAATTCGCATAACAGGTTGGTTAGGAATATGACAGCTAACAACCTTACGAAGAGCATAATGAGTAGTTAACCAATCGATTCCTAAAATCACATCAAAGGCAAGTATTTTCAAAGAGATAAGATTGACAGGTAACGTGAAAGTGACAATTTGAATTAAACAAGATTTATAAATAGTGGACGTAACGAAGGTTTATCCCAACTGAGTTTCAATAGATAAATCAAAATCTAACTTCTCCAGAGTTAAATTCAAACATTGAACACAACTAGGTGAAATAAAAGAGTGGATAGAACTGTTATCTAATAAGGTATAAACTTCGCAAGAGTTTATCATTAACTTACCCGTAATAATTTTATTAAGGTTCCTCGTCAAAAAATAAATGCTCTCTCATAAATTACCGGCTTTGGCTTGTCTGGGACATCCTTTGGCATCACTATCCCAGCTGGACTTAACTTTGATGCACGACAAAATTGGGCTAGGTGACCTTCTTTTCTACAATTGTAACATGCTTTGGACTGCATCACGCAGTTTGGACTGATATGTCCCTCCCCTCTGCATTTGAAGCATACGACTGGCGGTCGTTCTCCTTCCTTAACAGGTGCTGGTGCTGTTGTCTTTCCATCATTATTGAGCCTTCTCTTCTTGAAATTTCCACTTCTATTATCTTGGCCATGATTACCACCGAAGTGGTTACCATTCTTAGCGTGATAATTTCCCCCACGATGGTTATCATTGTTAGATGGCCGTTAATTTGAGACGATTATCATCGTGTTGTTGGTCGTTACCTTTTGGTTGTGCTGAATCATTATCGCACTCCAATAACTGAGCCCTATTCACAACATCTAAATATAAACAAAGTTTATGAGAAATGAGGTATTGACGTATATCGGGTTTCAAACCTCTTAGAAACATTCGCGTCATTTTCTCCTCATTATCAACCAAATGGGATGCAAATCGGGATAACTCGACAAACTTAGCCTCGTACTGCGACACGGTCATATTATTTTGTTCTAACTTGATAAACTCCACCTCCTTCATGTGACGAATACTTTCGGGAAATTACTTGTCGCTGAACAGCTCTTGGAACTTCTCCCAAGACATCTTGAGTGCGTCAGGCTGGGTACGTTTTACAGATTCCCACCAATAATCTGCTTCTTAACGCAACATAAAGGTGGCAAAGGGAACCTTTTGCTCCTCGAAGCATCCCAAGACATCAAATATCTTGGTGATCTACTTTAACCACGTCTCCGCCTTAAGTGGTTCTGGCTTTTCCAAAAACTCCGGTGGTCCCAGCTCCTTGAACTGCTTAGCGGTGATCGACCGTGGGTTGCCATTACTTCTACCCGCCTTATGAACAGGAGTCTCTCTCGCCTGATGTTGTATGAATTGCATAAAGCCTCTGAACATCCCATCGTTCATCATTTCATCGGTGTAATTGTTTACCTGAGGATTATTATCTTCCTGTTGCACATTATCTTGGATATTGATTGTTGGTGACTCAACGGTCTCATGTGCTTCATTGCATATCCCAACATTTTCGGATGCCATTTTCAAATACCACAAAACAAGGGTTAATTAATATGTCACATATTATCCATATACTCTGACTAACCAATTAAATACCAAATAAACTTAGGTAGGTCATACTAGCGAAGGAATTCCCCGTCTCTCCCCTCCTAGTTTTTGTCTCACTTCTCAGCTAGGGATCATATCCCTAAGCTTTGATACCAACTGTGACGCCCCCAAAATAGGTATACATCACCTATTCGGAGTCGCCAGATACATGGTACAGAATTCAAATACAACTTAATAATATAACTGTCGTGTACAATACGACAAAACATAAACTGTGAGTTTGAATACAAATATTGTCTACTAGAGAGTAAACAAACTCAAAAGGAGTCCTCATTACAATTATTATCACACTATTTCACGAATAGTGAGGACTACTAATGCAAACATCTAGGATCATCACTGCATTTCCCGACTAGTCCCAAACTATGTTCTCATTTCCTGAAGAGAATAGTGAAAGAAAGGGTGAGCTCAACTAGCCCAGTAAGAAATATTATGATTAAGATAATGCAGAATAAATTATCATTAGTCTTCAACAATGTTAAACTGATAAAATATAATAGACATCAAGTTTAACTGCATCGGAACAAGCAATCCATTAAAAGAGTCAAGTAGAAAATAAAATCTACTATCTTTTATGGTTTAAAAGGTTTTTTATCACTGTTATCGCTGAGACTCAACTTAATAAATAATCCACATCATTGAATCACACCTGCACTACGGCCAAGGATATTCTTTAGTATCACGACCACAAATTATCCATGAACTACGGGCCAAGGACATTCGTGTATTCATTAATGGTCATGATCATGCCAACAATTGTCCATCAATGCACTACGGGCCAATGAGGACTTTTACCACATCATTTGTAACATTATGGTCATGATTTCACCGAATAATCCCTGGTCATAATCATACCAAGTCCATCTATGCACTACTGGCCACAGATGACTTTCAAAAAAAAAAAATATAAACATGAGGATGATGACAACGATATAAGAATTCAATAAAACAAGTTCAAGAATTAATTTATTTAGGAACTAATAACGTCCAAATTATCAACATGATACTTCTTTGTAGAGTAAAATTCAAGAATGCTCAGAAGAATATTTCCATGAAAAGACACTGGATGAAGCGCAAATATCAAGGATATTCCACTAATTTCATGGAGTATAGAAGTCAAAACTTTAGCCAACTGAGTATAATAAAGAATAGAATAACAAACGAAATCACCATGCATGCGCTACTTCGCATAGTCAGGTTATTCCAACAGAATAATAATTAACGGAACCAGGTCAGGCAAAATTCACACCGAAAGGATGTTCCAACAGAATAATAAAGAATGGAATAACAATGTAAATCACCGTGCATGCGGTATTGCATAGATAGGTTATTCCAATGAATACTAATAAGGACGGAATCAGTCCGACGTAAAATGCATGTACGGGATATTCCAATGTAATAATAATAAAGAGCGGAACCGGTCCGGCAGTAAAACGCATGCATGAGGATATTCCAGCGAGAATAATAAAGATGGAATCAGTCCCACAGTAAAACACACGAGATAGGATATTCCAACAGAATAATAAAAGCGGAATCGGTGTCCCAGTAAAACGCATGCAGACGGGATATTCAATGAGAATAATAACGAATGGAATAATGTAAGAATTTCACCAAGTATAGGGTAGCTCACAGATCTGAGTTATTCAATGTAATAATAAAGAATGGAATAATGAAGTTCTCTTCATGAATACAAAAGAAATAATACTCCCTACGAGTACAACAAATAATATTCCCTACCTTAAGAAGAAAATCTTTGGATATAGAAGTAGTGAAGTAGCAGAACACTTTTCTTCTTTCTCTCTATAGTTTCTCTCTCTAGAGTTTCAGTGAATTCGTAAGAAATAATGAAGGAATGAACTTCTATTTATAGAAAAATGGACTGCATAGTAACTAACTTATGAATGGTCCAGATTGATTTATTTTAATCTGACGGTCCATATTTAAAGCAAAATTTTTTAAATAAAATATAATATATTCTATTTATAATCTAATAAAACGAATAACTTTATAAAAGATTTTTACTATGCAAATACTATACGCAGCACTTATGCAAAACACTATGCATAATAAAATATAATATATTCTAATTATTTTCTAATAAAATAGATAACTTTATAAAAGTATTACATTTTTATATAAAAAGATTTTACTATGCAAAACACTATGCGAGATACTATGATAATAAAATATAATATATTCTATTTATAGAATAACTTTATAAAAGTATTCTGTTTTGTTACATTAATAATACCAATAAAACAAAATCGAGTGACTTATCACATAAGCATCAATAATCAATACCGGTGTCTTTCGCGTGTAACTACGCCTATTATCGTATTTTTTAACACCGGGTGTTTCAACAATTAACAGTAAAACTTCCGCCGTTATTTTCATAAAGTATTTTTGTCGTTTTCTTAATTCAACAATAATTCCGTTGTGGGGTTCACCAATGATTGTGTCGTTGTACGAATATTCCCTGTTAAAACGAATATTCCTCGACCAATCGAATATTATATAACAACTTGCGTACTTTGCAAAATTTATAAATATTACCCACAACTATAACATTATATCAAATCCACACCATAATAATAATAAAAAAAATTATTTCGAGTAAATTAAATATTTATTTATAAAATCTGGGGTCTCACAATGGGACTATCCATTTCGTCAAATTATCCTCCGAAATTTGTAGTTGACTTTTTCCTTGAAAAAGTCAACCGGCTGACTTTAATCAAAAAGTCAATTGGTTGACTTTGACCAAAAAGTCAACCGTGACACTTTTTCGTGGCTACGGTCTATCCTGACTAATTTTGACGTTCCAAACTCGAATACGCAGTTCGCGTCTCTAAATTCCGCTCCGAACTCCAGTTCATGATTTAATACCAAGCCACGTAATAAATAGAATTAATTCCTTACTTAATCAATTTAAATAGTTAAATAAAACTAAACCAACCATTTAAATACATCTCATCACATATCCTAACATAACACATATACATCTAATAAATGAAATCACACAAGAGTTTCACATAAGTTCTTTTATTGATAATTATTAAATTACATAGAAAATTTCGGATATTACATTCACCCTCCCTTATAAGGATTCCATCCCCGGAATCATTACACATCAAACAAAAAGATTTGGGTAATTTTTCATCATTTTCTCCTCGAGTTCCCACGTAGCCTCATCGGCGTTGTGGTTCCTCCATAGTACTTTAACATAAGGTATTATCTTATTTCTTAACATTTGTTCTTTTCTATCGATTATCTGCACTAGAACCTCTTCATAGGTTAAGTCCTTTTCAAACTGAATAGGTTCATACTCTATGACATGCTTGTAATCCTACTTATAGGGTCGTAGGACTAAAACGTGGAACACGTTGTGTATATGTTCTAACTCCGGAGGTAAAGCTATTTCATAAGCTACCTCACCCACTCGCCTCAACACTTCGAAGGCTCCTATGAATCTGGGACTAAGTTTTCCCTTCTTCCCAATTCTCATTTTCCCTTTCCAAGGCGACACTTTAAAAAACACATAAGTGCCGACGTCGAAGTCTCATTTTTGCCGATGTTGATTTGCATATTTCTTTTGTCGATCCTGAGCCGTGACTAGTCTCACTCATATCGTTTTGATCACATTTGCATTTTGCTGCACCAATTTTGGCCCTAACAATTGTCGTTCTCCCACTTCATCCTAGCACAATGGTGTTCTGCATTTCCTTCCATATAAAGCTTCATAAGGTGGTATACCGATGCTCACGTGATAACTGTTGTTGTATGCAAATTCCACCAACGGTAGATGGTCATCCCAGGTTCCTTTGAAATCCATAACACATGCTCTCAGCATGTCCTCTAACGTTTGAATAGTTTTCTCGCTCTGCCCATCTATTTGAGGATGATACGTCGTGCTCAACCTCAGTTGCATTCCCATGCGTTCTTGAAAACTTCTCCAGAAATTTGTTGTGAACCGCGGATCGCGATCTGACACAATTGATACAGGTACCCCGTGCCTGGAAATAATCTCTTTGATATAATTAAAGCTTTGCTAACTGATTCAAGGTATATCTGATCTTGATTGGAAAGAAATACGCAGACTTGGTCAATCGATCAACGATCACCCATACTGCATCGTAACCTTTATGCGTCGTTGGAAGTCCTACCACGAAGTCCATCGTGATATGCTCCCACTTCCATTCTGGAATTTCTAAAGGTTGAAGTAACCCGCTCGGTTTTTGATGTTCCGCCTTGACTCGCTGGCATGTTAAACACTTGCTGACGCACTCTGCGACTTCTCTCTTCATATTGGGCCACCAATAATGTTGGCGAAGATACTGATACATCTTTGTGTTTCCCAGGTGGATTGAGTAACTTGAGCTATGAGCTTCCTGCAAGATTTCTTCCTTTAATTCAGACACCGCTGGTACCCAAATTCTCTTCTCAAATCTTAATAGTCCATCACCACCCATACTGAATTTAAGCTCTTCTCCATCTGAAATTCTTTTCCTCACCTTCATAAATTCATCATCGCTGCCTTGTGCTTCCTTGATTTTGTCCAATAGAGTTGGATGAGCCTCCATTGCGAACAATTTCCCCTCTGGCTCCCTCGAACTTTTAATCTCGAGTTCCAATCCAGCCATCTTCTTAATTAACTCATCTTGTGCTGTTAGCATTGCCAACCTACCACTGCCTTTTCTGCTTAGCGCATCCGCTACCACGTTTGCTTTTCCCGGATGATATAAGATGTCGCAATCATAATCCTTTATAAGCTCCAACTATCTTCTCTATCTCATATTCAACTCCTTCTGCATGAAGATATACTTTAGACTTTTATAGTCCGTGTATATTTCACACCTTACACCATATAAAAGTGCCTCCATATCTTTAGGGCAAATACTACCACCGCCAATTCTAGGTTATGGGTAGGATATCCCTTCTCGTAATCCTTTAATTGACGCGATGCGTACGCAATAACTTTACCATGTTGCATAAGCACACAACCAAGTCATTTGTGTGACACATCACTGAAAATCACGAAGTCACCTGTATCGTCAGGTAAAGATAACATTGGTGCTTCACTCAGTCTTTTCTAGAGTTCCTTAAAACTCTCTTCACACTTCTCCGTCCAGACAAATTTTACCGACTTCTTCATTAAGTTCGTTAATGTTCCCGCTATCTTTGAAAAATCTTGGATAAATCGTTTGTAATAGCCTTCCAGTCCTAAGAAACTTCATACTTCGGTCGGTGACTTTGGTTGTTCCCAATTCTGAACCGCTTCCACCTTCGCTGGATCCACAGAAATTCCGTCCTTGTCGATCACGTGACCCGTAAATTAAACTTTTCCTAACCAGAACTCACATTTCGAGAATTTTGCGTATAAATTATCCTTCCTCACACCCCCAACACTAACCTTACGTGTTTAGCATGATCTTCCTGAGTGTTGGAATAGATCAAGATATCATCTATGAACACAACTACGAATTTATCTAAGTATTGCTTGAATACCCGATTCATCATGTCCATAAACGCTACTGGCATATTTGTTAACCCGAATGACATCACCAGGAACTCATAGTGACCGTAACGAGTCCTGAATGCTGTCTTAGGTACATCCTCCTTCCTCACCTTTAACTAGTGATATCCCGTCCTCAAGTCGATCTTAAAAAAATATTTTGCTCCCTTCAATTGATCAAATAGATCATCTATCCTAGGTAACGATTACTTGTTCTCAATAGTCGATACTTAGTCTCATCGATCCGTCCTTCTTTTTCACAAATAAAACTGGTGTTCCCCAAGGAGACACACTCGATTGAATATACTTTCTATCCAATAACTCCTGCAACTGTACCATCAACTCCTTCATTTCTTCCGGTGCCATTCTATAAGGGGCTTTCAAAATCGGTGTCGTTCCCGGTACTAAATGTATAACGAATTCGACCTCTCGATCCGGCGGAAGTCTTGGCAATTCCTCCAGAAATACATCCAAAAATTCGTTCACCACTAGTATCTGTCCCATCTCCATCCCTGCTTTCTGCGTATCGACGATATGGGCCAAATATCCTACACATCCCTTTCTTAGTAACTTTCTCGCTTGCATCATCGTCAGACAACTTGACTGTCTCGGTGACCTACTTCCATAGAACGCTACCTTTGACTAATCTGGAGTCCTAAGGTTTATACACTTCTTCTGGCAATCTATCATCGCTCCATGGTTAAATAACTAATCCATTCCTAGAATTACATCAAATTCTCCTAATTGAATTGGAATCAAATCCACAGGTAACTTATATCCCCTGATGTCTACAACACAATTTCTATAGACATGGCTAACAGAAATTATTTCCTTATTAGCAACTTCTATGTTCATAGGATATTCTAATTATTCCTGGGGTAAGTTTAATCATTGGGAGAATTCATGCGATATGAAGGAACAAGTAGCACCCGAATCAAATAATATATTAGCAAATATATCATTGATCAGAATGATACCTGAAACCACATCCCTGGATGCGACCGCATCCTGAATCGTCATGTTGAAAGTCCTTGTTGTTGGTCGATTATGAGTTGGTGGTCCATTAATCGTGAGATTCCCACCGCTGGGTCCCCTTCCTCCATTTCCTCCTACTGTGTTCTTCTTTGGGCAATTCCTTGCCCGATGATCCAATGCTCCACAGTTGAAGCATCCATTTCTATTAGGTGCAGAGCAATTGGGAGAGATGTGAGAGATTCCTCCCACACTCCTTGCATGCCTCAGTTCTCTTCTTTGCTTCCCCTGGTTTTCCCCTAGAGTTTCCCGAATTGAATTTGTTGCTGCTACTGTTGTTATTGTTCCACTTCCTCTTGTTTGCACCACTACTGCTGCTACCTTCCCCACGATTCCCTCCTTCATTCTTCTTCTTTTTCTCCTTGTTAAATTTCATCAGGGCCTCACTTCCGCCCTCAGCGATTATAGCTTTCTCCGGGAGAGTCATGAAAGCTATTAAATGCTGAATACTCGAGAGTCTACTATATAGCCATGGTTTGAGACCTCGCTCAAAT
Source organism: Panax quinquefolius (assembly GCA_020205615.1). Taxonomy (NCBI): domain Eukaryota; kingdom Viridiplantae; phylum Streptophyta; class Magnoliopsida; order Apiales; family Araliaceae; genus Panax; species Panax quinquefolius. Next base: position 56,360,516 of record CM035172.1, on the reverse strand, counting down.
CTCCTCGCTTTTTCTATCCTCGATTGTCAACTTTGGAGGTATGAAACCTCGCTAGCTTCGTTGAATTTTACGGCATATTAAGGTATGCGTCATGTCTTCTTTGCTTCGCTCTAGGAATCGCATCTCCATGCGACTCAGATACTAAACCAGAAATAGTTCTAAAAAAAGATTTTCTTAAACCCTTCCCAAGGTATCACACCTTCTCCATTACAGTCCGGTTGGCCTCCCACTGTAAATTAGCTTCACCCTTCAAAGATATAAGTGGCGAAGATTTTTTCGATCATCACCTACTCAGATAGGTGAACGCCTTTTCGATTTCCTTGACCCAAGTTTGAGCTTCGAAGGGTTCAATGGTTCCTTTGAACTCAGCGGGTCCCGCGCTCTTGAAGTCCTTGAAGTGTGCCACTTGGGTCGCTAGAGGGTTATTGGCATTCGGGGTTCGATTCTGAAGTGCCCCACTAACATGTCTACAAACTGCTGCATAGGGTTCGGTGGATCCCCAACATTAGCGCCTGACCCCTCGGGTGTTTGACGACGTCTTCCTCTAGCCATCTATCTGTTTAAAATGAACTTAATGTTAATATCTTATAACTTACACTACAGAATATATCATTCATAAGAAGAGAACTTAATCATCACATCACATACTTAAATAAAGCATATTTATTTATAACCATAGCACCTAAGGTATATCATCATCTTATGGCATTAAGCCATTTACATCACTTAAACCAAAGTACTTGATAAAAACCAAAACCAAGTTTTACTTCATAGCTATGCGTTCTATACGCTAATAGTAAAAGTTCATCACAAATAAACTAAAGACCCCGCCTAATGGCGTCTTCATGCTCCTCATCCGCTATCTCCAGTACTTTCCCTCGGCTTATAACACGTCTAGACCGGTGCTCCTCACTTGGAAAGTGATGCACCCTATGCTGGAACCTTCCATGTGCTGACTTAAACGCGTACTTCATCTTGTCTATCTTAACCTTCTTATCTCTCACCTCTCCTTCTAACTCGCCAGTTAGCTTCTCGGCCCGAACACGGTCTCTCCTCTCATCTCCCCATAATGTAGTAATAATCTGATTGTCAGTTTGGAGACCTTGTATCCTCGAATCTAACCCATTAATGGTATGTCCAAGTGGGTCCTAATAGCTTCTTTCTCATCCTTTAGCCTATCCGCCTTCTTGTCTGATGCCCGCAGCTTGTCAGCCAGATCCCCGTTCATAATTTTCAGGTCGTGCACCAATGCCTCAAGAAATGCTGCAGCTTGCTGCTCCCCCTGATACAGCTCCTCCAACTCATGGACCTTGTCGTCCAACTCCGTAATCCTATCCATCAACTCATCCAACAAAGTATCCACAGGTGCTTCTTCTGAGTCCTCCTCGGACTCCTCTCCCTCTTCGGGATAATCCTCTGGGTCTGAGTCAGCTGCTGCCTCATCTATAGGCTCAGGTACAGCTGTCACCAATTGCTCACTCACAACGTGGATATCTCTAACCTCCTCTTCTCCTGACATCCTTCAAACAAGACAAAATAACTCGGATAGTATTTTAATATAGATGTTTTTGTTTTTAGAAAATGAAATAGATTTGACACAACCCCTAGAACTCTATATGAGTTCATCTCCTTATTTTCTCCACTAACTTCCCTAAGGTTATAGTCTAAGGTTCCCCACCTAAGGTTTATAACCTATTGCTTTGATACTCAACTCGTGACGCCCCAAATCTGGTGTAACATCGATTACAGGACAAGGTGCTCACGATACAACATACATCATCATCTATCTAAGCAACTCTAACAATAATAATAAAAATATTAACTATTACATACTTATTCAAAATAAAGTCCCAAGTCTTTACAACCTTTAAAAAATACTGCAACTTAAACTTAGCGTTTATCGCTACAATACATCATATGCGGAAATATACTTATTACAGAAATAACTCTCATCATTTCATCTTAGACTTTCCCTTGTCCTTGCCCGATCCCTCAGTGTTATCAGCCATAACTGAAAGGTTTAAGCAAGAATGAGCACAAATTGCCCAGCAAGTATATAAAGTAGTTTGAGAACATACATCAGAAGTAAAAGCATTAGTATGAATATTTCTCAACAGTTGAAATAAATATCAAGAGATAAACTGGAATATCAAGATAAGAGTTCTCAATAGCATACTAAGGGGTGTTAAATACCCTGAATATTACTTTGTTTCATCAAAAACCATCAGACGGTTTAACAATAAAATAGATTGTAAACAGTCTCTACAAGTACTCCAGGGGATCAGCCCATCGTACCCTACATTGTGCACAAGTATAAAGTTTAAACGCATAAGCGTAAATGTGACTATATGCCCGACATCAGTTACCCCGTTATCCAGGTTTTTCATCTTAGTTTCATGCGAGACCGCACCAAAGCAATTTGGATTGGTAGACTTAAATAGCTACAATGAATTTGGAATAGTTCAAATAATACAACATTTCCCATCTATAATATCTAACCGAATCAAATGGACAGATCGCATTCTTGAAAGCAGTTCATAAATAATTAAGAACTTTAAGGCATAAACAACTGAATTAATAATTGAGTAATCATCAATAGAACTTGCACTATATATAAGTTTGTACGAGTTACAACTTGCAACATACGAGACTTGTACACAATGAAAAATTGTACAAGTTAAGGGAACTTACATTCACTGCAATAAAGTGAATAAAGTTAGGAAACTTGCCTGATACGTCTTCTATAATTACTGCTATCTACTAGCCCTTCACGTAACCTATTCACATGTGTCACGTTAAGCAATTTGGTTCTCGAACATCACTTTGAAGTGTAATGGTTCCCTTTTATTTTAATAAAACGATTAAACTCACACGTATTCAAAAACAATTCAATTACATAACATGTTGCTACGTATAGGCCACGTGGTTAAATAAAAGAAACAGGGAAACATAAATTTGTGACATTTTTCGAACAAAAACCTCTATCAAAAATCTGCATAAAATATGCTTAAGGGTCTTAAGTCGAAAAACCTCATTTTCCATAATTATGACATCACATATTTAATTAAATTCATTTATCCATATAACATTATTTATATGAAACATACCAAATCAGTCTCAAAATATTTCTTTTCTGGGATTTTGTAGAATATAGTCCCACATTGAACATATATTTTTTCCGAAATTTTTAAAATCCATCTACTATTTTAAAATAGCCCATAATAGCCAAATATTCTTAGATTTTCAATAAATCGAGATTAGCTCCAAAAATTCTAAAATTTTTAGGGTTAATTCTTGTTATACACATGTACTTCCAGTAAAACTTTTGTAATATTTGGACTTATACACAGAGAGTTATTCGGGTATCTTTTCAAATAGTGTCCTTAACCGTAAAATTCATAACTCTCAAACCGTATGGCAAAAAATTCTCAAATTTTTACAGGACCTTCATATCTTCTTATAGTAATACTCCAAAGTTTTCCAGAATTTTTAAAGTACAAAACAGTGGACGAAAATGCGCCCGAGATAGACTGATCCAAACAGTCCCAAGAAAGACATCAAATTTTTGTTTCTTGCAGCCATTTTTGCGATTTTATTCCCACTAATCTATAGATAATATGACCATGATACTTGGACACAATAAACTTCATATAACAAGGTATTTTAAAAAAAATATAACATTCATAAAACTAGCATGCTAAGACCACAAACTAACTCCATAGAAAAACGTGCCAGGTTTTCTACAGATTTTGTTATGAACATGCTTGCTTACGATTTTCATAACTTCCTCATTATAACTCCAATTCTAACGAAATTTGGACATGTTGTACCTCATGCTACATACTATTTTATAAAATTATTACATACACTAATCGGGTGATAGAAACCATGAATCCAAGGCTCCGAAAAACCCGAAAATCACAGATTACACTTTTTAACCAACTTTGATAAAAATCATGATTTTGCTTCTAGCATGCAATTAAATTGTTCCTAATGTCCAGATCAACTACTCTCACATGTTTTCACATTTCACAACATCAAACTTCAACAAATTGTTTGCAAAAAGGTATATAAAGCATATTCTCTAATTTTTACTTAAGAACATGGAAAAGAGAGTTCATGGCTTACCTCTTTGATGAATTCTACTTGCTCGAACTCCTTCAATGATTCTCCTTGCTTGATTAGTCTCTAAAAACTCCAAAATTCGCCACCCTCTCAAGCTCCTTCCTTTCTCACTCTCAACTTCACTCGCGGTAGGATTTTTACAAAGAGGAAGAAGAGACTTGGATTGGGAGTATATATAAAACATGTTATCAATTGATTTTCCTAGCCCTTCCATCTCCAATATAAGTTATATGTTTTAAGTATATTGTATAAATTTAATTTAGTATGGGGTGGGGGTTAGAGAAAGGAAAGGTCTTGGTTTGTAAAGAGTTTGTAACTCCCTCCCCCCTCATTACCTTATAATTTTAATACTCCCCTCTCTTGTCCCAATTTGGTTGCCATGTAGGCCCCACGGTTGCTGAACTTTTCTATTAAAATATTACTATAATCAATTTAATCGTTTAATACACTATTTTGACCATTTTACCCTCCGTAACCAAACGTTTCGATACTAATATCGATTCTTACTAATTTGACATTCCGGATGTCATGGGACTATCCATTTCGTCAAATTAGCCTCCAAAATTTGTAGTTGACTTTTTCCTTAAAAAAGTCAACAGTTGACTTTGACCAAAAAGTCAACCGTGACACTTTTTCGTGACTATAGTCTATCCTGACTAATTTTGACGTTCCAAAGTCGAATACGCAGTCCGCGTCTCTAAATTCCGCTCCGAACTCCAGTTCATGATTTAATACCAACCCACGTAATAAATAGAATTAATTCCTTACTTAATCAATTTAAATAGTTAAATAAAACTAAGCAACCCATTTAAATACATCTCATCACATATCTGAACATAACACATATACATCTAATAAATGAAATCACACAAGTTTCACATAAGTTCGTTTATTGATAATTATTAAATTACATAGAAAATTTCGGATAATTACATTTGTATATATCACCCATAACTATAATATTTTATCAATTTAACCATTTAATGAATAAAAATATAAAAAATTGAATACTTTCATTTCAAAAATTCTAGTTCATATAATATAAAATTAAAATATATTATAATAATATATTTTAATTAATATATTCTCGGAGGAGATAATTATAATTTCACAATAAAATATTTTAAACTTTCTACAAATATCTCATACTAAAATTCCTCAATTTATATCAAAATTGAATAAACATTTACTTATCATATCTATCAACAAATTTTATTTTATCAATTATTTACAACTCTTTAATCTTTCAATAATTATTCCTAATTAATATTATAGAATCACAATATTGACAACCAGATCGTTCCCAGGAAGAGGGGGCTTTTCGATAAGGATTTCTCCTTACTGGCGCGCAATTATATAACCTAACCTCTTTTCTCGACATAACTTTGTAGACATTGTTAATAATGCTATCTAATAATATCATTTCAATAATATATGTGACAATTATTGATTTAATAATGAGAAATACTATTCAGTTGTTACTCTGACAATTATTTAGTTAATAATATGAAATACTATACAATTATCACTGTAGCAATTATGGAATCAAACATTGAGTGACTCTTTACGTAACCATCAATAATCAGAGATATTGTGGGCTACTGTGTGCCATTGTGCAATACTGCGTACTACTATAGAATAACGCGTATTACTGTACTTTTATCACCGAGTATTTCAACAGTTTAACGGTAACAATCTTGAAGTTATTTTTATAAAAAGGTTATTTTTGTCGCTTTCTATATCCGACAGTTACTCCGTTATGTGGGGTCCACCAATGATTGCGACGTTGTGTCGCCCGCAAAATAGGTATACATCACCTATTCTGAGTCGCCAAATACATGGTACATAAATCAAATACAAACTTCCTTTATACAATATGACAACACCGTAGCTTAGAGTTTTTACACGAATATTGTCTCATAGAAATTATTCAAACTCAAATGAAGTCCTCATTACATTTATTATCACACTATTTCATAAAATAGTGAGGACTACTATAGCCACCATCTCGGACCGTCACTCTATTCCCCGACTAGTCCCGGCTACGTTCTCATTTCCAGAGGAGAACAATGAAAGCAAAAGAGTGAGCTCAACTAGCCCAATAAGAAATATTATGACTAAGATAATGCAGAATAAATTATCGTTAGCCTTCAACAACGTTAAACTGATAAAAATATAATAAACATCAAGTTTAACTGCAGCGGAACAAGCAATCCATTAGAAGAGTCAAGTAGAGCATGATATCTACTATCTTCTATGATTTAAAAAAGTTTATCATCAATTTTATCGCTAAGACTCAGCTTAATAATTAATCCACATCATCGAATCATTCCTGCACTACGGCCAATGATATTTATTAGTATCACAACCACGAATTATCCATGCACTACGGGCCAAGGATATTCATATTTTCATCAATGGTCATGATCATACCAACAACTGTCCATCAATACACTACGGGCCAATGATGACTTTTACCACATCCTTTGTAACATTATGATTATGATTATACCGAATAATCCCTGGTCATAATCATACAAATCAATAGTACATCTATGCACGTAAGCCACATATGACTTTTATCACAATATAAGCATAAGGATGATGACAATAATATAATAATTTAATCAAACGAGATCAAGGATAAATATTAAAGACTTTAAATTTATTCAGAGTTTAAAAATATCCAAATTGTCAACATGATACTCCTTTGTGAAGTAAAATTCAAGAATAATATTCATGTATCAAAACTAATCTTAGACAGAAAAGAAATCAATTTTTATCGTGAATAGTATCATGTGAATAGTATTTCGGGAATAGTACCCCGTGAATAGTACCCTGACATGAAAAATGCCCTGAATACCCGAGTGAATAGTACCTGAGTGAATAGTAACCCATAAATAGTAACTCGGTATAAAAAGTACCCCGAATCATCGGGTGAATAATATTCGAGTGAATAGTAACCGAGTGAATAGTAATCCATGAATAGTACCCCGGGTAAAAATATTGATATTTAATAAGAAACTTCGGATCAATATTGCAATGAAACGATACTGGATGAATCACAAAACTCAAGGATATTCCACTAATTTCAGGAATTATTGAAGCAATACTTACCATAGTAAGTTTAGATTTAAGAATATGAAGAGAAATAATATATGAAAATGCAAATGGGTTTTCACCTGCCATGCGGTAGTCCGCGTAGACAGGTTATGCCCACATAATAATAAAGAATGGAATAACAAAAGATTTCACCATGCATGCGGTAGTCCGCGTAGACAGGTTATTCCCATAGAATAATAAAGAATGTAATAACAAAAGATGTGACGCCCCCAAAATAGGTATACAACATCCATTCCGAGTCGCCAAATATATGGTACAGAAAGCAAACTATAACTTCAATAATACAATTGTCGTGCATAATACGACAACACATACTGTGAGTTTAAATACAAATATCGTCTTCTAGACAATATCCACACTCAAATAAGTCCTCATTACAATTATTCAAACACTATTTTACAAAAATAGCGAGGACTGTTAAAACATCTTTCTAGAACCATCACTCCATACCCCGACTAGATCCTGCTATGTTCTCACCTCCTGAGAAGAAAAATGGAACAAAAAGGAAAAGGGTGAGCTTAACTAGCCCAGTAAAGAATATTATGACTAAGATAATATAAAAAAATTTATCATTAGTTTTCAACAGGGAAAAATCTGATAAAATATAATAGACAACAAGTTTTAGATCAACAATCGCAATGTAAACAACAATCCATTAGAAGAGTCAAGTAGAGAATGAGTTCTACTATCTTCTAAGATTTAAAAGTCCATCATCAATATTTTATCCTCGTAATAACAATCAATATACATCTTTAATCAATATTCATCTTGCACTATGTGCCAAAGATATTCATTCAGATCACCACCAATTGGTCATGTTCATCTCAACACTGCTCATCTTTGCACTACGGGCCAAAGATATTCATCAATAAATCATTCATCTTTGCACTACAAAGCCAAAGATATTCAAGAATATCATCATTTAGGACCGAGGATGATGAAAATATTTTAAAAAAACGAATCCAAGTGAGACGGAAGGACAAATAGTAGGATTCAGATAACCGTTTATCCAAGATCAATAATACTCCATAATAACCAATTTTGAAGCAAAATTCAAGAATAAAGATCAAAACATGGATACAATCAAAGATAGTAACCATAATAGACCTCTTGGACAAAAAAAGAAAATTTCATTTTTCTAATGAATAAATAGTCCAGATATCGTGAATAAGGGCAGACACGTGAATAGTAACCCCGATACAAAAAAGTTTCAAATTTGATAAAAACGTTCACCAATATTTTAAGATAATGATATTGAAGAAAATAATATCATTTAAGAAGAAAATAACATCCCTTACCTCAAAATAACCATACTTTTGACTGAATTTCGGATATAGTGCTGACAGAAACTTGTACCGAATAGTAACTTTCAAAGTATCTAAATACTCACAAAAATATGCTCGATAATCTAGAGAGAAAGAAAACTTGTTTCAGGTGTGATTTTCAATTCTAACCTAAGCGTCTATTTATAAGAAAATACTAGAACGCCAAAGGAGACTAAAATAATAAAATATTATTATTATTATTCAATCTTCTATGCACACCCAATTTGATCAATCAAGCCAGCCAATTCTGAAATTCCCAGCAGCCCGCATGTTGTCAAACAAGAGTGGGTCCCACCCATAATTAAATAAAATCATTTTATTTTCTCAAACTTCAAGAATTCATAGAAAATAGCCTGTTTATCGTAAAAATACTAATTTTATGTCCATTTACATTGAAATCGAATTTCTACAACTTTGTAGCTTTGAGTTTTTCCAAATTCCAAACATAAAATATCCAAAATCCATAAACGGATGATTTTTAATACCTCCACACCGATAAAATACTGATAAAACACCTCAACATTAATTCCTTCATTTTTATCCACATAAAAATAAATATATCCATCATTTATATCCACATAAAATAAATATTTCCTTATCATATAAATTAATAATTAATTATTCACAAATAATATTATGTAATCACAATTATGATAAATTGCACTGCATTCTCTGTGAAAGAGGGGCTTTCAATAAGAATTTCTCCTTATTGGCGCAATTAGGTGACCAAACCTCTCCTCGATGTAACTTTCTAGACATTGCCAATAATGCTATCTAATAATATTATTCAAATAATATGAATTATTGATCCGATAATGAGAAATACATGCGTTGATAATTATCAAACAATAATAATATAAAATATCAACGCAAAGAATTATTGAATCAATAAAATAAAATATTGAATAAAGAATTACCGTAACAATTATCGAGTAGTGCCTTCTTCACGTAAGAATCAATAATCAAAAAATATCGCGTGCATCCACGCCAGACATCGTATTTTAACCACCGGTATTCCAACAAGTGTTAATTCAGTAATAACTACGCCGTTATTTATAAAAACTCAAACTTGTCATTTTCTTCATCCGACAGTTATTCTGTTATGGGGCCCACTAATGACTATGCCGTCGTACGAATATTCCCCGACAACAAGAATATTCCACGACCAAACGAATATTCCCCGACAACAATGATTATTTTATAACCACTTGCTTATTTTGCAAAATTTGCACATTTCACCCATAACCAAAATATTATATCAATTTAACACCTTATTATTCACAATAATAATTAGAGGAAATTCGATTTTATTTATAATAAGTTGGGGTCTTACAACCTCCTCTCCTTATAAAATTTCGTCCTCGAAATTGACGTACGTACCTGGTGTTTCGAAAAGGTGAGGATACCTCCCTTTCATATCTTATTCCAACTCCCAGGTCATTTCTTTAATAGCATGGTTTCTCCACACAACCTTAACTTGTGGTATAACCTTCGTGCGTAGGACATGCTATTTCCTATCCAAGATCTTAACAGGTACTTCTTCATACGTTAAATCTTTGGCTATCTCGTTTGGTTCTAAAGCAATAATATGGTTTGGGTCTTTCACATATTTACAAAGCATAGATATGTGAAAAACATTATGAACACGAGACATACTTGGGGGTAATGCGAGTCTATAGGCCACATTTCCTATTCGGTCAAGAATCTCAAATGGACCAACAAATCTTGGATTGAGCTTTCCTCTCTTTCCAAATCTTGTGTCTCCCTTCCATGGAGCAATACGTAACAGTACATGATCTCCAATACTATACTCCACGTCCTTTGTATGAAGATCAACATAACTCTTTTGTCGTTCTTGTGAGGTTTGAATACGTTGTCGAATCATTTGGATCTTTTCTGTAGTCATGCGTACTAATTCTGGTCCCAACAACGTTGCTTCTCCCACCTCATCCCAGCATACTAGAGAATGACACTTTCGTCCATATAACGCCTCAAATGGAGCCATGCCTATACTTGCTTGATAACTGTTATTGTAGGAGAATTCTACCAATTTCAATTACTTATCCCAACTCCCTTTGAAATCTAGGACACAAAGTCTTAATAGATCTTCAAGAGTTTGAATAGTTCTCTCTGATTACCCGTCCGTTTGAGGATGGTATGCCGAGCTGAATTGTTAATCCATGACCTTAGCTTTCTGCAAGCTAACCCAAAATCATGAAGTGAATCTTGGGTCATGATCCAAAACTATGGATACTGGCATGCCATGCAATCGCACAATCTCATTCACGTACATATGAGCAAGACGTTCAAGGGAATAAGTCTCACGTATCGGTAAGAAATCGGCAGACTTGGTTAATCTATCAATAATAACCCAAATCGCATCTATGCCTTGAGAAACTTTGGGAAGACCTGTAACGAAATCCATAGTAATGTGTTCCCACTTCCATTCCGGAATCTCAAGTGGTTGCAATGGACCCTTTGGCACTTGATGCCCGCTTTACACGCCGACAAAGTTAAACACCCGAGATAAACTCCGCGATCTCTCTCTTCATATTATTCCACCAAAATGTATGTCGAATATCATGATACATTTTGGTACTCCCAGGATGGATTGCAAACGGTGTGTTGTGTGCCTCCATCATGATTCTATGCTTCAAATCAGAGTCGTTAGGAACACAAAGTCTGGAGTTGAATCTAAGTATTCCTTCTTCATCGATTCTCGCTTCTGGAATAGCTCCTTCTTGCACTTTCTTCTTCATACGTATCAGCTCCAGGTCCGTAGCTTGAGCAGCTTTAACTTTATCGATTAAAGTCGGTTCTACTCGTATATTCGCCATCATCATGTGGGTCCCTGGAGTCTTTAATTCTACCTCCATCCTTTGCAAGTCATGACAATATCAGACGACAATATCACTCGTGACTCACATATGATCTTTTACTCAACGCGCCACTACTACGCTCGCTTTTTCCAGGATGATATTGAATAGTGTGATCATAATCTTTCAATAGTTCAAGCCAACGTCGTTGCCGCATGTTGAGTTCTTTTTGGGTGAAGAAATATTTGAGGCTTTTATGGTCCGTATAAATCTCCACTTTCTCCCCATACAAGTAGTGTCTCCAAATTTTCAACGCGAATACGACTGCTGCTAACTCCAGATCATGAGTAGGATAATTCCTCTCATATTCTTTGAGTTATCGTGAGGCATAGGCTATGACTTTCCTATGTTGGATGAGAACACATCCTAACCCTTTGCTCAAGCATTCAGATAGATAACAAATCCATCCGCATTCAGATGGTATTGCGAACATGTAAGCCGAAATGAGTCTCCTCTTGAGCTCTTGGAAACTCTTCTCACATTCCTCGCTCCATACTGAATTTTGTATCTTTCCAAGTCACTAAGTTAATCTGAGTAGCGATTCGAGAAAATCCTTCCACGAATCTCCGATAATAACCAAATTTAAGCCCAAAAGTCACGATTTTTGGATCACCGACTTTCGGTTGCTCCCAACTTTGTCAGATCTTCAATCTTCACCGGGTCAACAGATACTCCATGTTTTGACACCACGTGCCCAAGGAATGCTACTTCCTCAAGCCGTAACTCGCATTTCTTCAAATTGGCATAAAGTTTGTTTTCAAAGCTTTTTAAGTATCAGCTTCAAATGGTGCTCATGATCTTCACGGCTTTTGGAATAGATGAGGATGTCATCAATAAAGACAACAACGAACTGATCCAAATATTCCTTGAATACTTGGTTCATCATATCCATGAAAGCAGCAGGAGCATTAGTCAATCCAAAAGACATGACTAAGAATTCATAATGCCCGTACCGAGTTCTGAAGGCAGTCTTTGGAATATCCTCAGTTTTAATCTTCAGTTGATGATATCCAGAACGAAGATCGATCTTTGAAAAGAATTTTGCTCCTTGTAACTGGTCAAATAGGTCATCAATGCGAGGTAGCGGATACTATTCTTGATGGTGACATGGTTCAATTCTCAGTAGTCAATACAAAGTCGCATACTCCCGTCTTTCTTCTTTACGAATAAAAACAGAGCACCCCAAGGAGATGTACTAGGACGAATGAAACCGATGTCCAACAATTTCAGTAGTTGGACCTTTAACTCCTCAAGTTCAATAGAGCCATTCGATATGGGGTTTTAGAAATGGGTTTTGTCTGCGGTTCAAGATCAATAAAGAATTCAACTTCACGCTCGGGGTAGACCGGGAAGTTCTTCAGAAATACATCCGGAAAGTCAATAACAATAGGAATATTATTCAAATTTGATTGTCTTTATTCAAATCCATCACATGGGCTAAGAAAGCTTGACATCCGTTTTTCAATAAACGAATAGCTTTATGATTAGATATGACGGTGATTGATTTTAATGGTTTAGTTGTTTGAATTCGTATAACAAAGTTGGTTAGGAATATGAAAACTAACAACCTTATTTAAAACAATCAATTTTGGCATGATGAGTGGTTAACCAATCAACTCCTAAAATCACATCAAAAGCAAGTATCTTTAAAGAGATAAGATCAACAGTAATGTGATAGTGCCAACTTGGATTAAGCAAGATTTATAAACTGTAGATGTAACAAAGGTTTCACCCAACGGAGTTTCAACAGATAAGTCAAAGTCCAATTTCTCCGGAGTCAAGTTTAAACGTTGAGCACAAGCAGGAGAAATAAAAGAATGGGTAGAACCCAGATTCTAGTAAGGTATAAACTTCAAGAGTTCAAGATTAGCTTACCCGTGATCACCTCGTTTGGGTTCCTCACGTTTTGGCGAGCCACGACAAACGCTTCTTCCAGAACTACCGATTTCGGGATTTATCCGGATGACCCTTGGAGTCACCATCCCGTTGAACTTGGTTTTGCTACTGTAACAATCCCCGAGCTATGTGGCCTTCCTTTCCACGGTTGTAACATACCTTGGATTGTTGTGGACACCAATGATATGTCCTCTTTCCCGCATTTGTAACATCTAATCGCTGGCGGTCGTTCTCTTCCCTAGAAATTGTTGTTGGTGTTGGTGTTGCTGCTGGTGTCTTCACGTCATTGTTGAATCTCCTCTTTCTGAAATTTCGACTTAACTCACCTCTCCTATTATCATGGCCACGATGACCACCCGAGTGGTTACCACCTTTGTTCGTATTTTTCCCTCCTCGTTGGTTATCATCGCCCGATGATCGCTGTCACCCCAGATGACCCTGGTTGTGGTCCCTTGATTGAATATACTCACTATCTCGCTCTAATAATTGAGCCCTATTGACAACATCTCGAATACTGGAGAAAATTTATGAGAGATAAGGTATCGACGAATCTCTGGTTTTAGACCTCTCGAAACATCCTTGTCATTCGCTCCTCATTCTCTACCAAATGAGGTGCAAAACTCGGATAACTCGTGAACTTCACCTCGATCGGGACACCGTCATGTTGTTTTGTTCTAGTCGATAAACTCTACCTCCTTTTATACGACGAATACTTTCGTGAAAGTACTTGTCATTGAATTGTTTTGAAATGTTTCCCAAGACATGTTGAAAGTGCAGCAGTGGGGTACGCTTCACGCAGACTCCCACCAAAGAGTCCGCCTCCCGCTGAACATAAAGGTGGTGAATGGAACCTTCTGTTCCTCCGCATCCCAAGACATCGAATATCTTGGTAATTTGTTTGACCCATGTTTTCGCCTTGATCGGATCCGGCTTTCCAATAAATTCTGGTGGTCCCAAATCCTTGAACTCGCTTGGTTGCGGATGACATTAAGCGTTGCTATCACTTCCACCCGTATTTTGTACACGAAGTCTCTCGTCGATTTTTGCATGAATCGCAAAAAGCTCCTAAACATTCCATCATTCATCATTTGCTCAGTAGTGTTGTTTATAGGAGGAATATTGTCTTCTGTTCAGACGTTCTCTCGGGTTTGTAACTAAAGGTTGTTCCACATTCTCATACACTCCATTGTTAACGTTGTCAGTAGCCATTCTAAAATACTGCCATAAAACAAGGGTTAATTAAACAAATTAACATATCACATAATATCCCTATATTATTACTGACCAAAAAATAAGCTTAGATAGGACACACTAGCTGAAGGATTTACTCATCTCTCCCTCCTAGTTCTATTCCCCGATCTCCGCTAGAGACCATATCCCTAAGCTTTGATATACCAACTATGACGCCCCAAAAAATAGGTATACAACACCCATTCTCGAGTCGCCAAATACATGGTACAGAAAGTAAACTACAACTTCAATAATACAATTGTCGTGCATAATACGACAACACATATGTGAGTTTAAATACAAATATTGTCTTCTAGATAATATCCACACTCAAATAAGTCCTCATTACAATTATTCAAACACTATTTTAAAAAATAGTGAGGATCGCTAAAACATCTTTCTAGAACCATCACTCCATACCCTGACTAGATCCTGCTATGTTCTCACATCCTGAGAAGAAAAATGGAACAAAAAAGAAAAGGGTGAGCTCAACTAGTCTAGTAAAGAATATTATGACTAAGATAATATACAACAAATTATCACTAGTTTTCAGCAGGAAAAAATCTGATAAAATATAATAGACAACAAGTTTTAGATCAACAACTGCAGCGGAAACAACAATCCATTAGAAGAGTCAAGTAGAGAATGAGTTCTACTATGTTCTAAGATTTAAAAGTCCATCATCAATATTTTATCCTCAGAACAACAATCAATATACATCTTTAATCAATATTCATCTTGCACTACAGCCAAAGATATTCATTTGTATCACCAGTTGGTCATGTTCATCTCAACACTGCTCATCTTCACTTGGGCCAAAGATATTCATCAATAAATCATTCATCTTTGCACTACAGGCCAAAGATATTCAGTAATATCATCATTTAGGACTGAGGATGATGAAAAATATTTTAAAGAAAAACGAATCCAGTGAGACAGAAGGACAAATAGTAGGGATTCATATAACCGTTTATCCAAGATCAATAATACTCCATAATAACCAATTTTGAAGCAAAATTCAAGAATAAAGATCAAAACATGGATACAATCAAAGATAGTAACCATAATAGACCTCTTGGACAAAAAGGAGAAAATTTCATTTTTTCTATTGAATAGTGCCAGATTCGTGAATAAAGTCAGATCACGTGAATAAGTATAATTGAATAGTAACCCCACACAAAAAGTTCCAAATTTGATAAAAACGTTCACCAATATTTCTAAGATAATGATATTGAAGAAAATAATATCATTTAAGAAGAAAATAACATCCCTTACCTCAAAATAACCGTACTTCTGACTGAATTTTGGATATAGTGTTGACAAAAACTTGTACTGAATAGCAACTCTCAAAGTATCTAAATACTCACAAAAATACGCCGATAATCTAGAGAGAAAGAAAACTTGTTTCTGGTGTGATTTTCAATTCTAACCTAAGCTGCCTATTTATAGGAAAATGCTAGAACAGCAAAAGAGACTAAAATAATAAAATATTATTATTCTTATTCAATCTTCTACGACACCCAATTTGATCAATTAAGCCACCAATTTCGAAATTCGGCTGACCCACATGTTGTCAAACAAGAGTGGATCCCACCCATAATTAAATAAAAATCATTTTATTTTCTAAAACTTCAAAGTAATTCATAGAAAATAGCCGTTTATCGAGAAAAATACAAATTTTATGTCCATTTACGCACGAAATCGAATTCTCTACAACTTTGTAGCTTTGAGTTTTCCAAATTCCAAACATAAAATATCCAAAATCTATAAACAGATGATTTTTAATACCTCCACACCCGCAAAAAATCTTGATCAAACACCTCAACATTAATTCCTTCATTTTTATCCACATAAAAAATAAATATATCCATCATTTATATCCACATAAAATAAATATTTCTTTATCATATAAATCAATAATTAATTATTCATAAATAATATTCTGAGAATCACAATTATGACAACGAAAGCCATTCTCAGAAAGAGGGGCTTTCAATAAGAATTTCTCCTCATCAAGCGCAGCGCAATTAGGTGACCAAACCTCTCCTCGATGTAACTTTCTAGACATTGCCAATAATGCTATCTAATAATATTATTCAAATAATATGAATTATTGATCCGATAATGGGAAATATTGTGCGTTGATAATTATGAAACAACAATAATATATAAAATATCAACGCAGCAATTATTGAATCAATAAAAGAAAATATTGAGCAGTAATTCTTGTAATAATTATTGAGTAGTGCCTTCTTACGTAAGAATCAATAATTCAAAAATCACATGCATCCACGCCAGACATCGTATTTTAACCACCGGGTATTCCAATAGTGTTAATTCATAATAATTACGTAGATTATTTATAAAAACTCAAACTTGTCATTTTCTTCATCCGACGAGTTATTTTGTTATGGGCCCACTAACGATCTGCTTGGCGTTGCATTTAATATTCCCCGACAACAAGAATATTCCACGACCAAACGAATATTTCCACAACAACAATGATTATTTTATAACCACTTGCTTATTTTGCAAAATTTGCACATTTCACCCATAACCAAAATATTGTATCAATTTAACACCTTATTATTCAAAATAATAATTAGAGGAAATTCGATTTTATTTATAATAAGTTAGGGTCTTACAAAAGATTGCACAATACATGCGGTAGTCCGCGTGTAAATAGGTTATTCTCATAGAATAATAAAGAATGGAATAATAAAAGATTTCACTATGCATACGGTAGTCCGTGTAGACAGGTTATTCCCACAGAATAATAAAGAATGGAATAACAACCCTTACGAGTATTGAAAGAAATAATTTTCTTCATGAATATGAAAGAAATAATACCCCTTACGAATACAACAAATAATATCCCTTACGAATATTGAACGAAGATAATATTCCTTACGAATATGAAAAATAATATCGTAAGTTAATATGAAATAAATAACATCCCTTACCTTAATAGAAGAGTGAATACTGAAGTAGGGTAGTAGTAGACTACTCTTTTTCTTGCTCTCTATAGTTTCTCTCTCTAGAGTTTCAGTGAATTCATAAGAAATAATGAAGGAATGAGCTTCTATTTATAGAAAAAAGGATTGAATAGTAACTAATTCATGAACGGTCTAGATTAATTCACTTTTAAACAGACGGTCCATATTGATTTACTATTAAAATTTAAAGCAACGGTCCATATTGATTTACTATTAAAACTTTAAACTAGCGATCCATATTGATTTACTATTATAACTTCAACCAACGGTCTGAAAAATTAGCACATCTCCTCATGGAATAATAAGCCAAACTTATAACAAATACCTCATAACAAACCCCTCTATTTATATCAAATATTGAATAAATATTTACCGCAAATCACTTATCTTTAATAAACACATTTTTAATCTATTAACAATTATTCATCATTAATATTATAAACTCATAATATTTAACAACCGGATCATTCCGAGAAAGAGGGGATTCAGATAAGGATTTCTTGGCGTGCAATTAGGTGTAGAACCTCTCCTCGATTTTGAACTTTCTAGACATTGTCAATATTGCAAATAATAATATGAATAACTTTGTCGTCTCAATTATTGATTTAGTAATATAAAATATTATGCGTAAGAAGATCGTGTGATAATAATTGAATCAAATAACGTGAGATCTTATGCAACAATTCATGTAGTAATAATTGAGAATAAGCGGTGACTTCTCACGTAAGCATCAATAATCCATACCGTGTGCTACTATGCAACCACGCCAGTATTACTATTCTTTACCATAGAGTATTTCAACAGGTTTAAGGGTAAAACTTTCATAGTTATTTTTATAAAAGATAATTACATCATTTTCTAACTCGAAAGTTATTAGTTGTGGGTTCCAATTAATGATGGTGTCGTCGCATCTGAATATTCCCTGTTAAAACGAATATTCCCCGACCAATCGAATATTTTATAACCACTTGCTTACTTTGCAAAATTTATAAATATTACCCACAACTATAACATTATATCAAATTCTTACCATAATATTAAAAAATATAATTCGAAAAAAATTAATCTTTATTCATAAAAGTTGGGGTCTTACAGACGTTATACGAATATTCTCCGACCAAACGAATATTCTCCAGCAACTGTTTACTTTGTATAATTTGCACATATCACTCATAACTATAACATTTTATCAATTTAACCATTTACTGAATAGAAATATAAAAAAAAATTAAATACTTTCATTTCATAAAATTTGGGGTCTTACAATATAAAATTATAATATATTTGAATGAATATTTTATCGGAGGAGATAATTATAATTCCACAGAAAAATATTTCAAACTTTCAACAAATATCTCATGCTAAAATTCCTCCATTTAAATCAAAATTGAACAAATATTTACTTATCATATTTATCAACAATTTTTATTTTATCAATTATTTAAAACTCTTCAATCTTTCAATATTTATTCCTAATTAATATTATAGAATCATAATATTGACAACCAAATCGTTCTCAGGAAGGAAGGGACTTTTCGATAAGGATTTCTCCTTATTGGCGCGCAGTTATATAACCTAACCCCTTTTCTCGATAGAACTTTCTAGACATTGTCAATAATGCTATCTAATAATATCATTTCAATAATATGTGTGACAATTATTGATTTAATAATGAAAAATACTATTTAGTTGTTACTGTGACAATTATCGAGTAAATAATATGAAATACTATACAATTATCACTGTAGCAATTATTGAATCAAACACTGAGTGACTTCTTACGTAAATATTAATAATCAGAGATACTGTGCACTACTGCAGGTGCTATCGCGTGCAATACCGGCGTAATCTTTGTGGAACAACGCGTATTCGCATTACTTTTATCACCAGATATTTCAACAATTTAACGGTAACAATCTTGCCATTATTTTTGTCGCTTTCTATATCCGATAATTATTCCGTTATGTGGGGTCCACCAATGATTGCAATGTCGTATGAATATTTCCCGACAAAAAGAATATTCTCCGACCAAACAAATATTCTCCAGCAACTGTTTGCTTTGTATAATTTGCACACATCACTCATAACTATAATATTTTTTCAATTTAACCATTTAATGAATAAAAATATTCAAAAAATTAAATACTTTCATTTCATAAAATTCAGGGTCTTACAAGAAGTTCCATTCAGCCTAAAAGATAATGCAGAAATGAAAGTGCATAAAGTAAAGAGAGACAATAATTTTTAAGTGGTTTGGAGCACAAAGATCTCCCAGTCCACTAATCTTCTACTCCATGTTTGCCTAATTTTATACTAGCACAACACGCAATTTTACGCGATTAAAAATATTGCATATAACAAGGAAGGTATCGTTCCCACGGAGAAAAACAGCAAGTTATACTAACAACTACCAACTTTGTATTAAACCTATTTTATTAAACCTATTTTATTAAACCTCTGATCAAATCTGCAAATTTAGAAAATAACTACCTATTATCCCAAGATTGAAATCAAATAAAGAGGACTTATGATTAAAATTCCCCTTAATGTTTCACTGGAATGAATACATTTCCTATTAAGTTACGTTAACTGCTCCAGATTGTTAATCAAGAACTCATCAATATTTATAACCATCTTTTGATGCATCATAAACGAATCAACTTAAATCCACAGATGAAAAAATTAAGATGAACACCTAGTTAACTAATTCACTATATCTCTATGTGAATTATAATTAAAAAGTATCTGAAGCACATGTTCTCTTTTAGATTATATGCAGTATATAGGTATATCTCTATCCTAGATACAAATCACGAATTCCATCACATGCAGAAAACACAATCACATGCTATTATGATCAGATCTAAACCTATAATCCATCTCTCGAGTTCATATAGATTACCATGGTAATTATTGGTCAGATAATTAAGCAATTAATCACAAACAGTAATAGACAATACGATAATAATCAACAGAAACTAAAAAGGAAACATATCTATAAAAGTTATGCATTAAGTTCCATTGTAATCTTAAAAAGAAATTAGTTCAATATTGAATTAAAATCTATAATCCACAATTGTAATAGCATTCAAGAATACAAATTAAAAGATATAGAAGAGAATAAAAAGCGTAGTTGTAAGATCCCAACTTTTATGAATAAAGATTAATTTTTCTTGAAATATATTTTTGAATATTATGGTGTGGATTTGATATAATGTTATAGTTGTGGGTATTATTTACAAATTTTGCAAAGTAAGCAAGTGGTTATATAATATTCGATTGGTGAGAATATTCGTTTTAACAGGGGAATATTAAATGCGACGATGAACAATCATTAGTGGACCCCCTAATGGAAGTATTGTCGTAGTTAGAAAAGCGATGAATTATCTTTTATAAAAATAACGCTGAAAGTTTTACTGTTAAAGCTGTTGAACTACCCGGTGGTAAAGAAATGCGATGTCTGGCGTAGTTGCGTAGTAACACACGGTATTGATTATTGATGCTTACGTGAGAAGTCACCGAGTTATACTCAATTATTTCTCGATGAGTCACTTTGCATAATATCTCTCATATTATTGATTCAATTATTGTCACAGTATCATCTGCATAATATCTTATATTATTAAATCAATAATTGAGACGACAAAGTTATTCATATTATTATTTGCAATATTGACAATGCCTAGAAAGTTCTATCAAGGAGAGGTTTGGTCACCTAATTGCGCGCCAATAGATAGAAATCCTTATCGGAAAGCCCCCTCTTTCCTGGGAATAATCTGGTTATTAAATATTGTGAGTTATAATATTAATGATGAATAAGTTCATGTTGATTAAAGATGAAATTGATATTTCCATTGTGTTAGGATTATTAGTGTTAGTGGAAATCGACATCTATTTCGATAATAATGGATGTCTGAAGGTTATATTGACCAATCGGGTAATTAATCGGATAAATGAGCAATTAATTACTATTAATTCACATGCTTATACTATTTATTCACATGATTATACTATTGATTCATATGATGTACTATTAGGGGAGGTGGTGCAAGTTTAATAATACTTGCAGGACTAAATTAAAAATGAAAGAAAAGATGAAGGCATAATACTGTAATATTTCGAGCCCCAAAACGTGCAATTATCAAAACTATATTTTCCTATAAATATAAGCTCATTCGTCTTTCATTCTCACCAATTCACTAAGACTCACAAGAGCAATTATAGAAAGAGGAGCTATAGAGAGAGAAGCTTTAGAGAGAAAGTAGAAGAGAAGTCTGCCTCCTTTATTCTAGTATCCGGTCTTCTTACGAGGTAAGGGATATTATTTTTTTCAAGATTCATAGGAATAATATTGTCTTCCATACTCTGTAGTATGTGAGTAATATTATTTCATCTCGTATTCCTGATTATACCCTCATTTTGTTAAATTATTGCTTCTATATTCCGTGAAATTAGTAGAATATCCTTGAAATTCAAGTTTCATCTAGTATCGTTTCACAATGATATTTTCTCGCACATTCTTGTTAAATTTTAAGCTTTTTCATGCTTAGAATCTTGTCCATGAGTAGTATTCTTTTTATGGTACTATTCACAAAGTACTATTCACGGGGTACTATTCATAAAGTACTATTCATGGGTACTATTCACAAAGTACTATTCATGGGTACTATTCACAAAGTACTATTCATGAGTACTATTCATAAAGTACTATTCACTTGGGTACTATTCACCCGGGGAATTATTCATGACAAAAATTGATTTCTTTGCTGTCCAAATTATTTTTGATACAATATTATTCTTGAATTTTACTCCACAAAGCAGTATCATATTGATAATTTGTACATTATTGAATTTTGGATAAATTAAGTTATAATCTTTAAAAATTTGTCCTTTGCTTTCTTTTAATTGAATTCTTATATCATTGTCATCATCCTCATGCTTATATTGTGATAAAAGTCATCTGTGGTTTACGTGCATAGATGTAGTATTGATTGGTATGATTATGACTATGGATTTTTCGGTATAATCATGAGCGTAATGTTACAAATGATGTGGTAAAAAAAATCATCATTGGCCTGTAGTGCATTGATGGACAGTTGTTGGTATGATTATGACCAAGGATTATTCGGTATAATCATGACCATTGATGATTACATGAATATCATTGGCCCGTAGTGCAGGGATGATTCGATGATGTGGTTTATTTATTAATTTGAGTCTCAAATGATAAAATTGATGATAAACTTTTTAAATCATAGAAGATAGTAGATTTCATGCTCTACTTGACTCTTCTAATGGATTGCTTGTTCTGATGCAGTTAAACTTGATGTTTATTATATTTTATCAGTTTAACACTGTTAAAGGCTAATGATATTTATTCTGCATTATCTTAGTCATAATATTTCTTACTGGGCTAGTTGAGCTCACCCTTTTGCTTTCATTGTTCTCTTCAGGAAATGAGAACGTAGCTGGGAATAGTCGGGGAATGGAGTGACGGTCCAGATGTTTGCATTAGTAGTCCTTACTATTTAGTGAAATAGTGTGATAATAATTGTAATGAGGACTTTATTTGAGTTTGGATACTCTCTACGAGACATTATCCGTTTTGAAACTCTCAGCTACGTTTTGTCGTACTATATATAAGAAGTTTGTATTTAAATTCTGTACCATGTATATGGCGACTCAAGATGGGTGATGTATACCTATTTTGGGGGCGTCACAGTAGTACATTACTTGAATCTCTCCTGCAGCTCCTAAGTTGACTTCGCCTTGCTCCTTCAACTGCTTGAAGCCTTGTTCTCCTTCTCTCAAAACTAGTGTTTTTGTTCTAAATAGAATATAATAAAACTTACTAATTACAAACATCTATTAATAGTTTTCAGTCATAAATCCTAGTACAAATCTAAATTAAATATCAGATTACAACTTGAGTGGTTCACAAAGTCAAAAAGTCAGCATGTGTTCTTTTCTGCTTAGGCGCAGTTGCGCTTGAAATGACCTATAAGTGGGCGATGCAATGCCTGAACAATAGAGAGAGTTTTTAAGTTTCTAGAGTGGCGCGACTGCGCTGGATTCCTTCACTATTTGGGCGCAGTCGACGCTACATGTTTCTGGCCAATTCTTCTTCTTTTTCCTTGTTTCTTCCATTTGACACGTGCACTTCAGTTGCAATGCACCTTTTCTACAAAAATAACACAAAACACATGAAATATAACACAAAATAATAGAGATTAACAACAATCCAAGTCTAATGAGATCCGATTCGTAGGTATGAAATCCACTCATTAAATACCCCCAAACTTTAACCATTGCTTGTCCCCAATTTCAAGCAATGTAACACAATGATGCACATGGAAACTACTAACAAGCCTACAAATCAAGCAATAAACCAGTACATTATCTAACAACAGACCTCAAAGATATCACAAAGGTACCCAAATAGTATATCTAACCAATGTAAAGTTTATAACTCCAATTAATTAGTCAATCTATACCTGTCATCACCCATGTTGTGTGTGTGCTCATTAACCACTCGAACCAACCACAATTTAAGAACAATCACATAATGAGCTTCTTTGAAGCAACATTTCGGTTCCAATTCAATTAATTTTATGAACACTACAATTCAGACTAAGATTAAGCAATCACTAAATCTAGGTGTCCTCACGAGGTTTATTTCTAACATTTATTCTTCTATGAGTGCGTTTCGTGTTTACACTTAACTATGCAATGCTTAGTTCTTTTAGACTTTTCAAAGTTACCCTTGTAGCGAGATTTTGATCAGTGACTCCCAAACCAGTCGGTTTAGGGCAATGGGTGTTAAGATACCCCTACAGATCTAATCACCCGAGTGATTGGGGCCACAAAACCAAAATAGTCAAACTATTTATTTATGTCATATATATTTTCCTAGATTTTTCTACTTTTTTCCATATTTTTTTATATATATACCCCAAGATTCCCCCAAACTTATGTTCTTTCTTCATTTTAGCCTTTATTGACAGTTCATTTATTTCCTCAAAATTTAACTAATATTTCCCCCCCAGAAACAAATTATAAAACAACTTGAACTAGGTTAATCAAAACAGTCAATTATCATGTGCTATCCAGTTAACATGAGCTATAGACATATTAAGATTATCCTTATAACTAAAAACATAACTAAACATTAATTTTCAATACCGTTCAAGTTAAACTATAATACCAATCTTATCATAGACTGATCTAAAATATATACCAATCCATTGCTTAGATTCATGCAAACATACTATATGCAATCCTAACCCTAATATATATAATGCAACTAAACAAACAAATAACAGATAAAACTGAACAAATTAAAATGCTAAACTATTATGCAACACATAACTATATGCAACATGTATAAACATATGAATCTCCCCCCAAACTTATCTAATACAATGCCCTCGTTGGATAAAAACATATATAAAAGATCAAATAAAAGAACTCCCCTGATCAGAAGCATCATCATCATCCTAGTCATCTTATGTGAATCTGGAGGTGGGTATGATAGAGCAGCTCCATATGTGGGGAACTGAATAGGTGCAACCATGAGTACTTATGAAAAACATGGGACAAAGTCTTTGAGAACTGAGCTGTGAACGTCATTATCTTGTTCGAATGTATATGGCATCCATTCGTCTATTCATTCGCCACTCCATTCTATCTAGCCTCGCCTAGTACACATCTGCTGACATCACTGGGGCCTCAACAGGCTGCGGCGGAGCCTCCTTTTGCTGATGTGGAAGGGTAAACCAAGTTCCTCTAGGGCGGGACTCACCTCCGTCCCACACTTTATACTTTTGGATCTTAACATGGTCAACTGTGTTCTTTGAAAATTACATTGGCTCCGTAACATCCCATCTAACTCCTGTCGCTGCACATAAATGTGTAATCATAGAGGCATGAGGAATTCCCCCAGATGTGCCTCCCTGCAAGTACTTTCTAATGGATGCAAAAATTATCCACTCGACATCAATCTTCTTACCCCTCACAATACCAAACAATAGGAGAGCTCGGTCCTTGGTGACGTCATTCTGATGCCTTATTGGCATCAGATTGGGAAAGATAAAACTGTACCATGCCTTGACATATCTACTTAGGGCAGTGTGGGGAAAACTGATCTTTTCTATCGTTCCTTGTTTAGTTTCCCACACTGTACCAGGTTTGAACAAGATTCGGGTTACCTCCTTTAATTCATATCGCTAGGAATAAAGCCAATCTGGATCATCATCTCTGACGTTCGGTAGGTTAAATAGTGAATTGATGCTTTGACATGTGTAGGATACGGGATGAACCCTCACTATAACAATCCCATCTCTGACCTGTTTCGCGTTGGCATAAAACTCCTGGACAAGAGCTATCAGAGCTATCGGTGGGGGTTCTGTTAATTGTATCCAACAATGTTATAAGATCATATCCATCATTGACCCTTTATGTCTATCATCTGGGAGGAGACCCCTCTTAAGAACAAAGGTTTTGGCTTGCAGTACATCGAAGAAATACGTCTCAGCGTCAGCGCTAACAAACCGCGTGGCGTCGAATTCACGTTGCTCTTGGGCCCGTGAAGACTCTGCTCTGTTCCTTTTCGATGCCATGTGTACTCCTTCTAGTGGTTCTAAAAAATATCAACGCGTAGCCTCCCCTAAACTTGCTCAGGATGCTCACTATCTTGTTTCAGCCCTTTTATAAAACACCTAAAGTGCGTTGTGCTTTACCTCTGTTTTGGTCCTCTGTTTGTATAATGCAAATCAAGTGCAATAACACTCAACCAAGTACAATCACAACACAAGCAAAGAAATTTTCTTGAACAAACCCTAATAAACCATTAATTTTCCATGGACTTGAACACCCAATGTATGCCCAATTCCCCAAATTCCTTCAATTGAATGGTTACCTGTGATAAAGTTCCTCCCAATGCAATTCTCTGTTTAGTTTTCTTTTTTGTGATGCGGATAGGTTTCCAAGTTTTAGTTTATTTTGACGATAACAATTGTTAGTAATTAAATTAATTAAAAGGGTAGAATCCTCTTCATAGATTTTATTATTATTATTTAATTTACTTTAACCTAAATTATTTTCTAAAACTAATTGAACTAATTTTTATTGAGCTTCATAATTTAAATATTTTTGAATATTAGTTGGTCAAGCATGTTAGGAATATAAATGATAATGTTATTCTTATTTATATATGATTTGATTATGATATAAATGAATGAATATGCAAGTATGCTTGCATGAAGGAAAGTTGTAAAGTCCTTTGATAGATAGTAGGAATATATGTACAAGGACTTAGAATGAATTGATCAAACATGTTAGGTTGTTCCTACATAAGCAAAACAACTTTGTAAAGTCCTTAAAAAGAAATGATGTACAAGGACTATAAATATAGAAAGATCAAGCTTGTCAGGTTTATCTTATAATGTAATAGATATGCATGTTTGATCGTCGAACACTGCACTAGCATCGTAGTCTGCCAGGAGAGTCAAGGAAAACTTGAGAACTATCAAGGCAGAATCGTAGTCTGCAAGATAGTAGATCTCGGAGTTCTTAGTCTGCCAGGAGAGACGAGGAAGGATCGTAGTATGTCGAGAAGAACTTTCTCAAAGCCGTAATTTGCTGAGGAAGTCATGTTCAGAATCGTAGAGACAACCTGTCTAAGAGCTGACCGAGCATCTGCTGGAGCCAAGTCAAGAATCGTAGGCCACACTTGAAGCAGTGGAGTTTACTGATCATATCAGAGGCAAAGATCGTAGTCGAGCCAGATCAGACGAGGACAACAAGCATAAAAAAAGAAATCATAGTCTGTCCAGATCTGATCTCGGAGTCGTAGTGTCTGCAGAACCAAAGCTAAATCGTAGTCTGTAGAACTAAGGCTTCAACAGAGGTGCTCACAACGCCAATGCAGAATCGTAGAGTTAACACAGTTCTCAACAAATGAGCACTCCCAGAATATCCAAAGTATAAAGCCTCTGGTTTGAGTTGCAAAGATACATTCTACCTGAAGGACACCAGAGAGCACTCAATGAATGGCATGCAAGCTAACAGAAGAACTAAGAACCAACCCAATCAACATCCAGATTGAGTTGTGAAGCCATTCAAGATGAAGTCTTCCACAAGTCAATTAGAAGAAGACTTCAGTAAAAGTGTCTGATTAAATAAAGTCAGCAAGTGCAGTAGCTGTTAAGAGAACATAAGACAATGATCGTGGGATTAATTCCCGGATCGTAGTGTTTGCTAAACAAAGCAGGAACTGATGTAGTTTACACAGAGATACTGGTCAGCTTATGAAGAACAAGACAAAAATGATTAAGCATGGGTCAGACCATTGATGATAAGTGAACGGGAGATCACAAAGAGAAAGAGAGCTGGGCATGCCACAAATCTGATGTGTCTTACTATTTAGAGAAGGCCAGAACAAGAAGTCAAGATATCAGTTCCTAAGATCAGTCGAGGCAAACAGAAGTATTGAAGCATTGCACAAGTAAAGGAAGAGGTGTTCTACATTGAAGATCGAATGAACACTCTTCAGAATCATAGTGTTGTCTCAACCAGTCAATGAGACACACTACGATCAGGTCCAAGAACATCTGCATCAGAATCATAAAGTTCTATCATTTGAAGATTGAAGCATTGTCAACGGTTTAAATATGAAGACTGATATTCGAACGTTGCTAATTGAGAGCATCGATGCAGAAGGACAATTTCTGATGTTCTGATCGAGAAGTCAAAAAGAAGAAATAAAGGTGATTACCAACCTGACATGGAAATGTGACATCTCTGAGGCAGTAGGTAAGGTAGCAGACTGCCGTGTCAATAAAGTCATAAAGGAGTTGTCTGGTCACATCAAGTAGTCTGCACCAAATAACTCGAGATCTGCGAAGAAATTCAAATAGCTCCCAACGGCTATATTCCAACGGGAAGATTGTGAAGGAGTATATATCAGCTAGAGCTTCAAAGATCAAGGGTTGCCGAGTTAAAAAATTGTTGAGTTATTAGAATGCTATATTGTTGACTTTATGAGTTCCACCAGAGCTGAACAAAACAAGTCTTAGTGGCAGTGAGACTATAAAGGTCGAAGTGAAGCAGATTTGAAGAAGGACTTGAACAGACTAAAGCTTCACTCAACAAGGATGAGAATTCCACTGAAGATGGTAGCTAAGCTAAGAGCCTAGAAGGCTAAGAAAATAGCATTCAGAAAAGTGGCAGAGCACAAAGAAGATCCAGCGAGCCACTCTACGAATCACCATGAACCAAAAGCTAAAACAGAACAGATGCAAAACGATGTCTGCATACCATTCAAGAAGGGTTCTGGGAATGCTAAGTGCCAGACAAAGTCTACCAAAAGCTCAAAGACTTAGCAAACCTAAATGGTGATGGTGCACAGCTGACATCGAATGAAGATGAGATGAACAATATTAAGATCAGCTGCACTAGAGAAGAGGTGGTCCAGACTCTACGCAGAATGCAAAGAGGACCACATCAAGCTGCTAAGTACAAAATATGTTCAAGCTTCAAGACATCTTAGCAGCAAAGCACCAACAATAACTACAACAATAACAACAACAAGTAGCCAGGGCCTAAGGGGTCCTTGTCCAGAGGGACTAAATGAAGTTCCAAGCCTACTGGGCTTGAAGAGTTCTTAGTGAACTGAAGTTCCAAGGTTGTTGCCCTTCCTTAGTGGAATTCCTGCTTGTTAAAGCAGAAGAGTGGATTAGGAGCTTGAGTCTCTGAACCACCTAAAATCCCTTGTATCTTTTATATTCAGTCATTTACTTTCTGTCATTTACATTATGGACCTAACTGCTATAAATGCTATATATGTATTAACTACTTACAACTAAACTAACTCCACGAATAATGTATGTATGTTCATGAATATATCAATGAAGGGGATCTTTTACTTATTCCGCTGTGCTTGATAAGATTCTTATGTTTATCATACGCTAATTCATTAGCGATACAAAATAATCAAGAAAAGTATCTGAAACAAAAAAGGATTTATTCAACCCCCCTTCTAGATCTATTGTGTGCCTATTGGGAACTAACAAACCACACTAGGGGTAGTGAATGTTACATATTATAGACTAGAGGAGTACTAACTGTTATTTGAAAAACTAATGGTGTGGTGAATGTTATTATAATTATTGACACAGGGTGTACAATCTGACACTATTTTTTTTGCATCTTTGTTCTCCTTGTGATGCACTAGTTCGTCCAACCAGTCAGCAACCAGTCAATCACACAAGCACAATCTATATTGTTAAGCCACTCACACAAAACCAACACAGTGTTTACAGGATAAGGTTCTAACCTTTTTATTGCTCTCTATAAAAAAGGAATACAATATGGCTCAGGGGCTTGCAGACTCACACTTGCTCAGTGATCTCTTTTTGCCAATCCCCCTGTTGTACATATAAATATACATTAGGCTGCAGTTGACACCCTCAACTGCTAGGACATTCAGAACCAATAAGAACTCAATAATTGAAATGTGTAATCGCCCACCAACTTCCCATCTGCAGATGTGCTCGCCCCATAATGTGCAACTGGCTGGAGATATGCCAGTCATGTGCATGGAGGTTGTCTGTCAGTAACTGCCCATAACTGCATGTTAGTTAGGTCTTTCTCCAGTCAGCCATTCCTAACTACCCACAGTGTCACAATCTTGCTTTGTATATTCAGCCCACATGAATATCCAACTAGCCCAACACTTGCCCAAGGCGCTGTCCAAGTCTATTATGCACGTCCAGCCCATGCGTCTGTCCACATGCTTTAGCCTTATTGCATGTTGGGCACCATCCCATGCCATGCCTTGACATGCCAAGCCCAACGCCTGTGCCATGCCCAACGTCTGTCCAACAATGTTCTTGCTCGATCATACCCAACCCATGATGAATCTTTGATTCGATCCAAGCCACCAATCTGATGTTTGACATTATTATACGGGAGCCCAACAATGTCCCAACGTCCATCACGCTTCACCTATGGCACCTGCCCATGGTCCCAGGTGACCTTCACGGAGCACCCCCTATAGTAGCACTTATGAAAAATTCCAAGTTGCCATGACTAGACATCAGATCTGTCTGAGGAAGAATAATGCAAACCTTCCAGATTTGTTAGTTTTCTGACATAGCCATTTGCTGCATAATGAACCAAGTTGCTGCCTAGTGTCGCCCACTGCTGTATAACACTACTCATTGCTACTCAAACGACTAAGTGTCAAACTAATTGACGGTTGAGTGCGGTCAACGCCATTGGCTGCCGCCTGCTGACGCACTGTGACGCCCCCAAAATAGGTATACATCACCCATTCTGAGTTGTCAATACATGGTACAGAAACAACTACAACTTTATTATTACAACAGTAAAACTGTGAGTTTAAATACAAATATTATCTTCTAGACAATATCTATACTCAAAGAAATCCTCATCACATTTATTGATACATTATTTTACAAAAATGGTGAGGACTACTAAACAACTCTCTCTAGAACCTTCATTCCATATCCAGAGCTAAATACTCACTTTATATTCTCGCCTCCACGAGAAAAATGGAACAAAAAGGAAAAGGGTGAGCTCAACTAGCTCAAGAAAGAATATTATGACTAAGATAATATACAACAAATTACCATTAGTCTTCAACAGGAAAAATCTAATAGAATACAATAGACAACAAATTTTAAATCAATATTTGCGGGGAAATAATAATTCATTAGAAGAGTTAAGTAGAGAATGCAAACTACTATCTTCTATGTATGAATTTAAAAGTTCATCATCTATCTTTTATCCCTGTAACATCAATCAATATACATCTGGAATCAAATATTCATCTTTGCACTACAGGCCAAAGATATTCATCAGTTGGTCATGTTCATCTAAACACCTGTTCATCTTTGCACTACGGGCCAAAGATATTCTTCAGAAATCATTCATCTTTGCACTACAGGCCAAAGATATTCCATAATATCATCATTTAAGACTGAGGATGATGAAAAATATTTTTAAAGAAACGAATCCAGTGAAACAAAATGACAAGGATTAAGGATTAAGGATTCGTACTTTGTTTTATCCATGTTCAAAAGATACCTCAAAAATAATCATAGTGGTGTAAAATTCAAGAATGATCAAAACATGGATACAATCAAAGCTAGTATCCAGAATAAATATTTTGGGACGAAAAGAAAATTTTTCATTTTTCGATGAATAGTGCAGTGATTATTCGTGAATAGTGTCAGATATACGTGAATAGTGCAGTATACGTGAATAGTAACTCGACACCAAAAATAGAAATTCCAAAAAAACATCTTCACGCTAAGCCATGAATAGTATTCATGAATAGTAATCGTGAATAGTAACTCATAAATAGTAACTTCGTGAATAGTAACTCATGAATAGTAACCTGAAACATGAAAAAGTTCCAAATTTGATAAAAAGTTCCAACCAATATTTCAAAGATAATGATATTGAAGAAATAATATCATTTGAGAAGAAAATAACATCCCTTACCTCGAAAGATCAAGACTTTATTTGGAATACCGTATATAGTCTTTGAAGGGAACTTCAGACCGCCTAACAATACTCAAAGTATACTCAAAATACTCACAAGAATAACGGCTCGATAATATAGAGAGAAAACTTGAGTTTACGGTGTGATTTTCAATTCTAACCTAAGCACCCTATTTATAAGAAATTGCTTAGAATACCAAAAAGAGAAAATTTAATAAATTAATAATATAATTATATAAATTTTCTACACATGCCTAGAATATGATTTCAGCCATCAAACACATGCCACATTCTAGAAAAAGTAAGAAAAAACGTTTTTCTAATTTTAAATATTTTAAACTTCCAAAATCAATTATTTGAGACTTGAACTTCAATAATTCATAATAAATAGCCCTTTAATAAGAAAATTTGAATCTCATGAGTTTTATAGGAAATTCAATTCTCTACAACTTTACAGAAGAAAGTTTTTCCAAATTCCAATCAAAATTGACCGAAATCCATAAAGCAGGCGATTTTATATTTATAATCAAGTTTCAACTAATAAATGGGGTCCACCGAGCATGTTTAACATGTTTTAAACATTTATTGCAACAAAAATACTCTTCCTCCTCGTGATACTAATATATCCCACATTCGATTTGTAAAAATATCACCATTATTATATTATTATCATATAATAATATATTTAAATGAATTATTTTATCGAGAAAAGATAAAATTTCAATTTTCAACAATTGTCACAATAAAAATTTTCTCCATCTATATCCACATAAAATCAATATTTTTCTCATCATATGAATCAATAATTAATTATTCACAAATAATATTACGAGAATCACAATATCGACAACCAAGCAGGTTCACAGAAAGAGGGGCTTTCAATAAGAATTTCTTCTTCTTGGCGTGCAATTAGGTGACCAAACCTCTCCTTAGACAAAACTTTCTAGACATTGCCAATAATGTTATCTAATAATATTATTCAGATAATATGAATTATTGCTTCGATAATGAAAAAAATCGTAATGACAATTATTGAAACAACGTGAATATAAAATATCAACGCAGCAATTATTAACTCAATAAAATCTTGAGCGGTAATTATCGTAACCATTATTGAGTAGTGCCTTCTTCACGTAAGAATCAATAATTGGTGCAATACTGGTAAGCTTCGTGTTTTAACCATAGGGTATTTTAACGAAGATAATCAGTAATAACTACGCTGTAGATTATTTTTAAACAATTTATATTTATCGTTTTCTTCATCCAATTGCTTTCCGTTATGGGGCCCACACATGGCTGCGCCGTCGTACGAATATTCCTCGATAGTACGAATATTCCACGACCAAACGAATATTCTCCGACAACAATGAATATTTTATAACCACTTGCTTATTTTGAAATATTTGCGTATCTTACCCCTAACTATCCACATTAATCAAATCAACCCTTACTATTTCAAAATAATAAATAGAGAAAATTAAATTTCATTAATAATAAGTTGGGGTCTTACAACCTCCCCTCCTTATGAAATTTCGTCCTCGAAATTGACGTACGTACCTGGTGTTTTGAAAAGGTGAGGATACCTCGCTTTCATTTCCGTTTCCAATTCGTGTCATTTCCTCTATAGCATGATTCCTCCACGTAACTTTAACTTGTGGTATAACCTTTGCGTGTAGGACATGCTCCTTCCTATCCAAAATCTTAACAGTACCTCCTCATACGTTAAGTCTTGGCTATTTCGTCATGGGTTCTAACTCTATAACGTGGTTCGGGTCTTTCACATATTTCTGAAATACGAGATATGTGAAACACATTATGAACACGAGACATACCTTGAGGTAACGCAAGTCTATAGGCTACATTTCCTACTCGGTCTGGTCAAGAATTTGAAATGGACCAATAAATCGTGGATTGAGCTTT
This sequence comes from Panax quinquefolius, assembly GCA_020205615.1. Lineage (NCBI taxonomy): Eukaryota > Viridiplantae > Streptophyta > Magnoliopsida > Apiales > Araliaceae > Panax > Panax quinquefolius. The sequence goes on along the minus strand of CM035172.1, from coordinate 56,326,496 downwards.
TCTCTTCCCAAATCTTGTAACTCCCTTCCATGGAGCAACTTCGCAACAATACATGATCCCCACACTAAATTCCACGTCCTTTCGATGAAGATCCGCATAACTCTTTTGTCGATCTTGTGCCGTTTGTATCGTTTGTCGAATCATTTGGATCTTTTCGTAGTCATACGTACTAACTTCGGGTCCCAACAATGTTGCTTCACCCACCTCATCCCAACATATGGAGAACGACATTTTCGTCCATATAATGCTTGAATGGAGCCACACCTATACTTGCACGATAAGCTGTTGTTGTAGGAGAATTCCACCAATGGTAAATACTTATCCCAACTACCCTTGAAGTCCAGGACACGAGTCTTAATAGATCTTCAAGAGTTTGAATAGTCTCTCTCGATTGTCCGTCCGGTTTGGGGATGGTATGCCGAACTAAATCGCAAATGCGCGTGCCCATAGCTTTTTGCAAGCTAACCCAAAATCTTGAAGTGAATCTTGGGTCACGATCCGAAACTATGGATACTGAGCATGCCATGCAACCTCACAATCTCATTCACGTACATACTAAGCAAGGCGTTCAAGGGAATAAGTCTCCGTATCGGCAAGAAATGAAAGCAGACTTGGTTAATCTATCACCAATAACCCAAATAGCATTGATGCCTTGAGAAACCGTAGGAAGACCCGTAACGAAATCCATGGTAATGTGTTCCCACTTCCATTTTGGAATCTCAAGTGGTTGCAACGGACCCTTAGGTACCAGATGCTTTGCCTTTACGTTGACAAGTTAAACACATTGAGATAAACTTTGCAATCTCTCTCTTCATATTGTTCCACCAAAATGTATGTCGAAGATCACGATACATTTTAGTACTTCCAGGATGGATTGCAAATGGTGTATTGTGTGCCTCCATCATAATCTTGTACTTCAAATCAGTCGTTAGGAACACAAAGTCTCAGAGTGGACTCAAGTATTCCTTCTTCATCAATTCTCGCTTAGGAATAGCTCCTTCTTGTACTTTCTTCTTCATACGCATCACTCTCGCGGATTGGTGGCTCGAGCAACCTTAACTTTTTCTATTAAAGTTGGCTCTGTCGTATACTTGACATCATCGCACTTTTCGTTCCGCATATGATCTTCTACTCAACGCGTCGGCTACCACGTTCGCCTTTCGGGATGGTATTGAATAGTGTGGTCGTAGTCTTTCAATAGCTCAAGCCAAGCGTCATTGCCGCGTGTTGAGTTCTTTTTGAGTGAAGAAATATTTAAGGCTTTTATGGTGCGAATATATCTCCACTTTCTCCCCATATAAATAGTGCCTCCATATCTTTAAGCAAAACGAACGGCTTGCTTGACTCTAGATCATGAGTAGGATAATTCCTCTCATACTCTTTAAGTTATCGCGAGGCATAGGCTATGACTTTCCCACGTTGCATGAGAACACATCCTAACCCTTTGCCTGAAGCATCATCATGAGATAACAAATCCATCCGAACCGGATGGTATTGTTAGAACAGTCTTAGAAATAAGTCTCCTCTTAAGCTCTTGGAAACTCTTCGCATTCTTCGCTCCAAACGAATTTCGTATCCTTCGAAAGTTATTTGAGTTAATGGAGTAGCGATTCGAGAAAACCCTTCCACGAATCTCCGATAATAACCACTAAGCCCAAAAACTACGTACTTGACCACCGACTTTGGTTCCTCCCAACTTTGTATTGCTTCAATCTTCACGGATCAATAGATACTCCATGTTTCGACACCACGTGCCCAAGGAATGCTACTTCCTCAAGCCGAACTTCGCATTTCTTCAATTTGGCATATAGTTTGTTTTCACGAAGCCTTTGGAGTACCAAACTTCAAATGGTGCTCATGATTTTCATGACTTTTGGAATATATGAGGATGTCATCAATAAAAACAACAACGAATCGATCCAAATATTCCTTGAATACTCGGTTCATCATATCCATAAAGTCATGAGGAGCATTAGTCGGTCAGAAAGACATGACTAAGAATTCATAATGCCCGCATCTTAGTTCTAAAGCGGTCTTTGGAATATCCTCGATTCTAATCTTGATTGATGATATCGTAAGCTAAGATCGATTTTTGAAAAGAATTGTGCTTCTTAATGGTCAAACAAGTCATCAATACGAGGTAGAGGATACCTATTCTTGATGGTGACATGGTTCAATTCCCGATAGTCAATACAAAAGTCGCATACTCCGTCTCTTTCTTCTTACTGAATAAAGCAGAGCACCCAAAGGAGATGTCTTAGGACGAATGAAACCGATGTCCAACAATTCACGTAGTTGGACCTTTAACTCTGAAGTTCAATAGGAGCCATTCGATATGGGGTTTTAGAAATGGGCTTTGTACGCGAGTTCAAGGTCAATAAAGAATTCAACTTCACGCCGGGGTAGACCGGGAAGTTCTTGAAATCGTCGGGAAAGTCGATAACAACGAGAATATTATTCAAATTTGGCGTGTCTTTATTCAAATCCATAACATGGGCTAAGAAAGCTTGACATCCGCTTTTCAATAAGCGAATAGCTTTATGATTAGATATGATGATGATTGATTTTAATGGTTTAGTTGCTTGAATTGCATACAACAAAGGTTGGTTAGGAATATGAAAACTAACAACCTTACGAAAACAATCAATTTTGGCATGATGAGTAGTTAACCAATCAATCCCTAAAATCACATCAAAAGCAAGTATCTTTAAAGAGATAAGGTCAACCGGGTAAGGTAATGGTGCCAACTTGAATCAAACAAGATTTATAAGCAGTGGATGTGATGAAAGTTTCTCTAACGGAGTTTCCACAGATAGGTCAAAGTCTAATTCTCCGAGTCAAGTTTAAGCGTTGAGCACATGCAGAGAGATAAATGAATGGGTAGCACCCAGTATCAAGTAAGGTATAAACTTCGCAAGAATTTATAAATAGCTACCCGTGATCACCTCATTTGGGTTCCTCGCATTTTGACCGATCACAACAAACGCTCTTCCGGAATCGTTGACTTTGACTTTTTCGGGACAATCTTTTGAGTCACCGTCCCCATTGAACTAGGTTTCGCCATTTCGTCATAATCTCGGCGATATGTCCTTCCTTTCCATAATTATAGCATACCTTGAATCTGTTAGGGCGGTTTGGGTGATATGTCCCTCTTTCCCATTTATATATATACGACCGGTGGTCGTTTCCTCTCCTTAGAACCGATTCTTTGTCGGCCTTTGTCGTCTTCACATGGTCATTGTTAAATCTCCTCTTTTTAAAATCTCCTCGACTCGCTTCTTCTATTTTCATGGCCATGATTACCACAGAGTGGTTACCATTTTTTTGTCCGTCTCATTTTCTTTCTCCGTTTGGTTATCATTATTCATTGATCGCTATCTCCGTACGATCCCGTTGTGGGTCCTCTCGAACACCGTACTCGTTATCTCGCTCTAATAATTGAGCCCCATTTATAACATCCGAATAATAGAGAAAATTTATGAGAAATGAGATACCGACGTATGCCGGGTTTCAAACCTCTAAGAAACATCCGCGTCATCGTTCCTCATTCTCCACCAAATGAGGTGCAAACTGGATAACTCGCAAACTTTGCCTCGCATCTTTGAGACCGTCATGTTGTTCTCGCTCGGTCTAATAAACTCCACTTCCTTCATATATATTTAACACTTTCGTGAAAGTATTTGTCATTAAATAGTTCTCAAACGTCTCCCAAGACATCTTTGAGTGCTATTTGGATGGGTACGCTTCTGAGACTCCCACCATGATCTCGCCTCGCCACGGAACATAAAGGTGGCGAATGGAACCTTCTCATTCCTCCGTGCATCCTAAGACATCGAATATCTTGGTAATTTGCTTGACCCATATTTCCGCCATGATCGGATCGGCTTTCCCTTAAATTTCGGTGGTCCCAACTCTTTGAACCGCTTGATTTGTGACAACCCGTTGAATTGCTATCATTTCCTCCGTATTTTGAACACGAGTCTCCTAAATGCGATTTTGCATGAAGCGCAAAAAGCTTCTAAACATTCCCTCGTTCATCATCGCTTTCGATTGGTGTTGTTCACGGGAGGAACATTGCCCGACTGTTGCACGTTCACCTCGTTGGTGAGTCTGAGCGTCTCCACGGTCTCATTTCCATTGTTAATATTCTCGGTCGACATTCTCAAATAATGTCATAAAACAAGGGTTAATTAAGGAAATCAATATATCACATAATATCCTATATCTTGACCAACTAACAAATAAGCTTAGGTAGGACACACTAGCGAAGGATTTATTCGTCTCTCCCCTCTAGTTCTATTCCTAGATTTTCACCGGAGATCATATCCTAAGCTACGATACCAATTGTGACGCCCCAAAATAGGTATACATCACCCATTACGAGTTGTCAATACATGGTGCGAAACAACTACAACTTTATTATTACAACAAGATAAAGCGTGAGTTTAAATACAAATATTATCTTCTAGACAATATCTATACTCAAAGAAATTCTCATCACATTTATTGATACATTATTTTACAAAAATGGTGAGGACTACTAAACAACTCTCTCTAGAACCTTCATTCCATACCCCGACTCGTACTCGCTATATTCTCGCCTCCTGAGAAAAATGGAACAAAAAGGAAAAGGGTGAGCTCAACTAGCTCAGTAAAGAATATTATGACTAAGATAATATACAACAAATTACCGTTAGTCTTCAACAGGGAAAAATCTAATAGAATACAATAGACAACAAATTTTAAATCAATATTCGCAATGAAATAATAATTCATTAGAAGAGTTAAGTAGAGAATGCAAACTACTATCTTACATGTATGAATTTAAAAGTTCATCGTCTATCTTTTATCCTTGTAACATCAATCAATATACATCGGAATCAAATATTCATCTTTGCACCACAGCCAAAGATATTCATCGATTAGTTATGTTCATCTAAACACTGTTCATCTTTTGCACTACGGCCAAAGATATTCTTCGAAATCATTCATCTTTGCACTCTGTGCCAAAGATATTCCATAATATCATCATTTAAGACCGAGGATGATGAAAAATATTTTAAAAAGCGAATCCAATTGAAACAAAATGATAAGGATTAAGGATTAAGGATTCGTACTTTGTTTTATCCATGTTCAAAAGATACCTAAAAAATAATCATAGTGGTGTAAAATTCAAGAATGATCAAAACATGGATACAATCAAAGCTAGTATCCGAATAAATATTTTGGGACTTAAAAGAAAATTTTTCATTTTTCAATGAATAGTGCCGTATTCGTGAATAAGTGTCGATATCGTGAATAGTCATATATATCGTGAATAGTAACTCAAACACCAAAAGATAGAAATTCCAAAAAAAACATGTTCACGCTTCATGAATAGTACTCGTGAATAGTAACTTTCGTGAATAGTAACTCATGAATAGTAACTCGTGAATAGTAACTCATGAATAGTAACCCCGACATGAAAAAGTTCCAAATTTGATAAAAGTTCCAACCAATATTTCAAACATAATGATATTGAAGAAATAATATCATTTGAGAAGAAAATAACATCCCTTACCTCGAAAGATCGAGATTTCTATTTGGAATAGGGTATAGTCTTTGAAGGAAACTTGCACCGCCTAACAATACTCAAAGTATACTCAAAATACTCACAAGAATACGCTCGATAATATAGAGAGAAAACTTGATTTACGGTGTGATTTTCAATTCTAACCTAAGCACCCTATTTATAGGAAATTGCTTAGAACATAAAGCGAAAATTTAATAAATTATTAATATAATTATATAAATTTTCTACACATGCCTAGAATCTGATTTCAGCCATCAAACACATGCCACATTCTAGAAAAAGTAAGAAAAAACGTTTTTCTAATTTTAAATATTTTAAACTTCCAAAAATCAATTATTTGAACTTGAACTTCAATAATTCATAATAAATAGCCCTTTCATCAGAAAATTCGAATCTCATGAGTTTTTATAGGAAATTCAATTCTCTACAACTTTGCAGAAGAAAGTTTTCCAAATTCCAATCAGAAATTGACCGAAATCCACAAACAGGCGATTTTATAAAGTTATAATCAAGTTTCGATCGATAAATGGGGTCCACAGAGCATGTTTAACATGTTTTAAACATTTATTGCAACAAAAATACTCTTCCTCCTCAGATACTAATATATCCCACATTCGTTGTAAAAAATATCACCATTATTATATTATTATCATATAATAATATATTTAAATGAATTATTTTATCAGAAAAAGATAAAATTTCAATTTTCAACAATTGTCACAATAAAAATTTTCTCCATCTATATCCACATAAAATCAATATTTTTCTCATCATATGAATCAATAATTAATTATTCACAAATAATATTACGTAATCACAATATTGATAAACCGCATAGCGGTTCAGGAAAGAGGGGCTTTCCAATAAGAATTTCTTCTTATTGGCGCGCAATTAGGTGACCAAACCTCTCCTTAGACAAAACTTTCTAGACATTGCCAATAATGTTATCTAATAATATTATTCAGATAATATGAATTATTGCTTCGATAATGAAAAATATTGTGTAATGACAATTATTGAAACAACAGCAATATAAAATATCAACGCAGCAATTATTAACTCAATAAAATACTGAACAGTAATTACTGTAACCATTATTGAGTAGTGCCTTCTTACGTAAGAATCAATAATTGGTGCAATACCGTGTGCTACTGTGTTTTAACCATAGGGTATTTTAACGATTATTGTGAATAACTACGTAGATTATTTTTAAACAATTTATATTTGTCGTTTTCTTCATCAATCGCTTTCGTTATGGGGCCCACACATGGCTACTGCGGTCATTATGAATATTCTGGAGATAGTACGAATATTCCACGACCAAACGAATATTCTCAAAACAACAATGAATATTTTATAACCACTTGCTTATTTTGAAATATTTGCGTATCTTACCCCTAACTATCCACATTAATCAAATCAACCCTTACTATTTCAAAATAATAAATAGAGAAAATTAAATTTCATTAATAATAAGTTGGGGTGTTACACGCACACTACTTCTCACTGCCGTACACTGATGCATTTCCCCACAAATGAGTACCAAGGCTTGACTTGGCATCTTTATTTCAAGGCGCCCGTGATGCTTGGTGCGTGTAAACCCACTAAAAGGCTAACAACCAGCCCCACCAGAAGAGCCCAACGTCCTCGTCGGTGGGTGTGCCCCCAAAGGATTTAGGTTCAGGAACTCTCACATTCGAGTGTCCATCTCTACTCGTTGGACCAACAACCACAACTCGTCTAACCAGCACCATGTCTTCAATCAATTTCTAGAATCGTTCGGATACTTTGAGGGTTCGATTAGTAACAACCAACATGTCAACAACCATGTTGTCCATTTTCTTGTTAAACTCCACGACATGTTCTGCCAATTCAGCACGAAGGTTCTCCAAGAGAGCAGATGATGATTTGATTTCGTCCGCCAACGAACCTTCTTCCCCAACCAACCGCACGCCCATATAAGTTTCCAGCGACTGCAACTTCTCTTTCAATTCATTTATCCGACTTGTATTGTTCGTCATCGTTCTCTAACAAAGCTCTGATACCAATTGTCACAGGGTGTACAATCTGACACTATTTTTTTCGCGTCTTTGTTCTCCTTGTGATGCATTGATTCGCCCAACTAGTCAATAACCTGTCAATCACACAAGCACAATCTATATTTTCAAGCCACACACACAAAGCCAACACAGTGTTTACAGAACAAGGTTCCAATCTTTTTATTGCTCTCAATAAACAAGGAATACAATATGACTCAGGTGAAAGTAGTATGCATACAAGCCAATCATGTATGATGATAAAACATATACTTTGTAAATAATCTTATTCATTTATTAATAAAAGTATTCATTTATTAAATGCATTTAATTTATCTACATAATGTTGTTTAATAATATGTGATAAACCCATATTTTTAAGAAATGATTTTAAAATCATGATGAGATTATGGTAATCAGATCTAAATTCTTAGATAGCTTAAAACTAAAATTGTTCCTAATCATTGGATTACTAAAATGGGATTAGTGAATCCGGATAGATTGGTACATACGTTGCTTGCTCATTAGATGATGATGATTGATCTCATGATCATTTGTGTGGAGACACTAAAAAAAGTATGTAGGTGCTTATTAGAGAATAAGTTCACTGAACGCTGACTCGCTAAGGAATACCTAATGGAGATTTACTTGCATGTCAATAGGAATTCCTGTAGTGATAGTAGTACAAGTGATCCTTAGACTTGAGGTTATTATAGTATCTTGTGTATAATTAATTATACTTTGACTTATTCCTTAAGACCCTTAGGGTATATCAACTTGGGTGTAATAAGTTATATATGGAGATAATGAATGATCAATAAAGAATCTACCACTTCTAGTAAAAGAAGAGAAATATGATTCGATAAATGACAACCCAAGAATCCTTAGCCAATGTGGAATGAAATTAGAAAGGAGTTTCTAATTTACATTAATTCGGAGTTGTGCATTTAGGAATCGAAATACATATAATTAAATAATATAAGGCTTGACAGTAATTCCATGTTTTATATTTAATTGGGACATTGTATGGTGGAAGGATTGAATTGTATGAAAACTATATACTCAAAGGTTCTTTTATGATTAATATTGAAATCTATATTATCTGAAAAGTTGTTTATCGCTAAGGAGTCTTATCCTTATTATAGAATAAATATTATTTATTTAAATAGATTATTAATTTAATATATTTATTTAAATAAGATTAGAATTATTATAATTGATTTATTCATAACCTAGGTTTAATATAGAGAACCTAAAGGGTAACACCATAAAAGGAAGAATAATTATTTAAGAAGGCATAATTGTAATAATATATTAAGTGTATTTAATTTATTCTAATTTAATCTATGGTGATAAAATATATTAAATAGCTTAATATTTATTATTTAATATTTTGAAAATATTAAATATAAATTAATAAGATGAGTCTTATTAATATTATTGCAATTATTATTATTTTAATTTCTAAAGAAGTTTGGGAATTAATTTAATATAAGTACTCTCATTTATCCTAATAAGATTAGGAGACAAATTAATTAAAAGAGTTTAATTAATTATCCCTAATAAGATTAGGGAGCTTAATTAATTAAAGGAATTTAATTAATTAAATAAAACCCTATTTCTAATTAGATTAGAAGAGTTAACTAATATCTATATAAGAAAAGTCTTATGCTAGATATTAGTAGACGTAATTCCAATTGTTGAAGAGTACTCTTTTTTCTACAGAGATAGAAAATACTAGGGTTTAACCAACCACTCTCCTTCTTGAATAATCCTTTTTCCTTGGTGGATCACCTCTAGAGGCCAAACTGTGACGTCCCCAAAATAGGTTTACATCACCTATTCCGAGTCGCCAAATACATGGTACAGAATACAAATACAATCTTAAATATACAACATGAAATTTGTGAGTTTTAATACAAATATTGTCTTCAGGCAGTATTCAAACTCAAAATAAGTCCTCAATACATTTATTAACACACTATTTCATAGAATAGTGAGGACTACTAATCTTATCATCCGGACCCGTCACTCCGTTCCCGACTAGTCCCCTCGCTACGTTCTCATTTCTCAAGAGAAACGGTGTGAAAAAAAGGGTGAGCTCAACTAGCCCAAGAAGAAATATTATGACTAAGATAATGCGAGAATAAATTATCGTTAGCCTTCAACAGTGTTAAACTGATACAATATAACCAACATCAAGTTTAACTGCAGAGGAATAAGCAATCCATTAAAAAAATCAAGTAGAGAATAAAATCTACTATCTTCTATGATTTAAAAGGTTTTTCATCACTTTTATCGCTGGGACTCAGTTTAGTAAATAATCCACATCATCCCTACACTACGACCAAGGATATTCATTAGTATCACAACCACAAATTATCCATGCACTACGGGCCAAGGATATTCGTGTATTCATCAATGGTCATGATCATGCCAACAATCGTCCATCGATTGCACTACTGACCGATGAGGAATTTTACCACATCATTTGTAACATTACGATCATGATTATACCGAATAATCCCTGGTCATAATCATACCAAGTACATCCATGCACTACAGGCCACAGATGACTTTCAACATATTATAAACACGAGGATGATGACAATGATATAAGAATTCAATAAAATAAGTTCAAAGATAAATTTGTAAAGATTTATAATTTAATTTATCCAGAAATCAATAACGTCCAAAATTTCAACATGATACTGCTTTGTGGAGTAAAATTCAAGAATGTTCAGAAGAATATTTCCATGAAAAGATCTTTGGATGAAAGCTTAAATATCAAGGATATTTCACTAATTTCATGGAGTATAGAAGCCAAAACTTTAATCAACTGAGTATAATAGAATATATGAAACCACAAATGGATTTTTGCCGCCATGCGGTAATCCACGTAGACAAATTATTCCAACAGAATAATAAAGAATGGAATAACAGAAGAATTCATCAGGCGTGCGTAATCCGCACGAGACATGTTATTCTAATAGAATAATAAAGAATGGAACTAGGTCATGCGTAATTCTCACAGACATGATGTTCCAACATAATAATAAAAATAGAACCAGGTCATGCGTAATCCGCAAAGACAGGATGTTCCACCAAAATAATAACGAATGCAACCAGGTCATGCGTAATCCGCACAGACATGATGTTCCAACAGAATAATAAAGAATGGAATAACAACAAAATTCACCAAGCATGCGATAGACCGCACAGACAGGTTATTCCAACAGAATAATAAAGAATGGAATAACAGAAGAATTTCACCATGTATGAAGTACTTCGCATAGACAAGTTATTCCAACATAATAATAAAGAATGGAATAACAACCCTTACGAGTATTGAAAGAAAACAACTCTCTCCATGAATATGAAAGAATAACACCCCTTACCTTATAATAAAATTTCGATCTTTGGAAAGAGAGGTATGAAACTTTCTTCTTCTTTCTCTCTATAATTTCTCTCTATAATAAATGCTCTATAGCTTTAGTGAATTGGTGAGAAATGAAGGAAGAATGAGCTTCTATTTATAGGAAAATATAGTTTCGATAATTGCACGTTTTGGGACTCAAAATATTACAGTACAATACCTCCAACTTTTCTTTCATTTTTAATTTAGTCCTGCAAGTATTATCAAACTTGCACCACCTCCCCTAATAGTGTGAATCAATATTTCAATCATGTGAATCAATAGTATAATCATGTGAAAAATACGAGTTACAGTATAGTACCTCCATCTATACCTCCATTTTTAACTTAGTCATGCAAGTATTATCAATCTTGCACCAACTCCCCTAATAGTAGATGAATGTGATTCAATAGTACACACATGTGAACAAATAGTTATATAAGCATGTGCATTAGTAGCAATTAATTGCTCATTTATCCGATAAATTACCCGATTTATCAATATAACCCCTAGACATCAATTATCATCTGAATAGATGTCGATTTCCACTAACATTAATAATCCCAACACAATGGAACTATCAAATTCATCTTTAATCAATACGAACTTATTCATCATTAATATTATAACTCACAATATTTAATAACTAGGTCGTTCCCAGGAAAGAGGGGGCTTTCCGATAAGGATTTCTCCTTATTGGCGTGCAATTAGGTGACCAAACCTCTACTTGACAGAACTTCTAGACATTGTAAATATTGCAATTTAATAATACGAATAACTTTGTCATCTCAATTATTGATTTAATAATATATCATATAATGCTGATGATACTGTGACAATAATCGAATCAATAATATGAGAGATATGATGCATCAATTACTATAGTAATAATTGAGTATAACTGAGTGACTTCTCATGTAAGCATCAATAACCAATCACTGGTGTGCTACTTATGCAACCACGCCAGACATCGTACTTTTACTAAGGGTAGTAGTTCAACGGTTTTAATGTAACACTTCACGTTATTTTTGTAAAAAGATAATTCTGTCATTTTCTTACTACGACAATACTTCCGTTATGGGGTCCACCAATGATTGTGCCGTCGTACAAATATTCCCTGTTAAAACGAATATTCCCCGACCAATCGAATATTATATAACCACTTGCTTACTTTATAAAATTTGTAAATATTACCCATAACTATAACATTATATCATATCCACACCATAATATTCAAAATTATATTTCGAGAGAAATTAATCTTTATTCATAAAAGTTGGGGTCTTACAAACTCCCCTTCTTATGAAATTTCGTCCTCGAAATTAGGGTACGTACGTGGTATATCGAAGAGGTGAGGATATCTTGACTTCATCTCAGATTCTAACTCCTAGGTCATTTCTTCCACATCGTGGTTTCTCCACAAAACTTTGACTTGAGGTATAACCTTGGAGCGTAGAGTATGATCCTTCTTATCCAAGATTTTAACAAGTAACTCTTCATACGTTAAAAGTCTAATATTGAATTCCACGTCTTTTCGATGAAGATAAGCATAACTCTTTTGTCGATCTTGTGTGGTTTTTATACGTTGCCGGATTGTTTGAATCTTTTCCGTAGTCATACGTACCAACTCCTGTCCCAACAACGTTGCTTCACCCACCTCATCCCAACATACTGGAGAACGACACTTTCTTCCATACAACGCCTCAAATGGAGCCATGCCAATAATTGCTTGATAAATGTTGTTGTAAGAAAACTCCACCAATGGTAAGAACTTGTCCCAACTTCCTTTGAAGTCAAGGACATAGAGTCTTAATAAATCTTCAAGAGTTTGAATAGTCCTTTTCGATTGCCCATCCGTTTGAGGATGATATGCCGAACTAAATCATAAATCCGTGCCCATAGCCTTTTGTAAACTAACCCAAAATCTTAAAGTGAATCTTGGGTCTCGATCAGAAACTATAGATACTGGCATACCATGGAATCTTACAATCTCGTTTATATACATACTAGCAAGACGTTCAAGTGTATAAGTTTCTCGTATCGGTAAGAAATGAGCAGACTTGGTCAATCAATCAACAATGACCCAAATCGCATCTATGCCTTGAGAAACCTTGGGAAGACCAGTAACAAAATCCATGGTAATGTGCTCCCACTTCCATTCTGGAATTTTAAGTCGTTGCAAAGGACCTTTTGGCACTTGATGCTCCGCCATGACTCGTTGACAAGTTAGACACCTTGAGATAAACCCCGCTATCTCTCTCTTCATATTGCTCCACCAAAATGTATATCGAAGATCACGATACTTTTTGGTACTCCCAGGATGGATTGCAAACGGTGTGTTATGCGCCTCCATCATAATTTTATACTTCAAGTCATAATCGTTAGGAACACAAAGTCTGGAGTTGACTCGAAGTATTCCTTCTTCATCGATTCTTGCTTCTGGAATAGCACCTTCTTGCACTTTCTTCTTCATACGCATCAGCTCCATGTCTGTAGTTTGAGCAGTTTTAACTTTATCGATTAAAGTCGATTCCACTCGTATATTCGCCATCATCACATGGGTCCCTGGAGTCTTTAACTCTATTTCCATCCTTTCAAAGTCATACAAAATGGGCCTTTGTGTCGACAATATTGCACTCGTGCCCGCATATGATCTTCTACTCAATGCATCAGCTACTACGTTCGTTTTTGCAGGATGGTATTGGATGGTATGATCATAATCTTTCAACAACTCAAGCCATCGTCATTGCCGCATGTTGAGTTCCTTTTGAGTGAAGAAATATTTGAGGCTTTTATGATCCGTATAGATCTCCACCTTCTCTCCATACAGGTAATGCCTCCAAATCTTAAGCACAAAAACGACGGCGGCCAACTCTAGATCATGAGTAGGATAATTCCTCTCATATTATTTAAGTTGTCGTGAGGCATATGCTATGACTTTCCCATGTTGCATGAGAACACATCCTAACCCTTTGCTTGAAGCATCACTGTAGATGACAAATCCCTCCGAGCCAGATAGTATTGTCAGAACAGGTGCTGAAATGAGTCTCCTGTTGAGTTCTTGAAAACTCTTCTCACATTCCTCGCTCCAACCAAACTTTGTATCTTTTTGAGTCAGCTGAGTTAATGGAGTAGCAATTCGAGAAAACCCTTCAACGAATCGCTGATAATAACCAACTAAAGCTTTAGAAAGCTATGACTTGATCATCGACTTAGGTTGCTCCCGACTTTGAATTGCTTCAATCTTTCTTAGGGTCAACGGATATTCCATGATTTGATATTATGTGCCCAAGGAATGCAACTTCTCAAGCCGAACTCGCATTTCTTCAACTTGGCATATAGCTTATTTTCACGAAGCTTTTGGAGTATCAGCCTCAAGTGTTGCTCATGGTCTTCACGGGTTTTGGAGTATATGTGGATGTCATCAATAAAGACGACCACAAAGTGATCCAAATATTCCTTGAATACTCGGTTCATCATGTCCATGAAGGCAGCAGGAGCATTAGTCAATCCAAAAGACATGACTAGGAATTCATAATGCCCGTACCGAGTTTTGAAAGCAGTCTTTGGAATGTCATCAGATTTAATCTTCAACTGATGATATCCAGAACGAAGATCGATCTTTGAAAAGAATTTGGCGCCTTGCAACTGGTCAAACAGATCATCAATACGAGGTAATGGGTACCTATTTTTGACGGTGACATGATTCAACTCCCGATAATCAATACAAAGTCGCATACTTCCATCTTTCTTCTTCACGAATAGAACAAGAGCACCCCAAGGAGACGTACTAGGACGAATGAAATCGATGTCTAATAATTCCTGTAGTTGGGTCTTTAACTCCTGAAGTTTAATAGGAGCCATTCGATATGGGGCTTTGAAAATAAGTTTTGTATCGAGTTCAAGGTCGATACACTATTCAATTTCACGCTCTGGGGGTAGGCCAGGAAGTTCTTCGGGGAATACGTTGGAAAATTTATTAACAACAGAAATATCATTCAAAATTGACGTATTTTTGTTTAGATCCGTGATATGAGCTAAGAAAGCTTGACATCCATTTTTCAAAAAACGAATATCTTTATGGCTTGAGATGACAGTGATTGATTTTAATGGTTTGGTTGCTTGAATTCGCATAATAGATTGGTTAGGAATATGAAAACTAACAACCTTACGAAAACAATCAATTTTTACATGATGAGTAGTTAACCAATCAATCCCTAGAATCACATCAAATACAAGTATTTTTAAAGAAATAAGATCGACAGGTAACGTGCGGGTGCCGATTTGAACTAAACAAGACTTATAAACAGTGGATGTAATGAAGGTTTCTCCCAATGGAGTTTCAACAGATAAGTCAAAGTCTAATTTCTCTGGAGTCAAATTTAAATGTTGAGCGCAAGTAGGAGAAATAAAAGAATGGGTAAAACTAGTATCAAATAAGGTATAGACTTCGCTAGAGTTTATGATAAGCTTACCCGTGATGACCTCGTTCGGGTTCCTTACTTTCTGGGAGGTCATAACAAACGCTCTCCCTTGCACTACCGTCTTTGACTTTTCTAGGACGGCCTTTGGTGCCTCCATTCTAGCTGAACTTGTCTTCGGTGAATGACAAAATCGGGATAGGTGACCTTTTCTTCCACAATTATAACATGCTTTGGACGGCATCGCGCAGTTTGGATTGATGTGTCCCTCCCCTTCACATTTGAAGCATATGATAGGTGGTCATTCTCCTTCCTTAACAACGGGTGTTGGTGCTGACGTCTTTCCATCATTGTTGAATCTCCTCTTCTTGAAATGTCCATTCTTATTATCTTGGCCATGATTACCACCAAAGTGGTTACCATTTCTGGCATGTTGATTCCTTCCACGTTTGTTGTCACCGCTTCGATGACTGCTACCACTGGTATTATCATTTTACCGGCTGCTTTCTCTTGGTTGAGTTGACTCGTTATCGCGCTCCAATAACTAAGCCCTATTTACAACATCGAATACAAACACAGTTTATGAGAAATTAGATATTGACGTATCTCGGGTTTCAAACCTCTTAGAAACATCCGCGTCATTCTCTCTTTATTGTCAACCAAGTGAGACGCAAACTGGGACAACTCAGGAAACTTAGCTTCGTACTGCGACACAGTCATGTTGTTCTGCTCCAACTTAATGAACTCTACCTCTTTCGTGTGACGAATACTTTCGGGAAAGTACTTGTCATTGAATAGTTCTTGGAACTTCTCCCAAGACATCTTCAAGGCGGGCGAGTTGAGTACGCTTTCTTACCGATTCCCACCGAAGAATCGCCTCTCCTCACAATATAAAGGTGGCAAGGGAACCTTTTGCTCCTCGGAGCATCCCAAGACATCAAATATCTTGGTGATCTGCTTTATCCACGTCTCAGCCTTAAGTGGTTTTGGCTCTCCAATAAACTCCGGTGGTCCCAGCTCCTTGAACTGTTTAGCGGTGATCGTCCGAGAGTTGCCAGTGTTTCCACCTGCATTTTGGACAGGAGTCTCTCTTGCCTGATGTTGTACAAATTGCAGAAAGCTCCTAAACATTCCGTCGTTCGCCATTTGGTCGGTGTTGTTGTTGTTCACCTGAGGATTATTGCCTTTTTGATGCACATTATCCTGATTATTGATCTGTGGAGACTCAACGGTCTCTTGTGCTCCATTGATGTTCTCAACATTCTCGGATGTCATTTTCAAATACTGCCACAAAACAAGGGTTAATTAACATATCACATATTATCCCTATATTCTGACCAACTAATTAAATATCAAATAAACTTAGGTAGGACATACTAGCGAAAGAATTCTCCCTCTCTCCCCTCCTAGTTCTTATCTCACATCTCAGCCAGGGATCATATCCCTAAGCTTTGATACCAACTGTGATGCCCCCAAAATAGGTATACATCACCTATTCGAAGTCGCCAAATACATAGTCATGTAATACAAATACAATCTTAAATATCTAACATGAAATGTGAGTTTTAATACAAATATTGTCTTCTAGGATGTATTCAAACTCAAAATAAGTCCTCAATACATTTATTAACACACTATTTCATAGAATAGTGAGGACTACTAATGCTATCATCTATACCGTCACTCCGTTCCCCGACTAGTCCCTGCTACGTTCTCATTTCCTGAAGAGAACAGTGAAAAAAGGGTGAGCTCAACTAGCCCAGTAAGAAATATTATGACTAAGATAATGCAGAATAAATTATCGTTAGCCTTCAACAGTGTTAAATTGATACAATATAACCAACATCAAGTTTAACTGCAGCGGAACAAGCAATCCATTAAAAAAATCAAGTAGAGAATAAAATCTACTATCTTCTATGATTTAAAAGGTTTTTCATCACTTTTATCGCTGAGACTCAGCTTAGTAAATAATCCACATCATCCCTGCACTACGGCCAAGGATATTCATTAGTATCACAACCACAAATTATCCATGTACTACGGGCCAAGGATATTCGTGTATTCATCAATGGTCATGATCATGCCAACAACTGTCCATCAATGCACTATGGCCAATGAGGACTTTTACCACATCATTTGTAACATTACAGTTATGATTATACCGAATAATCCTTGGTCATAATCATACCAAGTCCATCCATGCACTACAGGCCACAGATGACTTTCAACATATTATAAACATGAGGATGATGACAATGATATAAGAATTCAATAAAACAAGTTCAAGGATAATTTTGTAAAGATTTATAATTTAATTTATCCAGAAATCAATAACGTCCAAAATTTCAACATGATACTGCTTTGTGGAGTAAAATTCAAGAATGCTCAGAAGAATATTTCCATGAAAAGATACTGGATGAAGCACAAATATCAAGGATATTTCACTAATTTCATGGAGTATAGAAGTCAAAACTTTAATCAACTGAGTATAATAGAATATATGAAACCGCAAATGGATTTTTGCCGCCATGCGGTAATCCACGTAGATGCAGATTATTCCAATGTAATAATAAAGAATGGAATAATGAAGAATTCATCAAGTGTGCGTAATCTGCACATGCATGTGTTATTCCAATGTAATAATAAAGAATGGAACCAGTGTCATGTAATCAAAGATGCATGCGGATGTTCCAACAGAATAATAAAGAATGGAACCAGTCATGCGAATCAAATATGCGGGATGTTCCAACAGAATAATAAAGAATGGAACCGGTCATGCGTAATCCGCATGCATGAGGATGTTCCAATGTAATAATAAAGAATGGAATAACAACAGATTTCACCAGCATGCAATAGATCGCATGGCCGAAAGTTATTCCAATAGAATAATAAAGAATGGAATAAATGTGAAGAATTTCACCATGTATGCGGTACTCAGCATGACAAAGTTATTCCAACATAATAATAAAGAATGGAATAACAACCCTTACGAGTATTGAAAGAAAATAACTCTCTTCATGAATACGAAAGAATAACACCCCTTACCTTATAATAAAACTGGATACTGGAATAGAGAGGTAGCAGACTTCTCTTCTTCTTTCTCTCTATAATAAATGCTCTATAACTTTAGTGAATTGGTGAGAAATGAAGGAAGAATGAGCTTCTATTTATAGGAAAATATAGTTTCGATAATTGCACGTTTTGGGGATCGAAATATTACAGTACAATACCTCCAACTTTTCTTTCATTTTTAATTTAGTCCTGCAAGTATTATCAAACTTGCACCACCTCCCCTAATAGTAAATAATGTGAATCAATATTTCAATCATGTGAATCAATAGTATAATCATTTGAAAAATAGAAGTTACAGTATAGTACCTCCATCTATACCTCCATTTTTAACTTAGTCATGCAAGTATTATCAATCTTGCACCAACTCCCCTAATAGTTGATGAATGTGATTCAATAGTACACACATGTGAATAAATAGTTATATAAGCATGTGAATTAGTAGCAATTAATTGCTCATTTATCCGATAAATTACCCGATTTATCAATATAACCCCCAGACATCAATTATCATCGGAATAGATGTCGATTTCCACTAACACTAATAATTCCAACACAATGGAACTATAACATTATATCATATCCACACCATAATATTCAAAAAAATATTTTGAGAGAAATTAATCTGTATTCATAAAAGTTGGGGTCTTACAACCTCCCTTCTTATGAAATTTCATCCTCGAAATTAGTGGTACGCACGGTATATAGAAGAGGTGAGGATATCTTGACTTCATCTCAGATTCTAACTCCCAGGTCATTTCTTCCACATCGTGGTTTCTCCACAAAACTTTGACTTGAGGTATAACCTTGGAGCGTAGAGTATGATCCTTCTTATCCAAGATTTTAACAGGTAACTCTTCATACGTTAAATCTTCCTCTATCTCGTCCAGTTCTAATTCAATAATGCGGTTCGGGTCTTTCACATATTTACGTAACATAGATATGTGAAAAACGTTATGAACACGAGACATACTTGGCGGTAAGGCGAGTCTATAGGCCACCGTTCCTACTCGTACGAGGATTAAAAATGGGCCAATAAATCGAGGATTGAGCTTTCCTCTCTTTCCAAATCTTGTAACTCCTTTTCATGGAGCAACATATAATAACACATGATCTCCAATATTGAATTCCGCGTCTTCTCGATGAAGATCAGCATAACTCTTTTGTCGATCTTGTGAGGTTTTTATACGTTGTCGGATTGTTTAAATCTTTTTCGTAGTCATACGAATCAACTCCTGTCCCAACAACGTTGCTTCACCCACCTCATCCTAACATACTGGAGAACGACACTTTCTTCCACACAACGCCTCAAATGGAGCCATGCCAATAATTGCTTGATAACTGTTGTTGTAAGAAAACTCCACCAATGGTAAGAACTTGTCCCAACTTCCTTTGAAGTCAAGGACACAGAGTCTTAATAAATCTTCAAGAGTTTGAATAGTCCTTTCAGATTTCCCATCCGTTTGAGGATGATATGCCGAACTAAATCGTAAATCCGTGCCCATAGCCTTTTGTAAACTAACGTAAAATCTTGAAGTGAATCTTGGGTCTCGATCAGAAACTATGGATACTGGCATACCATGCAATCTTACAATCTCGTTAATATAAATACTAGCAAGACGTTCAAGTGTATAAGTTTCTCGTATCGATATGAAATGGGCAGACTTGGTCAATCTATCAACAATGACCCAAATCGCATCTATGCCTTGAGAAACCTTGGGAAGACCAGTAACGAAATCCATAGTAATGTGCTCCCACTTCCATTCTGGAATTTCAAGTGGTTGCAAAGGACCTTTTGGCACTTGATGCTCCGCCTTGACTCGTTGACATGTTAAACACCTTGAGATAAACCCCGCTATCTCTCTCTTCATATTGCTCCACCAAAATGTATGTCGAAGATCACGATACATTTTGGTACTCCCAGGATGGATTGCAAACGGTGTGTTATGCGCCTCCATCATAATTTTATACTTAAAGTCGTAATCGTTAGGAACACAGTCTGGAGTTGATTCGAAGTATTCCTTCTTCATCGATTCTTGCTTCTGGAATAGCACCTTCTTGCACTTTCTTCTTCATACGCATCAGCTCCAGGTCTGTAGTTTGAGCAGTTTTAACTTTATCGATTAAAGTCGGTTCCACTCGTATATTTGCCATCATCACATGGGTCCCTGGAGTCTTTAACTCTATTTCCATCCTTTCCACGTCATACAAAATGGGCCTTTGTGTTGACAATATTAACTCATACCCGCATATGATCTTCTACTCAATGCATCAACTGCAGATGGTATGATCATAATCTTTCAACAACTCAAGCCATCATCGTTGCCGCATGTTGAGTTCCTTTTGAGTGAAGAAATATTTGAGGCTTTTATGATCTGTATAGATCTCCACCTTCTCTCTATACAGGTAATGCCTCCAAATCTTAAGCGCAAAAATGACGGCGGCCAACTCTAGATCATGAGTAGGATAATTCCTCTCATATTCTTTGAGTTGTCGTGAGGCATAGGCTATGACTTTCTCATGTTGCATGAGAACACATCCTAACTGCCTCAAATGGTAAGAACGCCTCAAATGGAGCCATGCCAATACTTGCTTGATAACTGTTGTTGTAAGAAAACTCCACTAATGGTAAGAACTTGTCCCAACTTCCTTTGAAGTCAAGGACACAGAGTCTTAATAAATCTTCAAGAGTTTGAATAGTCCTTTCCGATTTCCCATCCATTTGAGGATGATATGCCGAACTAAATCGTAAATCCGTGCCAATGAATAATAATATCATAGCAACTGCCAAACAAATAGGCTCAATATGATTGAATATTATTCTTTATCAATGATAATCAAGAACAAAAATTGATGTATATATCTGATGGTCATAAACCACGAACTATGTCCAAAGTTATAAGTATTCTTTCAACTTAAACCTAAACAGTCAAAAGACTGTATGGACTTCTCGTACTTAGGAGGATTAGCCCTTCATACAATGTATTGTGCACAAACATCTAAACGCTATTGTGACACCCCTGAATCCGAGTACTTAAGTTTCCACATAATTTGGTGTTCACTATACAAACATCATATGTCTATATATCTACCCATAATAAATGAAAGAATTAATAGATAGAAAAATATCCTTTCCTTAAGGAGTTACATCGTAAAAATACATAAATCCCAGGTCATACTAACTTTAAATCTTAATTGCGAAAACATAAACAATTAATCATCTTACACATCATTAACATAAGTCTAAAACAGAAATACATCATCACATAAAATAACAAGTCTTCATCACTTGTTAATCTTGCCCTTGCCTTTGATAGTAGAAGGCTCGTCCGACCTTTCGTTCTTAACTACAATGTTATTATTACGCAAGAGTGAGCATGATTGCCCACAAGTATAAAAATGAAATAATAATATATAATAACATGCGAGTGAATCAAAGACTTCTGGAATAAAACTCAACTTTTGAATCAAGAATGAATAACAAGAATCAAAAGATTTTTGAGGGTCATAAGACCTTGAACTATGTCCTAGGTTATCAAGGGTTATACTTGAAACCTTTAATAGTCATGTAGACACTCAAATTTTTCTCATCTCGCTCTCACTAACATTGCGGAAATGACAGATTAAGTCTTTTAAGAGGGAACCCTGAAAGACAATCCATATCCATCTGGGATACTCTTTGGAAGTTCAACATCAACCTCGGAACACACACTAGGAGTAACAATTCCAACCTCGGAGATAACCCCGAGGTGTGTAGATCCAATACCGGAACACACACCGGAGAAGATCGATTAATCTCAGAGATAACCCCGAGGTATCCAGTCTCAGTCCCAATCATGCGAATAGCCACCAACCTTGGTGATAACCCTAAGGAATGCATTTAGCGATAACCCGAAAATGCTTGTTTCAAATGCAACAGACTTCAATCTCGTCGCCACAACGAGATACTCGGTACCAACCGGATATAACACCCAAGCAGATGGGGAACACCTCGGAGATAACACGAGGACCTTCAACAATCAGTAGTAGTCCAATCTCTCAACAAGCCTCGAAAGCAACATCTACTTTATCATTCAAACCCAATGATAACAGGTGATGAGGGCAACATCATCATCTCGCTAACATGATGGCATGCCACGTCGTCTCAATATTTCATACACACATCTCTACACAACGATGTCCCACAAGAATCAAGGATAACCAATCCCGAGTGACTATTGTTCGGGGTAACAGATGGAATTTGAAGCTTGAAGACCGGAGGGCATCGTCCCATCTTCAATGACTTCATACAAACTCTAATCCTATGCCATTATACAATTCTCGACAACGGCGGTCCGAAATATGTCCCGTATACCTCAATCGGATGCCCGGATTGCACTTCTGAAAGTTCGAGCGGACATTACAGTGCCCGAGTGCACGTACTACATGATGACCTGACCCGAGAAACTCGGGCCCACCCGGTTGCCTCTGGTACACCTATGGCTCCACACTCTATAAATAGAGGGCTTGGGGTGGCCATTTTGCAACAGAAAACATCGAGGAAGCCCTGCCCAATTTGCTCTGCACTCACCATATATAGTGTACTTTCTCATTTTAAACACTTGTGAGCTCATATATAGCTACTTTTGTACCTACAAAAGCCAGTGTTTACCCACTTTAAAGATATAGAAGTCTTCTTTGGCAGTCAACTGTAAGCTTCTCACACACTTTAAAGCCCTTCTCTTCATCTTTGCACACACCTTTCTTCACGTTGAGAGTCGTGTTGCGCGCGTTTGCCCGCACTTCGGTCCATGGTTTTATTTTAGTTTATATATATATATATATTTATTGACTAACATTATCGAATTATGCCTCGATTGAGCTTAGACTTGATGCCGAGTGTTTATTTGCTATATATATATATATATATATATATATATATATATATATATATATATGAATGTGTCGAACTTTGTTCGATGAGCCTGAATTTTGATGCAGGCGTTTACTACTTTAATATATATATATATATATATATATATATATATATATATACAATTATATATATTATATGTGTGTTAAACTCTGTTTGATGAGCACTGATTTTACATCCGGTGCATTTACTATATATATATATATATATATATATATATATATATATATATATATATATATATATATATATATATTTCATCCCACACTGGAGTTTACTTAAGTGGTGGTGGTTTATATATATATATATATATATATATATATATATATATATATATATATACACACATATATATATGAACTATTGTCGAACTACATTCGATGAGACTAGATTTTACATCCGTTTTATATATATATATATATATATATATATATATATATATATATATTTTGTCCCACACAGAGTTTACTTCGTGGTGGTTGATCGCTTTACTGACTTTTCATACGTTTCATCCTCGCTCGGAGTTCACTTCGTGGTAGTTGATTGCTTTATACCTGACTTTATTTATGTTTCATCCTACCGGAGTTTTCTCCATGGCGGTTGATAGCTTTTTACAACTTTATTTACATTTTTTGATCCCCATGGAGGTGCTTCGTGGTTGGTGATCATATCTCGTATATATATATTTACGACTTTTTATATATATACCGCTATCGCTTTTATACAAATTGCGGTATCTTGTGCGCCTAGGAATCATGTGATCACAGATTCAAATTTTATGGATCTAGATTCGGTTTCGTGATGGACATTTTCAACCGTAGCGACTTTGTAAATTATTCTCATGCAGGTCTCAATTTCCTCAGATGGTTCTCATACCCACGAGGAAGTCGGCATTATTTTGATATATTTTTCGCATGCGGATGCCTCGCATATCGTAAAATAAAATCAATCAATAGAACATTTAATAAAATGGGAGTGTAAAAGGTCTCAATTACTATTGAGCATCGTGGTTTGAAAAACCTTATTTATAAAAAATCATCGCTATATCTTGCTAAAACTGAATTTTTACATAAATTCAAACCATGTGTATATAGGTGAGAACGAGGCCTCTGACTACTTCCAAATAACAAACACATTGACCCACACACACACGCATTCGGATAATAGTTTCTTGAAAAGAGGTCACACCGTGGTAACATGGATGTCTGTTTGGTGCCTAATGACTTCCCCTCCAGTATAACCAAGTCCCTGCACCTAATGAATCTCGGTTTCACCAAACCCTTTTAGCAAAGATGTCACATCGTTTTGGTCAATGTGCAAATCTTTTCTCGGTTGTGTTGGTACAACCATTTAAAAACCAATTGGCGACTCTTAACAGTCCATCGTCGACATTATACATGTCAGGCCTTTTTCACTTGTTTTTTCAAACAAATCTCACCTAAAATGAGAACACCAAAGAACAAGTAACAGAAAGGGATAATTAAAAATCCCGACGTCGACAGGTGGCGACTCTGCCGGGGACTCCAGTAAGAGGACTTAAGCCGCTATTTCAATCTTTTCAAAACTGTTATCTATTTGTGTGTGGATGTTGCATTTATATTTGATGAATCTGTACGAATGTATTTCCTGATTGCACTTAGTGCTTCGCACCATAGATGCTTGTGATATTAGTGTTTCGCACCATATCTACTTGATATATTAGTGCTTCGCACATGTCATCATTATCATACGGTGAGACGCGATGTATGTGAATGTATGTTGTGTGGTCCCTCCACCAGGAGGCTATCCCGTTGGTGTTTGATTACTGGACTCGTGGGAAGACTAATTCCCCGAGGCTCAGGAAAGGCACCACCCAAATTCGCTCCAGTTGAAAGACCAGATTAATTTCCTGTTGAGTAAATTGCGATGATTTGGGAACCTTCATGCCAAAAATCCGCGAGAGTAACCTAAGATAGGTCAGCCTCTGTTAAACCCAAAACAGAGGAAAGTCTCTTCATGCTCTCTCATTTCAAATTACTTGTAAACACAATTACTTATAATTACATTCCATATATATCTCCATGTAATGAGAAATATGAAGAAATGTGTACACATACATGCTACAAATAGCTAACATCCGTTTTGCAGGATAAAAATTCCTAAAATAGACACATCACATAGCATGTTATTATACACATATTCCCTAAGGACTAAACTATGCAAGTCTTTCGCAGGGAACCAATCGGACCTACTACCCGGTCAAAATCCAAAAAGGCTACATGCCTACAGTCAATCATGTCGTCATCAGATCAGACTGAACATAATCCAGTTTCTCGCAAAGAATTTGACGGATTAAGAAAACAAATTACAGATTTGGCTGTTCTACTCAAAGAACTACACCAGTCCAATCAGGGTCCAAAAATACCCATACATGTTGAATCCTCCACACAAGTGGGGAACCCAGTCATTACAATACGAACTCTGATTGGATAAAACCAACAAAACTCATGATGTTGCCCATCCCAATCGGAGATCCAAACACCGGTGACATCAAAAGAAAGTCCTCCAAATGGAAGAGACCCTTCGTTTATCAAAGGAATCGGAACACACCCGGAGTGTTTCATATTCTCGATCTTTGCATTTTCCTGGTGTTCTTTATCCAGAAAAATTTAAAACTCCTGACTTTGAAAAATATGACGGGTTAGGAGATCCTTACACACATTTAAAGGTGTTTATTGGAGAACTTGGATCTTATGTAGAGGACGAAAAACTCAGAATGCAATTGTTCCAAAAGAGTCAAACTGGAGAAGCCCGTTCGTGGTACACAAGATTAGACAACTCAAAGATCCATAGCTGGGAAGAGCTAGCACATGCTTTCCTCACTCAATAGAGCTTTCAATCTTAGATGGCTCCTGATCGGTATCAAATTACCAAGATCAAGAAATCGTCTAACGAGTCATTCAGAGAGTATGCTCAAAGGTGGAGACGCCTGGCTGCCCAAGTTAGTCCTTCCATGACAGAATCAGAGATGGTCATGACTTTCATAGACATACAAGAAACTACGTTCTATGAGAGAGTTTTAGCCGACATCGGCAAACCATTTTCTGAAATGGTCAAACATGGGGAGATGGCTGAGATGGGATTGAAGTCCGGAAAGATTCAAGACCTAGCTGCCCTTAAAGATGTTGCTGATTTCATCCAATCCGAAAATTATGGAAACAACCCCCGGAGGGTCCATAAAAAGAAAGAGGAAGATGTTTCCCTAATACTACAGGGTCAAAAAGGCAATCAGAATATGCCTATTCAAAGGAGAAACTACACTCCTTTTCAAGCACAGTCTGCGAATCCTCCAATACTAAAAGGTGGAGAAGTCAAACGCCCTCGAGTGTTCACACCCTTAGGGGACACCCTCGAGAACATTCTCAATCTTCTGACAACACAGATGAAAATTACGCATCTTCTTCCACCAGCCAACCCTAATGGACGGGGTTTCAATGCTGCTCGGAAATGTGCTTATCATGCCGAGGCACTTGGACATGATACTCAGGATTGTTGGGCCTTGAAACATAAGATCCAAGACCTGATAGACAACGGCGAGATCGTGGTCACCAAACCAGATCAGCCTCACATTCAGGATAACTGTGACGCCCCAAAAACAGGTATACATCACCTATTCTGAGTCGCCAAATACATGGTATAGAATACAAATACAATCTTTAAATATACAACATAAGCTGTAAGTTTCAATACAAACATTGTCTTCTAGACAGTATTAAAACTCAAACTAATTCCTGAATACATTTATTAACACACTATTTCACTGAATAGTGAGGACTACTAATGCTATCCTCTGGACCATCACTCCGTTCCCCGACTCGTCCCATCTATATTCTCATTTCCTGAAGAGAACAGTGAAAGAAAGGGTGAGGTCAACTAGCCCAGTAAGAAATATTATGACTAAGATAAAGCAGAATAAATTATCCTTAGTTTTCAATAGTGTTAAACTGATACAATATAACAACCATCAAGTTTAACTGCAGCGGAATAAGAAATCCATTAAAAGAGTCAAGTAGAAAATAAAATCTACTATCTTTTATGATTTAAAAGGTTTTTCATCACTATTATCGCTGAGACTCAGCTTAATAAATAATCCACATCATCGAATCACCCCTGCACTACGGCCAAGGATATTCTTAGTATCACAACCACAAATTATCCATGCACTACGGGCTAAGGACATTCGTGTATTCATTAATGGTCATGATCGTGCCAACAACTGTTCATCAATGCACTACGGGCCAATGAGGACTTTTTGCACATCATTTGTAACATTACGATCATGATTACACCGAATAATCCCAGGTAATAATCATACCAAGTCCTTCTATTCACTATAGGTCACAGATGACTTTCAACAAAATATAAACATGAGGATGATGACAATGATATAAGAATTCAATAAAACAAGTTGAAGAATTAATTTATCTAGGAACCAATAACGTCCAAATTGTCAACATGATACTGCTTTGTAGAGTAAAATTCAAGAATACTCAGAAGAATATTTCCATGAAAAGATACTGGATGAAGCGCAAATATCAAGGATATTCCACTAATTTCATGGAGTATAGAAGTCAAAAACTTTAATCAACTGAGTATAACAAGGAATGGAATAACAAAAGAAATCACTAGGCATGCGATAGATCAGACAAAAAGGTTATTCTAATGAATAATAATTAGCGGAACTCAGTCCGGCAGAAACGATAGACATGATATTCCAACGAGAATAATAAAGGCGGAATCGGGCTGGCGTAAAACACATGATATGATATTCCAATGTAATAATAAAGACGAAATTAAATCCGGTACAGAAAACGCATGCAGACGAGGATATTCAAATGTAATAAAAACGAATGGAATAACAGAAGAATTTCACCAAGTATATGGTAGCCCGCGTATACAGGTTATTCCAACCGAATAATAAATAATGGAATAACATAAGTTTTCTTCATGAATACAAAAGAAATAATACCCCTTACCGTAAAAGAAACTGGATATAAGAGTAAGGAAGTAGCAGAATATTTTTCTTCTTTCTTTCTATAATTTTCTCTCTCTAGAGTTTCAGTGAATTCGTAAGAAATAATGAAGGAATGAGTTTCTATTTATAGGAGAATTGGAGGGTACTGTTTGATCACGGTGCACCGAATAAAAATTTCACGGATGAAGTTTAGCATTCACGAGTGTCAGGCTTATAGAAATTCAATGTAAAAGCAAGAAAAAAACAAAACAAAAATATAATATATATATATATATATATATATAATATCAATTCCCTTCTAATTATTTTACCTCCTCCCCACTCCATTTTCATTTCATCCATTTACTCCATTCGTGGCCCCCACATGTGGCCCCCACATTTATAATAAAGAATAAATTTCTACCGATTATTTTGAAAAATGGGTAAATGGGGGGTCCATAAAATAAGCAAAACTTCATAAAAATCACCTTAATAATTTTAACAACATTTATCACCTTTATTATAATTCACATTATTAATCGACCAGGTCGTTCTCAGGAAAGAGGTGACTTTCCAATAAGGATTTCTCCCTATTGGCGCGTAATTAGGTGACCAAACCTCTCCTTGACAGAACTTCTAGACATCGTTAATATTGCAAATAATAATATTAATAACTTTGTCGTCTCAATTATTGATTTAATAATATATAAAATATTGACAATAATTGAATCAAATATCGTGAGATACTTATCGCAATTATTGTGAAAGCAATAATTGAACAAAAGCGAGTGACTTCTCACGTAAGCATCAATAATCAATACCGTGTGCTACTATGCAACCACGCGTATTACTATACTTTTAACACCAGGTGTTTCAACAGTTACCGGTAAAACTTCCGCCGTTAATTTTACAAAAAGATATTTTTGTTGTTTTCTCAATCCGACAATCGAATATTATATAACAACTTGCGTACTTTGCAAAATTTATAAATATTACCCACAACTATAACATTATATCAAATTTATTCCATAATATTCAAAAATGATATTTATAAAAAAAAATCATCTTTATTAAAAAGTTGGGGTCTTACAGCCTCCCCTTCTTATGAAATTTCGCCCTCGAAATTAGGGTACGTACCTGGTATGTCGATGAGGTAAGGATACCTTGATTTCATTTCAAATTCTATCTCCCAAGTCATTTCCTCATCATCGTGGTTTCTCCACAAAACTTTGACTTGAGGTATAACCTTGGAGTGTAGAATATGTTCCTTCTTATCCAAGATTTGAACATGAACCTCTTCATACGTCAAATCTTCCGCTATTTCATCCGGTTCTAACTCAATAATGTGGTTCGGATCTTCCACATATTTACGTAACACGGATATGTGAAAAACATTATGAACACGAGACATACTTGGCGGTAAAACGAGTCTATAGGCCACAGTTCCTACTCGATCGAGGATTAAAAATGAGCCGATGAATCGAGGATTGAGCTTTCCTCTCTTTCCAAATCTCGTAACTCCTTTCCATGGAGCAACATGTAACAACACATGATCTCCTATATCGAATTCCACATCCTTTCGATGAAGATCAACATAACTCTTTTGTCGATCTTGTGAGGTTTTTATACGTTGTCGGATCGTTTGAATCTTTTTCGTAGTCATACGTACCAACTCCGGTCCCAAAAACGTTGCTTCACCCAACCTCATCCCAAAGATCCGAGAACGACACTTTCTTCCATACAACGCCTCAAATGGAGCCATGTCAATACTTGCTTGATAACTGTTGTTGTAAGAAAAACTCCACCAATGGTAAGAACTTATCCCAACTTCCCTTGAAGTCAAGGACACAGAGTCTTAATAAATCTTCAAGAGTTTGAATAGTCCTCTCCGACTGCCCGTCTGTCTGAGGATGATATACCGAGCTAAATCGTAAATCCGTGCCCATAGCTTTTTGCAAACTAACCCAAAATCTTGAAGTGAATCTTGGGTCTCGATCAGAAACTATGTGTGACAACACCAAAATAGGTCCATTCCATCCAACCCATTCTGAGTCGCCAAATACATGGTATAGAAAATAACTACAACTTTATTACAACAATTGTCGTGCAAAATAATACAACTCATGTGTTGTGAGTTTTGATACAAATATATATATCAACTGTGACTCTTGACACCAACTTGGGTAGCACGTCACCATGACATCTTACATAAAGGTATAGTCAAAAACTGTTTTAGAAATTAAAATCTTTGGGAAGTGCTCAAGGAAACCTTCGTACATGGGAGGCCATGCGTCTAGGTTATAATAGATATCATATGGCTACAGAATTATCCTTGGTTGACCCAATAGATGTTGGGTTTTCGGCACAAAAACGAAGCGGAAATTTAAAAATAATCAAAGCAATTTCGGAACCCAAAACAGGATCCAAGCGAAACTAAAATTAATTCAGTGGTTTAGATATTATACCGATTATGAAAAAGTTCTGAAATAGCTTCGAATCCTTTACGCAATCCAATTAGAACCACGTCTCTACGGTATCCACACGAACTCCGCACGAACCGTCTAACGATTCTGCAATAAGAGGGACTTGCGGTACTAGCCACCAAAGGAACGATTATGAAACTGTTTTCTCTCTAGTCTCTCTCTAAGAGCGGCTAGGGTATTTCTATTATGATGTAACCCTAGGTAGCTACTATATATCATATATATATAGTAGTTAAAAGGAATTAATCAAATCAAAACCTAATTTCATAAAATCCGAATATATATATATATATATCTTAATTAAGTCTTACTTAATTAATATACATATATATACAAATTATCCTTTTAATTTAAATTCGTGATTTAAATAATATTAATCATATTAATATATTTAAAATCTTAAAATTTAAATTTGTTCCCTTTTAAATTACGTTCTATGTGTGTGACCCTATAGGTTATTTTTACGTTGGCAATAATTTTATAATCATATTATAAAATTATAAACAGTGAGCGGTATCTAGTAATGCATCATTGCTACCCAAGTAATAATAAGATCGATGATTCGATGCAACCTTTTCGTGACAAATGTTTCAATGTAATTTAATCCTTTTAACCTTAATATCCGAGATTAAACTCGAGTAATGGAATGTGTCATACTCTTCATAATTTAATCTGATTTTTCTTGATCAATAAGTAGACTATATGAAACAAATCAATATTTGAGCATGGCCATGCATTTCATAGTCCTACTCAATCAAGAGGCCTATGGATATCACCCCTAATATATAGGATGGTTAAATTCCATCTAGATCACTAATATTCCTCACATAATTCATGATGTACCCAATAATCACCTTTATAGTCCACCCTATTAAAGGAGACATTTGATGATATCAAAGTACATAAATTCTCGTGTAGTAATATAGTGATTTCAGGTCGGAGGACCATTACATCATTGTCACTATGAGAATCGCTAATGACAATTTGCATAATGTTCCACGTAGAATTCTCATAGTGGGTCTGTCCAGTACATCGTTCTCTAACACATACCTATGTATTGACTTAATATCTCATATATTTATGACCAATGAGATTTGGTCATCAGTCAATCCACATACTAGTCTCAATGCATCATTGTTGTCCTATCAACAATGGTACTCGACTAGGGACATTTAAGAGAAATGATACTAATTGTAATTATATAATCTCATGTTCAAGTCACATACTTGAAACTATATAAATTGTATCACTATTCTAAGGAATTTTATTATGTTAACATTTATATAACGCAATAAATAAAACCATAATAAAATCATTCATTTATTCAATCAAATATAATATCAAAATGTTAAGCAATTATATCAAATAATTGGCCTCTAGGGCATAAACTCTAATAA
Source organism: Panax quinquefolius (assembly GCA_020205615.1). Lineage (NCBI taxonomy): Eukaryota > Viridiplantae > Streptophyta > Magnoliopsida > Apiales > Araliaceae > Panax > Panax quinquefolius. The sequence continues at coordinate 56,294,198 of CM035172.1, read as the reverse complement.
TAGACCCCAAAGAAAAACGAGAAGATTACTATCATATTCTTTCCAATGATGAGTCTTCTCTTGACATATCATTATCTCCACTGTCTCTAATTGAGAGTTATACTTCAACCAAACACCTAGATTATATAGGTAGTGCCCGTAAATATACTTAGCAAGTGGATGAGCACAACCTTGTCTTATGATGATACGAGGTTGTATGTCATTAGACATCTTGTATGATAGTGGCAAAACACCCTTCCAACGTTGGGTTCGCCTCACCCTATTTGATTCACCAAATATAACTACTAAATGATGTATACAACACCTTTCTATACCGCTTAGGAGAACCTCCCAGCCTAGAGACCACCGATTCTATTTCCTCACATTACCTCGCTTAAACCCGGCTACACTCTTATTACACGAAAAGGAATTGTGAAGCAAAAGGGTGAGCACAACTAGCTTGAAGAAAGAATATCATGACTAAAGATAATTAAATTATCAATAGCCTTCATCAAGAATAAATCGTAGATTTAGAACATATGGTAGATGATAAAACTTTTGAACCATAGTTGCAATGAAAAGCAATCCATTAGAAGAGTCAAATAGACCATAAAGTCTATTATCTTCTCCACATTAAAAGTCCACCAACAATGTTTTATCCATGTGACATTAATCAACAGTTCCTTTCCACAATAATATGAATAACTCATAATCATAATTGTAATTCTAAATTCCTCTTCGCATCCAGGACGAAGATAATTTTCATCACATGTCTTTACCTGAAACATCAAAGATCATGGTTATACCAAATCACAGTTCTTGTTTATAATCATACTAATAATTTCATCTTTGCACCTACGGCCAAAGATATTCATCAACAAACCATCTTTGCACTACAGGCCAAAGATACTTCAACAACAGGTCATCTTTGCATTACGGGCCAAAGATATTCATCAACAATTCATCTTTGCACTACAGGCCAAAGATATTCCTCAACAGTTCATATTTGCTACAGGCCAAATATATTCATCAACAGTTCATATTTGCACTACAGGCCAAATATATTCATCAACAGTTCATATTTGCACTACAGGCCAAATATATTAATATCTCAAAGAAATATATAATTATTTCAGAATTTATATAAACAATAATTATAACCATGTTGATCATTTCACCTTTGCACTTAAGCTAAAGATATTCAATTATAAATTCAATGGTCATGATCATACAAGCCAACAATTCAACTTTGCACTACTTGCCAAAGAGAACCCATAGTCACGATTATACCAATAATCTACCCATCTTTACACTCAAGTCAAAGAGAAATTTCATCACCAAAATTATAAAAATGTTATATATGATAATAAAAATAATATAATCAAAACATGGATTTAATTTCAAGAGTAAGATTCATAAATCAACGGTAATTTGGTCAGAAAAAGAAACCAATTTTGTCGTGAATAGTACCCGTGAATAGTAACTTGTGAATAGTAACTCATGAATAGTAACTCGTGAATAGTAACCCCGACATGAAAAAGGTAGAAATTCCAAAATAAAATCCATACCCATATTTCGGTATAATGATATTGAAAGAATAATATTTCTTAAACTTATAAATAATTTATTTTAATTGTTTACACTTTACTAAATAATGCATTTAATCATCCTAAAATTCCAATCTCATAAGATTTCATCACAAATAATCAAAATCCTCATCAAAAATCTGCATATACCTCATATTGGATTCTCAAGCCATAAAATCCTATTTTCCAATTTTCTTACTTCACATAACATATTTAATTCATTTACTCATAACTAGTCCATTTTCATGAAAAATACCAAATCAGTACAAAAAAATTTTCTTTTCTGAGATTTAGTAGAATATAGTCCCATATTGAACATATATTTTTCTCAGAATTTTTAAAAATCATTTACTATTTTTCATATGGCCAAAACAGCCGAATATTTAGATATTTATCAAAAATTGTACTTTTATCCAAAAATTCAAATATTTACAGAGTATACTTCTATCATATACATGTACTCCCAATAAAACTTTCACCAATTTTGGAGTTAACCACAAGGAGTTATAAGGGTTTACATTTAAAATAGTCTTTTCTCATAAAATTCATAACTCATAATCTATACATCTAAAAATCGCCATTTTTGGACACAATCTAGAAAACTCATCAAATTATCATTTTAAATTTTTCCAGAATTTTTGAAGGTCTGAAAAGTTACGAAACATGAAAAACATAACAACCCTTAAAATCTCTTACAATCCCTTACCTCAAAAGAGCAGTACTTCTAACTGGATATCGGATTTGACGCTGAAGGAAACTTGCATTGATGAATAGCAACTCACCAAGTATCTAAATACTCACAAAATACACTCGATAATCTAGAGAGAAAAAGAGAGAAAACTTATGAATTCTGGTGTGATTTTCAATTCTAACTTAGCCCTCTATTTATAGGAAAATGTAGCACGCCGAAGCAGACTTGACCTGTAACCTGATGGCTTTACCTGCTACTATTCTACCCACCAAAAATTAGCCATCTTCCCCAACAACCAAAAGTGGGGCCCACCCATTTCTAGAATTTTCCACCAAAATCATTTATAAACCTAATTTCTGAATCAGCCACCTCTTAAAATTCATAACAAATTATCGTTCATTTTAACGGTTCAAAATTGTGGACATATACTCAACTTATATATGTATAACATATCCAAAAATCACAACGATCCAACGGGTCGGATTAAATATTATAACTCACACAATAAAGCTGTAAGAACACCGATTTGATCTTTTAATACCTCCATTCTGACAAAATACTGAAAAAACACCTCAACATTAACTCTTTCATTTATAACCACATAAATAAATCCATAATTTATATCCACATCAAATAAATATTTCCTTATCATATAAATCAATAATTAATTATTCACAAATAATATTACAGAATCACATTTATGACAAACCGCATCGCTTCCAGAAAGAGGGGCTTTCCAATAAGAATTTCTCTTTATTGGCACGCAATTAGGTGACCAAACCTCTCCTTGACAGAACTTTCTAGACATTGCCAATAATGCTATCTAATAATATTATTCAAATAATATGAATTATTGATCTGATAATGGGAAATATTGTGCAGTGACAATTATTGAAACAACAATAATATAAAATATCAACGCAACAATTATTGAATCAATAAAATAAAATATTGAACAGTAACTACTGTAATAATTATTGAGTAGTGCCTTCTTACGTAAGGATCAATAATTCATCAATAATGTGCATCCACGCGTATTACTGTATTTTAACCACCGAGTATTCCAACAGTGTTAACGGTAACAACTACACCGTTATTTATAAAAACTCAATTTTGTCATTTCCTTCATCCGACATTTATTCTGTTATGGGGCCCACAAATGGTTGCACCTTCGTACGAATAGTCCCCGACAGAAAGAATATTCCACGACCAAACGAATATTCCCCGACAAAAATGAATATTTTATAACCACTTGCGTATTTTGAAAAATTTGCACATTTCACCCATAACCAAAGCATTATATCAAATTAACACCTTATTATTCACAATAATAAATAGAGGAAATTCGATTTTATTCATTAAAAAGTTGGGGTCTTACAACCTCCCCTCCTTATGAAATTTCGTCCTCGAAATTTACGTACTTGGTATTTCAAAAAGTTGAGAATACCTTGCTTCCATTTCAGATTCTATCTCCCCGGTCATCATGATTTCTCCATTGCTCATCTCTCGTGATAACTTCATTTGGGTTCCTCACTTGTTGGGAAGTCATGACAACCGCTATCCCTTGAACTACTCGGCTTTGACTTGTCTGGGGCAGCATTTGGCGTCATCACTACCGTTGGAATATACTTTTCCATAGGGCATATTCCTCCCTCAATTTCCTCGTCGTACTCCTGATTCATGATCTGAATCATCAATCTTCGATCCATATCGAATTCAGGGTTGACCGCCATGCATGTGGTAATTCAAAACTCGATGTTGGGTTCTCCCAATTGCTGTCCAAAAAGAGAAATACATATCATCTATTTTAGCCATCTTAGATCGGACATCTCTCTCCACAATATCAACGCGTCGTGTGGCTTTTACCCATGCATCACTCATTCTTACTTGTTCAGTTTTTTCTTCTTTCAGCTCAGATTCCATCTTTATCATCTTATACTCTGCCAAAGAATGCTTCTGTTCAAGCATCACATATCGGGTAACACAAGCTTGAATTATTGCATTCTTTTGCTCCACGACCGCCTGTCGTTCTTCAGCCTGCTCTTCTAACTTATGAATACAATTTTGTAATTCTACATTTTGATCATATAATACCTCTAATAAATTCTCCTCAGGCACCTCTTCTTTCTCTTCTTCTTCACTCTCAGTTGTTACCTCTGCGACTATCTCAGGTGCAACTATCAATTCTTCACTCACCACAAGAATATCTCTAATTCCTTCTTCGTCTGACATCACATTATCATGGTTAGTGATTAGAGGTATCCCCACAGTCTCATTCACTCCATTGTTAGCATTCTCAGCTGCCATTCTTAAATACTGCCATAAAATAAAGGTTAATTAAGCAAATTAATGTATCACATAATATCCATATATTATGACCAACCAACAATTAAGCTTAGGTAGGACACACTAGCGAAGGATTTACTCATCTCTCCCCTCCTAGTTATATTCCCCGATCTCCGCCAGAGACCATATCCCTAAGCTCTGATACCAACTGTGACAACCCCAAAATAGGTCCATTCCATCCAACCCATTCTGAGTCGCCAAATACATGGTACATAAAACAACTACAACTTTATTAAAACAATTGTCGTGCAAAATACAACAACTCATGTGTTGTGAGTTTTGATACAAATATATAAATCAACTGTGACTCTTGACACCAACTTGGGTAGCACGTCACCATGACATCTTATATAAAGGTATAGTTAAAAACTGTTTTAGAAATTAAAATCTTTGGGAAATGCTCAAGGAAACCTTCGTACATGGGAGGCCCGTGCGTACAGGTTATAATAGATATCATATGGCCACGTAACTATCCTTGGTTGATCTAATAGACCCCAAAGAAAAACGAGAAGATTACTATCATATTCTTTCCAATGGTGAGTCTTCTCTTGACATATCATTATCTCCACTGTCTCTAATTGAGAGTTATACTTCAACCAAACACCAAGATTATATAGGTAGTGGTCGTAGATATACTTAGCAAGTGGATGAGCACAACCCTGTCTTATGATGACACGAGGTTGTATGTCATTAGACATCTTGTATGATATTGGCAAAACACCCTTCCAACGTTGGGTTCGCCTCACCCTATTTTATTCACCAAATATAACTACTAAATGATGTATACAACACCTTTCTATATCGCTTAGGAGAACCTCCATGACTAGAGACCACCGATTCTATTTCCACGTTTACCTCGCTCAAACCCAACTACACTCTTATTACACTAAAAGGAATTGTGAAGCAAAAGGGTGAGCACAACTAATTTGATAAAAAGAATATCATGACTAAAGATAATTAAATTATCAATAGCCTTCATCAGTAATAAATCAGAGATTTAGAACATATGGTAGATGATAAAACTTTTGAACCATAGTTGCAGCGGAATGAGCAATCCATTAGAAGAGTCAAATAGACCATAAAGTCTATTATCTTCTCCACATTAAAAGTCCACCAACAATGTTTTATCCCTGTAACATTAATCAATAGTTCCTTTCCACAATAATATGAATAACTCATAATCATAATTGTAATTCTAAATTCCTCTTCGTATCCAGGACGAAGATAATTTTCATCACATGTCTTTACCTGAAACATCAAAGATCATGGTTATACCAAATCACAGTTCTTGTTTATAATCATACTAACAATTTCATCTTTGCACTACGGCCAAAGATATTCATCAACAGACCATCTTTGCACTACAGGCCAAAGATATTCAACAACAGGTCATCTTTGCACTACGGGCCAAAGATATTCATCAACAATTCATCTTTGCACTACATGCCAAAGATATTTCTCAACAGTTCATATTTGTACTACAGGCCAAATATATTCATCAACAGTTCATATTTGCACTACAGGTCAAATATATTCATCAACAGTTCATATTTGCACTACATGCCAAATATATTAATATCTCAAAGAAATATATAATCATTTCAGAATTTATATAAACAATAATTATAACCATGTTGATCCTTTCACCTTTGCACTTAAGCTAAAGATATTCAATTATAAATTCAATGGTCATGATCATACCAGTCAACAATTCAACTTTCCACTACTGGCCAAAGAGAACCCATAGTCACGATCATACCAATAATCTACCCATCTTTACACTCAAGTCAAAGAGAAATTTAATCACTAGGATTATAAAAATATTATATATGATAATAAAAATAATATAATCAAAATATGGATTTAATTTCTAGAGTAAGATTCATAAATCAACGGTAATTTGGTCAGAAAAAGAAACCAATTTTGTCGTAAATAGTACCCGTGAATAGTAACTCGTGAATAGTAACTCATGAATAGTAACCCCGACATGAAAAAGGTAGAAATTCTACAATAAAATCAATACCCATATTTCGGTATAATGATATTGAGAGAATAATATTTCTTAAACTTATAAATAATTTATTTTAATTGTTTACACTTTACTAAATAAGGCATTTAATCATCCTAAAATTCCAAACTCATAAGATTTCATCACCAATAACCAAAACCCTCATCAAAAATCTGCATATACCTCATTTAGGATTCTCAAGCCATAAAATCCTATTTTCCAATTTTCTTACTTCACATAACATATTTAATTCATTTACTCATAACTAGTCCATTTTCATGAAAAATACCAAATCAGTACAAATAAATTTTCTTTTCTGAGATTTAGTAGAATATAGTCTCATATTGAACATATATTTTTCTCAGAATTTTTAAAAATCATTTACTATTTTTCATATCGCCAAAACAGCCGAATATTTAGATATTTATCAAAAAATGTACTTTTATCCAAAAATTCCAAAATTTACAGAGTATACTTCTATCATATACATGTACTCCCAATAAAACTTTCACCAATTTTGGAGTTAACCACAAGGAGTTATAAGGGTTTACATTTAAAATAGTCTTTTCTCATAAAATTCATAACTCATAATCTATACATCTAAAAATCGCCATTTTTGGACACAATCTAGAAAACTCATCAAATTATCATTTCAAATTTTTCCAGAATTTTTGAAGGTCTAAAAAGTTACGAAACATTAAAAAACATAACAACCCTTAAAATCCCTTACTATCCCTTACCTCAAAAGAGCAGTACTTCTAACTGGATATCGGATTTGACGCTGAAGGAAACTTGCATTGATGAATAGCAACTCACCAAGTATCTAAATACTCACAAAATACACTCGATAATCTAGAGAGAAAAAGAGAGAAAACTTATGAATTCTGGTGTGATTTTCAATTCTAACTTAGCCCTCTATTTATAGGAAAATGTAGACTTCAAGGCAGACTTGACCAGAACTTTGATGGCTTTACTCGCTACTATTCTACCCACCAAAAATCAGCCATCTTCCCAACAACCCAAAAGTGGGGCCCACCCATTTCTAGAATTTTCCACCAAAATCATTTATAAACCTAATTTACGAATCGAGTCACCTCTTAAAATTCATAACAAATTATCGTTCATTTTAACGGTTCAAAATTGTGGACATATACTCAACTTATATATGTATAACATATCCAAAAATCACAACGATCCAACGGTCGGATTAAATATTATAACTCACACAATAAAGTTTGTAAGAACCGATTTGATCTTTTAATACCTCCATTTCGACAAAAAATATCGATAAAACACCTCAACATTATCTCTTTCATTTATAACCACATAAATAAATCCATAATTTATATCCACATCAAATAAATATTTCCTTATCATATAAATCAATAATTAATTATTCACAAATAATATTACGTAATCACATTTATGACAACCGCATAGTTTTCGGAAAAGGGGCTTTCAATAAGAATTTCTCCTTCTTGCACGCATGATTAGGTGACCAAACCTCTCCTTGATGAGAACTTTCTAGACATTGCCAATAATGCTATCTAATAATATTATTCAAATAATATGAATTATTGATCGATAATGGGAAATATTCATGCGGTGACAATTATTGAAACAACAATAATATAAAATATCAACGCAACAATTATTGAATTAATAAAATAAAATATTGAACAGTAACTACTGTAATAATTATTGAGTAGTGCCTTCTTACGTAAGGATCAATAATTCATCAATAATGTGCATCCACGCGTATTACTGTATTTTAACCACCGAGTATTCCAACAGTGTTAACGGTAACAACTACACCGTTATTTATAAAAACTCAATTTTGTCATTTCCTTCATCCGACATTTATTCTGTTATGGGGCCCACAAATGGTTGCACCGTCGTACGAATAGTCCCCGACAGAAAGAATATTCCACGACCAAACGAATATTCCCCGACAAAAATGAATATTTTATAACCACTTGCGTATTTTAAAAAATTTGCACATTTCACCCATAACCAAAGCATTATATCAAATTAACACCTTATTATTCACAATAATAAATAGAGGAAATTCGATTTTATACATTAAAAAGTTGGGGTCTTACACTATGGATACTGGCATACCATGCAATCTTACAACCTTGTTTATGTACATACGAGCAAGACGTTCAAGTGTATAAGTTTCTCGTATCAGTAAGAAAAGAGCAGACTTTGTCAATCTATCAACAATGACCCAAATCGCATCTATGCCTTGAGAAACTTTGGGAAGACCGGTAACGAAATCCATGGTAATGTGCTCCCACTTCCATTCTGGTATTTCAAGTGGTTGCAATGGACTTTTTGGTACACTATGCTCTGCCTTGACTCATTGACACGTTAGACACCTTGAGATAAACAACGCTATCTCTCTCTTCATATTACCCCACCAAAATGTATGTTGAAGATCATGATACATATTGGTACTCCCAGGATGGATTGCAAACGGTGTGTTGTGCGCCTCCATCATGATTTATATACTTTAAATCGTGGTCGTTAGGAACACAAAGTCCGGAGTTGACTCAAGTATTCCTTCATCATCGATTCTTGCCCAAGATAGCACCTTCTTGCACTTTCTTCCTCATACGCATCAACTCCAGGTCTGTAGGTTGAGCAGTTTTAACTTTATCAATTAAAGTCGGTTCTACTCGAATATTCACCATCATCACATGGGTACCTGGAGTCTTTAACTCTATTTTATCCTTTACAAGTCATACAAAATGGGCCTTTGCGTTGACAATATCGCATTCGCACTTGCATAAGATCTTCTACTCAATGCGTCAGCTACCACGTTTGCTTTTTCAGGATGGTATTGGATGGTATGATCATAATCTTTCAACAGTTCAAGCCAACGTCGTTGTCTCATGTTGAGTTCATTTTGAGTGAAGAAATATTTGAGGCTTTTATGATCCGTAAAGATCTCCACTTTCTCTCCATACAAGTAATGCCTCCAAATTTTAAGTGCGAAGACAACAGCTGCCAACTCCAGATCATGAGTAGGATAATTCCTCTAATATTCTTTGAGTTGTCTTGAGGCATAGGCTATGACTTTCCCATGTTGCATGAGAACACATCCCAACCCTTTGCCCAAAGCATCACTGTAGATGATAAATCCCTCCGAGCCAGATGGTATTGTCAGAACAGGTGCTGAAATGAGTCTCCTCTTGAGTTCTTGAAAACTCTTCTCACATTCCTCGCTCCAACCGAATTTTGTATCTTTCCGAGTCAGCTGAGTTAATGGAGTAGCGATTCGAGAAAATCCTTCCACGAATCTCCGATAATAACCAGCTAAGGCGAGAAAGCTACATACTTGATCATCGATTAAGGTTGTTGCTCGACTTTGAATATCTTCAATCTTTGCTGGGTCAACTGATATTCCATGACTTGATACTACGTGCCCAAGGAATGCTACTTCCTCAAGCTAGAACTCGTATTTCTTTAACTTGGCATAAAGCTTGTATTCACGAAGCTTTTGGAGTATCAGCCTCAAGTGTTGCTCATAATCTTCACGGCTTTTGGAATAAATAAGGATGTCATCAATAAAGACGACCCCAAAGTGATCCAAATATTCCTTGAATACTCGGTCCATCATATCCATGCAGGCAGCAGGAGCATTAGTCAATCCAAAGGACATGACTAGGAATTCATAATGCCCGTACCGAGTTCTGAAAGCCATCTTTGCAATGTCATCGGTTCTAATATTCAATTGGTGATATCCGGAACGAAGATCAATCTTTGAAAAGAATTTGGCTCCTTGCAACTGGTCAAACAGGTCATCAATACGTGTCAATGGCTACCTATTTTTGATGGTGACATGATTCAACTCCCGATAATCAATACAAAGTCGCATACTCCCATCTTTCTTCTACACGAATAAACAGGAGCACCCCAAGGAGAAGTACTAGGACGAATAAAGCCAATGTCCAACAATTCCTGCAGTTGGGTCTTTAACTCCTGAAGTTCAATAAGAGCTATTCGATATGGGGCTTTGGAAATGGGTTTTTATCTTACGGGTTCAAGGTCGATACAAAATTCAATTTCACGCTCAGGGGGTAGGCCAGGAAGTTTTTTGGGGAATACGTCAGGAAATTTATTAACAATAGAAATATCGTTCAAAACTGACGTATTTTTGTTTAAATCTGTGACATGAGCAAAGAAAGCTTGACATCCATTTTTCAATAAATGAATAGCTTTATGGCTTGAAATGACATTGATTGATTTTAATGGTTTAGTTGTTTGAATTCGCATAATAGGTTGGTTAGGATTATGAAAGCTAACAACCTTACGAAAAAAATCAATTTTTTGCATGATGAGTAGTTAACTAATCAATCCCTAGAATCATGTCAAATGCAAGTATTTTCAATGAAATAAGATCGACAGGTAATGTGAGGGTACCAATTTGAACCAAACAAGACTTATAAACAGTGTATGTAATTAAGGTTTCTCCCAACGGAGTTTCAACAGATAAGTCAAAGTCTAATTTCTCCGGAGTCAAATTTAATCATTGAGCGTAAGTAGGAGAAATAAAAGAATGGGTAGAACCGGTATCAAATAAGGTATAGACTTCGCTAGAGTTTATGATAAGCTTACCCGTGATGACCTCGTTCGGGTTCCTTGCTTTCTGGGAGGTCACAACAAATGCTCTCCCTTGCACCACCGGCTTTGACTTTTCTGGGACGGCCTTTGGTGCCTCCATCCTAGCTAAACTTGTCTTCGGTGAACGACAAAATGGGGTTAGGCGACCTTCTCTTCCACAATTATAACACGCTTTGGATGGCATCGCGTAGTTTGGACTGATATGTCCTTCCCCTCCGCATTTGAAGCATATGATAAGTGGACTTTCTCCTTCTTTAACCATGGTTGCTTGATCTGATGTCTTTCCATCATTGTTGAATCTCCTTTTCTTAAAATGTCCATTTTTACTGTCTTGGCCATGATTACCCTTTGAAGTGGTTACCATTTCGGCAAGTTGATTCCCTCCACGTTTGTTGTCACCAACCCGATAAGCGATACCTTTGGTTTAATGGTATTTTCATGTCACGGCTACTTTCTCTTGGTTGCGTTGACTGACTCGTTCTGGCGCTCCAATAACTGAGCCCTATTTACAACATCTGAGTACAAACACAATTTATGAGAAATAAGATATTGACGTATCTCCGGTTTCAAACCTCTTAAAAACATTTGCGTCATTCGCTCTTCATTATCGACCAAATGGGATGCAAACCGGGATAACTCCGCAAATTTAACCTCGTATTGTGACACGATCATATTGTTTTGTTCCAACTTGATAAACTCCACCTCTTTCATGTGACGAATACTTTCGGGAAAGTACTTGTCGTTGAATAGTTCTTGGAACTTCTCCCAAGACATCTTGAGTGCGACGAAGTCGGAGTACGCTTTTCTGATTCCCCACGAGAATCTGCCTCTTCACGTGTAATATGAAGGTGGCGAAGGAACCTTTTGCTCCTCGGAGCATCCCAAGACATCAAATATCTTGGTGATCTGCTTTATCCATGCTTCCGCCTTAAGTGGTTTTGGCTCTCCAATAAACTCCGGTGGTCCCAGCTCTTTGAATTGTTTAGCGGTGACCATCTAAGAGTTTCCAGTGTTTCCACCTACATTTTGGATGAGAGCCGCTCTACTTTGATGTTGCATGAATTGCATAAAGCCTCCGAACAATCCATCGTTCAGTCATCACGGTCTGGGTGTTGTTGTTTGCACGAGGATTGTCGCCTTCACGATGCACATTATCCACGATTATTGATCCGTGGAGACTCAAGCGGTCTCTCATGCTCCATTGCTATTCTCAACATTCTCGGATGTCATTTCGAGATACTTCCACAAAACAAAGATTAATTAACATATAACATATTATCCTTATATACGGCCGACCAATTAAATACCAAATAAACTTAGGTAGGTCATACTAACGAAGAATTCCCGTCTCTCCCCTCCTAGTTCTAGTCTCACATCTTAGCCGAGGATCATATCCTAAGCTTTGATACTGTTGTGGACGCCCCAAGCAGGTATACATCACCTATTACGAGTCGCCAAATACACGGGTATGTAGAATACAAATACAATCTTTAAATATACAACATAAAAGTGTGAGTTTCAATACAAACATTGTCTCTACAGGCGGTATTAAAACTCAAAATAAGTCCTCAATACATTTATTAACACACTATTTCACAGAATTATGAGGACTACTAATGCTATCCTCTGGACCATCACTCCATTCCCCGACTCGTCCCAACTATATTCTCATTTCCTGAAGAGAACAGTGAAAGAAAGGGTGAGCTCAACTAGCCCAGTAAGAAATATTATGACTAAGATAAAGCAGAATAAATTATCCTTAGTCTTCAATAGTGTTAAACTGATACAATATAACAACCATCAAGTTTAACTACAGCGGAACAAGCAATCCATTAAAAGAGTCAAATAGAAAATAAAATCTACTATCTTTTATGATTTAAAAGGTTTTTCATCATCATTATATTTGAGACTCAAACTTAATAAATAATCCACATCATCGAATCACCCCGCACTACTTGGTCGAGGATATTCTTTAGTATCACGACCACAAATTATCCATGCACTACGGGCGAGGACATTCGTGTATTCATTAATGGTCATGATCATGCCAACAACTGTTCATCAATGCACTACGGGCCAATGAGGACTTTTACCACATCATTTGTAACATTACGGTCATGATTACACCGAATAATCCCAGGTTATAATCATACCAAGTCCATTTATGCACTATAGGCCACAGATGACTTTCAACAAAATATAAACATGAGGACGATGACAATGATAAAAGAATTCAATAAAACAAGTTCAAGAATTAATTTATCCAGGAACCAATAACGTCTAAATTGTCAACATGATACTGCTTTGTAGAGTAAAATTCAAGAATGCTCAGAAGAATATTTCCATGAAAAGATACTGGATGAAGCGCAAATATCAAGGATATTCCACTAATTTCATGGAGTATAGAAGTCAAAACTTTAACCAACTGAGTATAATAAGGAATGGAATAACAAAAGAAATTACCAAGCATGCGATATCAATATAAAGTGAGTTATTCTAACAGAATAATAATTAACGGAACCAGTCCGACGTAAAAACGCATATGACGAGGATATTCCAAATGAAATAATAAAGACGGAATCGGTCCGGCGTAAAATGCATGCATGAGGATATTCCAATGAATAATAATAAAGACGTAATCGGTCAAAGCGTAAAATGCACAGATAGGATATTCCAACAGAATTATAACGAATGGAATAACAGAAGAATTTCACCAAGTATAGGGTAGCCCGTGTATACAGGTTATTCAAACTGAATAATAAATAATGGAATAACAGAAGTTTTCTTCATGAATACAAAAGAAATAATACCCCTTTTTCCACATCATTTGTAACATTACGGTCATGATTACACCGAATAATCCCAGGTCATAATCATACCAAGTCCATCTATGCACTATAGGCCACATATGACTTTCAACAAAATATAAACATGAGGATGATGACAATGATATAAGAATTCAATAAAACAAGTTCAAGAATTAATTTATCCAGGAACCAATAACGTCCAAATTGTCAACATGATACTGCTTTGTAGAGTAAAATTCAAGAATGCTCAGAAGAATATTTCCATGAAAAGATACTGGATGAAGCGCAAATATCAAGGATATTTCACTAATTTCATGGAGTATAGAAGTCAAAAACTTTAATCAACTGAGTATAATAAGGAATGGAATAACAAAAGAAATCACCAGGCATACGATAGACAGCAAGCGAGGTTATTCTAACGAATAATAATTAACGGAACCGAAGTCCGACGTAAAACGCATATGTATACATGATATTCCAACAGTAATAATAAAGACGGAATCGGTCGGCGTAAAATGCCTGAACGACAGGATATTCCAATGAGAATAATAAAAGGCGGAATCAGTCAGGACGTAAAAGCGTCTGAACGAGGATATTCCACGAGAATAATAAAGACGAAATTAGGTCCGGCGTAAAATGCACAGACAGGATATTCCAACAGAATAATAACGAATGGAATAACAGAAGAATTTCAACAAGTATATGGTAGCCCGCGTATACAAGTTATTCCAACCGAATAATAAATAATGGAATAACATAAGTTTTCTTCATGAATAGAAAAGAAATAATACCCCTTACCGTAAAAGAGACTGGATATAAGAGTAGGGAAGTAGCAGAATATTTTTCTTCTTTCTTTCTATAATTTTCTAGAGTTACAGAGTTTGATAGAATTCGTAAGAAATAATGAAGGAATGAGTTTCTATTTATAGGAGAATTGGAGGGTCTGTTTGATCTAAAAGAATAAAAATTTCACGAATGAAGTTTAGCATTCACGAAAGTGTAGAGCTTATAGAAATTCAATGTAAAAGCAAGAAAAAACAAAACAAAATATATATATATATATATATATATATATATATATATATATATATATATATTTAAAACACCCTTCTAATTACGTTACCTCCCCCCACCCCATTTTCATTTCATCCATTTACTCCATTCGTGGCCCCCACATGTGGTCCCCACCCTTATAATAAAGAATAAATTTCTACCGATTATTTTGAAAAATGGGTAAATGGGGGGTCCATAAAATAAGCAAAACTTCATAAAAATCACCTTAATAATTTTAACAACAATTATCACCTTTATTATAATTCACAATATTAATCGATAGTGTCATTCCCAGGAAAGAGGGCTTTCGATAAGGATTTCTCCTATTGCGCCGCAATAAGGTGACCAAACCTCTCTTTGTGAACTTCAGACATCGTTAATATTGCAAATAATAATATTAATAACTTTGTCGTCTCAATTATTGATTTAATAATATATAAAATATTAACAATAATTGAATCAAATATCGTGAGATACTATGCAACAATTACTGTAGCAATAATTGAACAAAACCGGGTGACTTCTCACGTAAGCATCAATAATCAATACCGTGTGCTACTATGCAACCACGCGTATTATTGTTCTTTTAACACCGGGTGTTTCAACAGTTAACGGTAAAACTTCCGCCGTTATTTTTATAAAAAGATATTTTTTGTCTTTTTCTCAATCCGACAATAATTCCGTTGTGGGGTCTACCAATGATTGTGCATTCGTACAAATATTCCCTGTTAAAACGAATATTCCCCAACCAATCGAATATTATATAACAACTTGCGTACTTTGCAAAATTTATAAATATTACCCACAACTATAATATTATATCAAATTTATTTCATAATATTCAAAAATGATATTTATAAAAAAAAATCATCTTTATTAAAAAGTTTTGGTCTTACAACAACTCTCTTCCTCAACACAAAGAAGAAGAGGTCAACATGATCAATTGGAGCAATAGACAGAATTCCAATTTCAACTGTGAATCCTCCCAGACCCTCAAAGACGGTGTTGACAAATGGGATTATGCCAAGTTCCAGTTCACAATGGAACGAAAGATGAAAGCTTTATGCAAACAAATTGATCAATTGGAAGAATTGGTGACTTATCAGCATCAAGTGACACGTCAATTAATCAGCCAGGAGCATGCCAGTCTCCTATCTCTTGTCATGAATATTCCCTCGTCACTTTCAGAAAATGAAATGCTGGAAGACAAAGTGACAAAGAGAGCAAATGCCAAAGCCCGTCAGGATTTCGCCAACAAACGGGAATTCACCTATTTGGGCCAACCCATGGAGGAAATCCTTTATATGTTAATCAATGAAGGAAGGATCAGTTCCCATCTACCTCCAATCAACCCACGTTCGGGACGGTACAACTCTGATGGAGTATGTCAATATCACTCCCAGTCTCACGGTCACAACACAGAAGAATGCTGGGCACTCTGCCACCTCATCCAAAATCTAATTGACAGTGGTGTCCTGCACCTAGCGGACAATGATACTGTGTTACGTGCAAGTGAGAATACAGGTCCTACTAAGTGGAAGAGTGTGGTAGCAGTCATATCCACTGAAACTGATGGGATTAATTAATCACTCACAATGCCAATAATTCAACTCAGAGGAATCAACAACCTTTGAAAGTGGCCGCTCTTGAGCCAATCAACTTGCCGTACATAGCACAATACCCTATTGTTAGCTTGCGCAAGGTTCTGTGGAATTATGGAGAAGGTGAAGGATCCACCTCACATACCACTGCTGCAGTGTCGAAGGAAAATCCACTGTATCTTCCCCAACGGGTGATGAAGTCTACCACCAAATCAAAGGGGAAAATACCCATGGAGAAGATTGAAAGATTCCTTCACACTATGGGTCATAATGAAGCCAAGGTGGTTTTAAGCTTAAAAGAAGCTCCACAACAGATATCAATTTTGGACTTGGTCCTAACTTTTGAGGATCACCGGAAGATCTTGTTGAAGGTTTTAGAAGAAGCCTATCTACAGACATCAGTTGATACAGAAAACTTTCAACATTTGGTTGATCATATTTTTAACAACAATGTGATATCCTTCACTTATGATGACATACCGCCCGAGGGGACCGGTCATTGTAAGCCGTTGCATATTGCGGTCTTGTCCTCCGGATAAATGCTAGCTGGAGTCTTGATAGATGGAGGTTCATCTCTTAATATCTGTCCATATGATACCTTGGTGAAGATGAATATCAATCTCAACTGACTCCGAAGTAGCCATACCGTCATCAAAGCTTTTGATTGAGCCCGCCGAAATTCGATCGGAGTAATTGAGCTGCCAATTGTAATTGGTCCCCACACATTCTGTGTATCTTTCCACGTACTCAAGATAGATTCGAGATACAACCTGCTCTTGGGACGACCTTGGATTCATATGGCATGGTCAGTCCCTTCCACCCTTCATCAACAGTTAAAATACATTATCAACAATAGCCTAGTCACGGTCAATGCTGAACCAGAATATCCTCAACAAGGGGACATGCCGTTCATCAACGCTAATGCAGATGTTGAACCAGTCAGTTTTCATGCCTTGGAAGTAAGCAATACCCAATACCATGCAATTGGAACTCCACTCCCAGAATCCAAGATTTTCGCCAAAGTGATGTCAGCTACTCAGGAAATGATGTCATTGGGTTATCAGCCGGGATAAGGGTTGGGTAAAGATCACCAGGGTATTAAGTACCCAATTCAATTAGCCAGCAGATGGAGCAAATTGGACTAGGCTATTACGCGATTCTAGTCATAGGAATCCTCATAAACATCAGCAGATTCCTTCAGCTTCAACCATGCGGCATTTATCTTCGCCTTCAAACTCTGAGTCTGCACAACCTCCTATAAAGGTGTCAGCCAATGTAATGGCTATGTTATTTCCCAAGCCAGTACCGGTGAAGGAGAAAGAAGTCTTTGTTCCAAATCCCTCAGTGGAAGAGGAGGAACGAAGAATTAAACAAGAAATTATCCGAATGATGTCAGGCATACGCATCATCATTCATGACGAACATACCAACTGATACACCCCAGATGATGACTGCCCAGACGTAATGGCCATCATTCGGGATAGGAAGGACGATGATAATCCCTCCATCGTTGTGGTCCACCTGGACATTACCCTTGCCAATTGGAACAACATTCCTTGCATTGGTCGACAAGGGTAAAACTGGCAGAACTCTTTTTGCCCTGTAGATATAATAACTGCTTACTTTTTTGTACAGTATTAGCAGTTTATTTTGCCAGTATATGCTAACACTGTGTATGATCAACACATTTCATATATACTAAGTGAAATCATATTTTATTTCAGGACTCTGAATTTAGATGTGCTTGTACTTGCTGATATGGTGCCTCTTCTCCACAAGGATTGTACCTTCGATGTAGAGATAAATTCAGCCTTGATGGATATACAGGATGACATTGAGGTGCCTCCAAAAATTCAAGAATGGGTCAAAGACAAAGCTAAACCCAACCTTGATCAAACCACTTCTTTCAATCTCGGAACCTTAGAAAGCCCCAAGTTAATCCAGATTGGTTCAGACCTTACCACAAACCAAATGAATGACATGGTTATGCTACTAACCCAATTCCAGGATGTGTTTGCATGGTCTCATGAAGACATGGTGGGTTTGTCCACTGACATTTTCCTTCATCGCCTTCCCATTAAAGAGGGATTTAAGCCAGTCAAGCAAAAGCTCAGGCGATTGAAACCTGAGTGGAGTTTAAAGGTGAAAGAAGAAATTGTAAAACAATTTCAAGCTGGCATCATCATGGTGTCTATATATCCTGAGTGGATATCCAACATTGTCCCCATGCCTAAACCCGGAGGGAAGGTACGAGTTTGCGTGGATTACCGGGACTTGAACAAAGCTTGCTTAAAAGATAGCTTTCTTGTGCCATTTATCCACATTCTTATTGACAATACTGCGCAATACGACATGTACTCCTTTGCTGATTTCTTTGCAGGGTATCATCAGATCATGGTTGCTGAGGAAGATCGTGAGAAAACTGCTTTCATCACGCCTTGGGGAACCTTTTCTTATAGAAGGTTGTCATTCGGCCTCATCAATGCCGGAGCTACCTATCAACGAGCTATGATGGCTCTTTTCCACGACTTAATGCATAAAGAGATCGAGATCTACGTGGATGACATAATTGTCAAATCCCGAAAGGAGGAAGACCACTTAGACCATCTCAGAAAGCTATTCAATAGGTTGCGTAAGTATAACTTGAAGTTGAATCCAGCTAAGTGCGCCTTTGGCATTAAATAAGGCAAGTTGCAAGGATTTCTAGTAAGCCACAAAGGGATTGGGCTGGATTCTGCCAAAATCCAGGCCATCATGGAAATGCCCATTCCTTAGACAGAAAAGGAAATACGGGAATTTTTGGGAAGAATCAACTTCATTAACAGGTTTATCTCTCAACTCACAGCAACCTGTGAGCCAATCTTCAAGCTATTAAGGAAGAACTCCTCCATGAAATGGAATGATGAGTGCCAGAATGCCTTCCTTACAATTAAAGAATAGCTAGTCAAAGCTCTCGTGTTGGTACCACGCAGGGATGATGTTCCCCTGTTCATATACCTGTCCATAAGTGACAACGCCATGGGCTGCATGCTGGGACAAAAAGGCGATAGAGGCCAAGAACGAGCTATATATTACCTCAATAAAAGATTCAGCAGCAGTGAACACAAGTACACTCTGATTGAGAAGACTTGTTGTGCTTTAGCATGGGCTTCCATGAGGTTACAACATTGCCTCCATGGTCACACAACCCATCTCATATCCCGTGGATCCTCTCAAATATGTGTTCAATAAACCCATGTTAAAATTAAATTTGTCCGGATGGCAGTTGATCCTACAACAATTTGACATCGTATATATGACTTAAAAAGTCAAAATCAATGGTCAAGGAATTGCGGATTAAGCGCCGCCGCACCTTGAGGGATTTCAAACCCTTGAAACATATTTCCCGATGAAGGAGTAATGCGATTCAAAAGAACACCATCGAGACAATCGCGCCAATCATGGAAGATGTATTTTGATGGGGTACATTAATATGGAAGGTTACGAGCTGGAGCGGTTCTAGTATCTCGAGTACAGGGGAAGCGATATCCGTCGGCCAATCAAATTGTAGTTTGTCAGCACCAACAATACCGCCGAGAATGAAGGCTGTCTCATGGGGATAAAACTTTCCCGTTCAATGGGCATTAGGCGGTTAACTGTCTTCGGATAATCAGAGTTGGTAATCAGACAATCCATCGGAATCTATCAAACCAAGGAACTACATTTGCTGCCTTACTATCGGCAAGTTTTACAGATGGTTTTGGAGTTTGAAGAAATCTCATTTCTAAACATTCCTCGTAATAGGAATGACTTTATGGACGCATTAGCTACTTTGGCCTCCTTGATTCGTATATCAGACAAGGAACACTTGCCAAGCATCACAATTTCCCTGCACAAGGCCCCAGCCTATGGGAACTACGTTGGAGAAGTATCGGATGAGCTACCTCCCATCCAACATCCGTGGTATCAGCATATCAAGGAATATCTACGAGATGGATCCACACCCGCTGAAGCGAGCCCGACTGAGAAAAGGCGGATCCATCGACTTGCTATGAAATTATATCTGAGTGGAGATAAGCTCTATAAAAGAGATGCAGGACTAGGTCTCCTCAGATGTTTAGACAAAGATGAAGCCCAAAGGCTTATGGATGAAATCCATGGTGGAGTCTGTGGCACCCACATGAGTGACCCCCTCCTTGTCAAGAAAGTCCTCGGGACAGGACATTACTGGCTATCTCTCAAAGCTGATTGCAATGACCACGTCAAGAGATGCTATCAATGCCATATTCATGGGAATGCTATACACGCCCCTCCACGGGAACTCCACAAAATGAGTTCACCTTGGCCCTTCGCAATATGGGGAATGGACGTGATCGGGCCCATTGAGCCTAAAGCCAGTAATGGACATCGATTTATCTTCACCATGATTGACTACTTCACCAAGTGGGTAGAGGAAGCCTCCTTCCACAGGTTTACTAAAGAAGTCATCATTGCTTTCATTAGAAACAATGTCATTTGTCGATATGGACAACCAGAGGTGATTGTGTCAGACAATGCTAAGAACCTCAACAACAAAATGATGGAGGAATTATGCAGTAAATTCCACATCAAACATCTTAACTCTGTCATCTATCGTCCGAAGATGAATGGTGCTGTTGAAGCGGATAATAAAAACATCAAGAAGATTATACAAACTGAAAGTAATATGCACACAAGCCAATCATGTTTGATGATAAAGCATATACTTTGTAACAATCTTATTCATTTATTAATAAAAAGGATTAATTTATTAAAGGCTTTTAATTATCTACATGATCTTTGTTTTATAATATGTGATAAACCCATAGTTTTAAGCAATGCTTTTAGAATAATGATGATGATCATTCTAATGAGATCTAAATTCTTAGAAAGCTTAAAACTAAAATAGTTCTCAATCATTAGATTACTAAATTGGGGATTAGTGAATCCAGGATAGATTGGTACATCGTTGCTTGCTCATTGGATGAGGATGATTGATCTCATGATCATTTGTGTGGAACACTAAAGCAAGTATGTAGGTGCTTATTAGAGAATAAGTTCCTTTGAGCATTGGCTCGCTAAGGAATACCTAATGGAGTTTTATTTGCTGTCGATAGGAATTCTGTAGTGATAGTAGTACAAGTAATCCTTGGACTTGAGATCATCATAGTATCTTGTGTATGATGAGTTATACTTTGACTTATTCCTTAAGACCCTTAGGGTATATCAAAGGGTATGCTTGGGTATAATAAGTTGTACATGGAGATAATGTATGATCGATAAAGAATCTACCACTTCTAATAAAGAGAAATGTCCTATGTGATTGATAAATGACAACCCGGTAGTCCTTGGTTAAGCGAGAATGAAATTAGAAAGGAGTTTCTAATTTGCATTATTTGAGTTGTGCATTTAAGGATCGAAAATACATATAATTAAATAAAATAAGACTTGACGGTAATTCCATGTCTTATATTTAATTGGGACATTGTATGGTGGAAGGATTGAATTATATTGGTAACTATTTACTCAAAGGTTCTTTTATGATTAATGTTGAAATCTATATTATACGGAAAGTCGTTGATCGCTAGGGAGGCTTATCCTATTGTAGAATAAATATTATTTATTTAAATAAATTAATTATTTAATTTATTTATTTAAATAAGATTAGAATTATTCTAATTGATTTATTCACAATAGGTTTAATATGGAGAACCTAAAGGGTCACACCATAAAAGGAAGAATAATTATTTAAGAAGTTAATGGCATAATCGTAATAATATGTTATGTATATTTAATTTAATCTATGGTGATAGAATAAATTAAATAGCTTAATATTATTATTTAATATTTTAGAAATATTAAATATAAATTAATAAGAGGAGTCTTATTAATATTATTACAATTATTATTATTTTAATTTCTAAAAGAGTTTAGGAATTAATTTAATATAAGTACTCTCATTTATTCTAATTAGATTAGGAAGGAAAATTAGTTAAAGGAGTTTTAATTAATTATCCCTAATAAGATTAGGGAGCTTAATTAATTAAAAGAATTTAATTAATTAAATAAAACCCAATTCCTTAATTGTTAAGGTGGGTTGCCCACATCTATAAATAAGAGGAGTCTTATTATGGGTGGGTGTTGTTGACTTTTACAACAACGACATAATTCCAATTTGTTTGAGAGTACCCTTTTCTATAGAGATAGAAAACTAGGGTTTGAGCCAAAATACACCATCTTCTTGAATTCTTTATTTTCCTTGGTGGATCACCTCTAGAGGCCAAACGCTTGGGTGGCTAATGTTGATCTAAGGAAGGAACCAAACCCGGTGGATTCAAGTTGAGCGAAAAAGTTGGAGGTGAACTTATACACGAGGAAGCTCGATCTTCAAGGTATGATTTTATTCTTTATCTTTTCGTTTAATTAATAATTGTGCATAAAGGGTGATCGGGTATATGGTTTGTAAAATTTTAAACTCCGATTTTACACGTTTAGCATTATTTATGCAATTTGATTGCAGTTCATGAATATTACAAACCTAACGGTGGCATCGAGCCAAACCTTTATGCAAATTATTAATTATTTTAATTTGATATGTATATTGATATGTGTTTAGAACAATTTAATTGGGCATAATTTAATTGTATAAAATTTAAATAAAAAAAAAAAAAACGTGAAGATGGAATTGGCGAGATTCATATTTTTTTTTAAGTAATCAAAGTTCAAAAGCAACGGGAAAATAAAGGAAGGAAGGAATCGATTGTTTTTTTTTCAAAGCAAGCAAAGCCGCAGTTTTCAAGGAAATTTTGAGGCAATCAAGTAGGAAAAATAAAAAAAAAATTTTAAGAACAAATTTTTTTTTTAAGGCCATGTAAATCCGGTCATTAATTTTTTTTTTGTAAGCTTGGCATGGGTTTTATGGCACGTGATATCATGAACGTGGAAGACTTCCTTTTATTGCCTTGAAAATTGTTTAGCATGGCAGGATGAAAAAAAAAGGTCAGGTTAACCGTATATATATATTATAATTATATACGGATATTATATATATATTATATGGTTAATAATATATATATATATATATATATATTAATTATTTTATAATTAAAATAAAAGTTTATTTTAATTTTAAAATAAAAAGTTTATTTTAATATTAAAATAAAAAGGTTTATTTTAATTTTAAAATTAAATTTCATGTTAACTAATTAGAGTTGGAATTTGATTCCATGATAACTAATTGGAGTTGAAATTGGATTCTATTGTTTCCTTAAATAAAGGAGTTTATTTAGATATGAAATAAGATTTCATATTATTCAAAATAAAAGAGTTTATTTGTGAATGGGAAAGAGAATCCTAATTTCCTTAAATAAAGGAGTTTATTTAAATATGGAATAAGATTTCATATTATTCAAAATAAAGGAGTTTATTTGTGAATAGGAAAAGAATATCCGTGTTTCCTTTAATAATTTTTTTTTTACATGGAATTGGATTCATAATTAATTAAAATAAAGGAGTTTATTTTAATTAAATTTTTTTACATGGAATTGGATTCCATAATTAATTAAAATAAAAGAGTTTATTTTAATTAATTTTTTTATATATATGGAATTGGATTCCATAATTAATTAAAATAAAGGAGTTTATTTTGATTAAAATTTTGATTAAAATAAAATAGTTTATTTTATTCAAAATTAGATAAATTAAAATAAAATAGTTTTATTTTGATTTAAATTTGGATTAAAATAAAGGAGTTTATTTTGATTCAAAATTAGATTTTATACTAACTAAATTTGCCCATTAAATGATATCAATATATATATTAAATGTTTATTATTCATAAGATGAATGTTATTTATTGATGCATATGATGATGTGTATGATAATAAATGGGATTGATTATGGACTATTGAACAATATGATTGGATTTTATTTTAGTTGGATGCATGAATGTATGGGTTTTATTAAATGGAATTCTGCGTACCTCGTCTTCTCTAATTTTTCTTAATGTAAATTCTATTCCCTCCTATGTCGTCCCATCGATTGCTTTGATCAAGGTTTCTATTTATTTTAAAATAGTTTTGTAATAGGAATAATTAGAATTATTTTGAAAAATTGGAGATCAAGGAACAAGGGCGCTTGAAGACCCGTTTGTAATGGAGCCCGGGTTTAAATGTAATAGTTATATTTAAATATTATTTCTTGCACCCCTAGGGTTTGACCTTTTGGTTCACTTGGTGGCTCTAGTGAACCAAACTAGAATAAAAGTCCATAATCAATCCGAAGTAGAATATAGTATTCTATATGTGCATGCTTATACTATATATATTATATATTATGCAAACATGCTTCGCATGTTCATTAATATAACGCGTATTTTATATATATATGTAAATAAATGCGCTTAAACAAGATGAGACAAATTAATAATAAACCCCTCAATTTTTATATTAAGTCCTAAGCGTTCAAAGATATTTGGAATATCGAGCGTCGCCTTCTAACATGATAAAATTAATAGAGTATTAAATATTTAATATGAGTTTGTTGTGTCACCACAAGGCAAGTATTAAGTATTTAAGATGTTAATTTATCACATTTGATGCTTATAAAGAAAATTGAACAATATTGTTTTGTTGTGTCACCACAAGGATGATATTTTTCTTTTTTGAATATATGGAGTGCTAGGTCGGACTTAACTTGGATAATTTTGATTAGGATGTGCCACCACTTGATCAAAATAATCTAAGAGGCAAAATACAAGGAGTTGCATAGTTGATGTAATTGACAAAAGTTGTCTACCTATTTATTTATATATAGTTTGTTGTGTCACCACAAGGCTATATACATTTGAAATGTGATCCTTATTCTCACTAGTAAATCTTTAATTAGATTTTGCGAACTATATAAGTGAGGTAATATAGTTTGAAGAAAATAGTGGGAGATACCAATTTAAAACAAGACCTAATTTATTTTGGTAATTAATAATAGAATGTATGTTAAAATGTTGTTAATTACAAATTCATTTCTGTAATTTTACAATGTCTAAAATTACTATCACTGCGAAGCATATTAGATGCTAAATTAATCGGGGCCAAATTAAGCGGATTGGTTAAGGAATTTGAGAATAGTTCTCATAGCTGAAAAGTTATCTTATGTCCTTAATATGTCTATCCCTACAATGGTTTGAGCATAATGCCTCCGAGGAAGACATTGCTACTTTTATAAAGTGGCAAGATGATGCACGATTGGCTCGATGCATCATGCTCGCATCCATGAGTAACGAGCTTGGCGTCGGCATGAAACTATGGATGCTTACTACTATATTCCACGCACATCAAGTAGTTGATGGTGAGGAAAGTGGGATGATAGATATCGGATATCTAAGGAGCTCTTAGATCTAGAATGGCCAATGGCACTATAAATGCAGACAAAAGTTCTAAACATGATCAATTTGATTGAATAATTAGGACAATTGGTTTTGTCATGGATGGAGAGTTGAGCGAGATTTGATCTTGCACTCACTCCGGACTCCTTTCACAATTGTTGTGAATTTTTCATATGAACAAGCTAGATATCGACTTTGGCGATTTGCTTGCTTAACATGTTGAAAAATGTTGAGAGTCACTTTCAACCAAGAAAGATCAAGTCTTCTTGGTAGGGGGCAAAGGATCTTTGAAATAAAGAACGATTCAAAGAAGGTAAATAGAAAGGTATAAACAAAGGATAATAAGAACAAAACTGATATAGATAGCAAAGGAGTTTGCTTCCAACTTCGCAATAAGCCCGACACCTTTGGAAAAAAGCAATGAGAAGCATCTTGCGCAGAGGCTAACCAAAGAAGCTTAGTGAAGTTTGATGCATAATCGCTTTTTGTTCATGATTGAAATAAATTTTTCTTTAAATCAAGGTTCTACTTGGGTATTGGATACCGACTTTGGTTATCATAAATATAGATTTATGAAGGGACCAAGCGTAAGTAGAAAGCTAAACAAATATAAGTAATCCTATGTATGCGGGAAATGTAGCAAAGGTTGCCATATTAGCCATATAAACTTATAGTTTAGCAATGCTACTGGGCAAATCTATTAAGTCGATAAGTTGTTATTGTATTCCAGTTCTTGTTAAAATATTATTTCCATTTTATTGTTGGACAATGAAATCTTTGGTATTATAATTAAGAACAATTGTTGTTCTATTTATAATAATAATGTTTTGTATAGGACTGGAATATCACTTAATGGATTTTGTATACTTGACTTACGTGAAAATAATTTTACAAATTGAACAAACTAGTATAAGAAAAGGAGATGATCATTCAAAGAGTTGAATGTGTGTATTTGCTGAAATACAAGTGTGAATTATTTGAAAGGTTCAAAGAATTCAAAAGTGAAACAAATTGGCAAAGTATTAGGATTCTTTGATCGGATCAAGGAAGGAATACTTGTGCAATAAGTTTCTAGATCATCTCAAATGGTTTTCTCATAATGGACGCCTCTTGATACGCAATAATTGATTGATGTATCTAAAAAGGAAAAATCATACCTTGTTGGACATGGTGCGGTCCAAAATGATTTTACCGACATTCCAGTATCCTTCTAGGATTATGTCCTAGAAATGGCTGTATATCTACGAAAAGGTAATCTCTAAATCCGGCCCAAGACTCCATAAAAGTTATGGACAGGGAGGATTCTTAATCTTAAGTATATTAAGATAAGGGGTTGTCCAACTTATGTGAAAAGGTTTCAAAGGATAAGCTTGGGACAAGATTTGACAAGTACAATTTGTGGGACATCATAAAGTAAGTTTAGGGTATATGTTCTATAATCCTACTTAGCAAATGGTGTTTGTTACAAAACACACTGCCTTCTAAGATAAAGGTGTTTATCATTAAAAGGGGCTAGTGGGAGGATAATAGATCTTGAAGAGTTCAAGAACCACAAAACACTATAAGTCAAATAAGAGGAACCTATAGATAGACCTATTGTACCACAACTGAATCATAAATCTGAAATAGTACTAAAGATACCTAGGAGGTATGGATTCATTATGGATGATGATGATGAGGTACGCATCATAGAAGATGATGATCCAGAGTTACATACGATGAGGTAAGAGTTCTAGTGTGTACAAAAGGTTCAGTGGGAGCGTCGTGAAATTTATAGTATTATATATTGATATACTACGGATAAGGAATGACATACCAATGCTACAATCAGTAAAGATAAAGTTGTCTAAACATTCCTCCATGAATAATTTGGAAGAGTATCTTAATTGGGGATAAAATCTATATAGATAGATTTAAAAGGATGCTCAACTTAACCCAAGGAATGTATATTCATTTGATGCTAAAGTCGTTTAGCATGGCAAACTCCAAGAGATGTCTCATGTTGATGAGCTATGGAGTGTATTTCTCTTTATAGTCCCCTGAGAAGAGAGATCGCATGAGTGACAATCATGTATGCAATGAAATATACGAGACCTGATGTTGATCAGTCATATTATGGAGAAGTTCACTATGAGTCAGTGAAAAACATCTTAAAGTGCTTAACCGGCACTAAGGATGTGATCATATTCATGGTGGGTCTTAATTAAAACTAGAGGGCTTAACAGACTCAAGTTTTTCAGACAGACCAAGACGACAGAAAAATCCACTTTAAGGTAAAGGGTTGCCTTGAACAGTGGTGCAGTGAATTGGAAAGGTTCCGAACAGCAAAGAATTGCTGGTTTAGTGATAAAGACAAAGTATATAGCTATAAATGAAGCTGCAAGTTGATTGTTTGTGTAAGACCCCGAAATTTTTTTAAATAAAAAGGAATTTCCTTTATTTATTATTTTGAAATAGTAAGGGTTGATTTGATTAATGTGGATAGTTAAGGGTTAAATACGCAAATATTTCAAAATAAGCAAGTGGTTATAAAATATTCATTTTTGTCGGGGAATATTCGCGTTTAGTCGTAGAATATTAAATCTTTCGGGGAATATTCGCATTTATTTACGGCAGCAACCGTATGTGGGCCCCATAACGGAAAGCGATTGGATGAGGAAAACGACAAAGTTTGGGTGGTTATAAATAACTTGGCGTAGTTGTTACCTGAGTTAAGGCTGTAGTTATACTAATTAAGACATTGGAATACCGGTGGTTAAAATACGATGAATACGCGTGGTTGCACGAGAGTATTACCAGACGGTATTGCCTGAAGTATTGTTGAATTATTGATTCGCACGTAAGATGGCTTTACTCAATAATTTTCACAGTAATTATCGTTCAATATTTTATTTTATTGATTCAATAATTCTTTGCGTTGATATTTTATATTATTGTTGTTCAATAATTGTCAATCGCGATGATTTCCATTATCGGATCAATAATTCATATTATTTGAATAATATTATTAGATAACATTATTGGCAATGTCTAGAAAGTTCGTCTAAGGAGAGGTTTGGTCACCTAATTGCGGCTACCGATAAGGAGAGATCCTTATTGGAAAGCCCTCTTTCGGGGAACAAACTGGTTATCATAAATGTGATTACGTAATATTATTTGTGAATAATTAATTATTGATTCATATGATAAGGAAATATTTATTTTATATGAATATAAATGATGGATTTATTTATGTGGTTATTAATGAAGGAATTAATGTTGAGGTGTTTTATCAAGTATTTTATCGGATTGGAGGTGTTAAAAATCAAATCGTGGGTTTTGAGATATATTATGGGGTTATAATTTTTTTAATCCGTAGTTGGATCGTTGTAATTTTTGGATATGTTATACATACATAAGTTGAGTATATGTCCACAAATTTTGAACCGTTAAAAATGCACGAATGATTTGTTGTGAATTTTAAGAGGTGTCGGATCGGAAATTAGGTTTATAATTGATTTTGGTGGAAAATTCTAGAATTGAGTGGGCCCCACTTGTGGTTGGTGAAAAAATGTGCTGAATTTTATTTCAAATGTGGTGGGTGGCAATAGTAGCGAGTAAAGCCATCAGTAGCAGTCAAGTGCGCTTTACATGGCTAACATTTTCCTATAAATAGAGGGCTAAGTTAGAATTGAAAATCACACCGTAAACAAGTTTTCTCTTTCTCTCTATATTATCGAGTGTATTTTGTGAGTATTTTGAGTATACTTTGAGTATTGTTAGGCGGTGCAAAGTTCCTTCAAAGACTATATCCAGGTGTTTCAACTAGAAATCTTGATTCTTTGAGGTAAGGGATATTATTTTTTTTTCGTAATGATATTATTTCTTCAATATCATTATCTTTGAAATGTTGATCCGAGGTTTTTATCAAATTTGGAACTTTTTCATGTCGGGGTTACTATTCATGAGTTACTATTCACGAGTTACTATTCATGAGTTACTATTCACGAGTTACTATTCACGAATACTATTCACGTAAGCGTGAAGATGTTTTTGTGGAATTTCATCTTTTGGTGTCTGAGTTACTATTCACGATACTAAGACTATTCACGATATCTGAGACTATTCACGTATACGGCACTATTCATCGAAAAAATAAAATTTCTTCTTTTCGTCCAAAATATCTATTACGGATACTAGCTTTGATTGTATCTATGTTTTGATTATTCTTGAATTTTACACCACTATGATTATTTTTAAGGTATTGTTGGACATGGATAAAACAAAGTACGAATCCTTAATCCTTAATCCTTGTCATTTTGTTTCAATCGATTCGTTCTTTAAAAATATTTTCATCATCCTCGGTCTTAAATGATGATATTATTGAATATCTTTGGCTCAGTAGTGCAAAGATGAATGATTTCGAAGAATATCTTTGGCTGTAGTGCAAAGATGAAAGCAGTGTTTAAATGAACACGACCGATCGATGAATATCTTTGGCCTTTAGTGCAAAGATGAAGCAGTGTTGAGATGAACATGACCGATTGATGAATATCTTTGGCCTGTAGTGCAAAGATGAATATTTGATTTGAGATGAAAATTGATTGATGTTACAGGGATAAAATATTGATGATGGACTGTTAAATTCATAGATTATAGTAGATTTCATTCTCTACGTAACTCTTCTATGAATTATTATTTCCGCTGCGAATATTGATCTGAAACTTGTTGTCTATTGTATTCTATCGATTTTTTCCTCATTGGAGACTAACGATAATTTGTTGTATATTATCTTAGTCATAACATTCTTTTTGGGCTAGTTGAGCTCACCCTTTTCCTTGTTGTTCCATTTTTCTTTCGGGAGGCGAGAATATAGCGAGTACTAGTCGGGGTATGGAATGAAGGTTACAGAGAGAGTTGTTTAGTAGTCCTCACCATTATTGTAAAATAATGTATCAATAAATGTGATGAGGATTTATTTGAGTATAAATATTATCTAGAAGATAATATTTGTATTTAAACTCACGCTTTATTGTTGTGATAATAAAGTGTAGTAGTTGTTTTACGTACCATGTATTTGGCGACTCGAGAATGGGTTGGATGGAATGGACCTATTTTGGGGTCGCCACACGGGTATCGAGCTTAGGGATATGATCTCTGGCGGAGATCGGGGAATAGAACTAGGAGGGAGAGACGAGTAAATCCTTCGCTAGTGTGTCCTACCTAAGCTTATTTGTTAGTTGGTCAATATATAGGGATATTATGTGATTGATTTCCTTAATTAACCCTTATTTTATGACAAAGATTTGAGAATGTCGATTGAGAATATTAACAATGGAGTAAATGAGACCGTGGAGATGCCTGTATTTTACCAGCGAGGAGAAGCGTGCAACAGTGGCAATGTTCCTCCTGTGAACAACACCATTGAAAGCGGATGAGAACGAGGGATGTTTAGAAGCTTTTGCAGTTCATGCAAAATCGACGAGGAGACTTCGTGTTCAAAATACGAGGAGGAGATGATAGCAATTACGCGGGTGGTCACAAGCAAGCGGTTAAAGAGTTGGGACCACCGCACAGGGAAAGCGAGATCCGATCATGGCGAAACATGGGTCAAGCAAATTACCAAGATATTCGATGTCTTGGGATGCGGAGAGAACAGAAAGTTCCATTCGCTACTTTTATGTTCCATGTGGCGAGGCGATTCATTGGTGGGAATCGTGAAGCGTACTCCATTCAATTTGCACTCAAAGATGTCATGGGAGACGTTTTGAAGCAGTTCAATGACAAGTACTTCCACGAAAGTATTCATTATATGAAGGAAGTGGAGTTTATTAGATTGGAGCGAATAACATGGCGGTGTCCCAAAGACGAGGCGAAGTTTTTGCGGAGTTATCCGAGTTTGCACCTCATTTGGTGGAGAATGAGGAACGATGACGCGGATGTTTCGAGAGGTTTGAAACCCGGCATACGTCAAGATCTCATTTCTCATAAATTTTCTCTATTCAGATGTTGTGTAAAACAGGCTCGGTTGTTAGGCGAGATAACAAGTACGCTCAACCGAGGGACCATAACCGAGGATCATATCGAAGATAGTAGTCATCGAATAATGATAACCAATGGAGAAAAAGAATATACGGACAAAAGGCGGTAACCACTCCGGTGGTAATCGTGACCATGAAAATAGAAGAAGCGAGTCGGGAGGAGATTTTAAAAGAGGAGATTCAACAACGACCATGTGAAGGCGTCGGCGCCCGATGAAAGTAGTTCAAGGAGGAGAAAGACCATCGGTCGTATGTTACAAATGCGGAAAGAGGACATATCATTTCAGCGCGCCTACAACAGTTTAAGGTATGCTATAATTGTGGAAAAGAAGGACATATCGCCGAGATCAGTTATACGATATCGAAACCCGATCCGGTAGGGAATGGTGACTCAAAAGGATGTCCCAGAAAAGTCAAAGTCAACGATTCTTGGAAGAGCGTTTGTCGTGACCGGTCAAAATACGAGGAACCCGAACGAAGTTAGCACGGGTTAGTTAATTATAAATTCTTGCGAAGTTTATACCTTACTAGATATCGGTTCTACCCATTCTTTTATCTCTCTTGCTTGCGCCAACGTTTGAACTTGACTACGGAGAAATTAGACTTTGACCTATTTATGGAGAATCTGTTAGGAGAAACTTTCATTACATCCGTTGTTTAAAAATCTTGTTTGATTCAAGTTGGCACCATTACCTTACACATTGACCTTATCTCTTTAAAGATACTTGCTTTTGGGGATTGATTGGTTAACTACTCATCATGCCAAAATTGATTGCTTTTGTAAGGTTGTTAGTTTTCATATTCTAAGCAACTTTGTTATTCGAACTCAAGCGGTCAAACCATTGTAGTCAAACATTTTCATATCAAGCCATGAAGTCATTCGTTTATTACGGATGTCAAGTTTTCTTAGTCCATGTTATGGATTTGAATAAAGACACGCGTCGATTTGAATAATATTCTTGTTGTTATTGATTTTCCCGACGTATTTCTTGAAGAATTTATTGGCTTACTCCCAAAGGTGATATTAAATTTTGTATCGACTTTGAACTGGTACAAAACTCATTTCTAAAATCTCATATCGAATGGCTCCTATTGAACTTCGGAGTTAAAAATTCAACTATAGAATTTGGTACATGAGCCTTTATCTTGTGACTTCCTTTGTGGAATTCACCTAAGCGAACTCTTTGTAAGGACGTCATATTCGTATGCGATAGTAAAGCGATAGGTGTCATTGTGACGTCTTTATCCAAGATTGGGATATGAGTC
This sequence comes from Panax quinquefolius, assembly GCA_020205615.1. Classification (NCBI taxonomy): domain Eukaryota; kingdom Viridiplantae; phylum Streptophyta; class Magnoliopsida; order Apiales; family Araliaceae; genus Panax; species Panax quinquefolius. The sequence continues at coordinate 56,260,833 of CM035172.1, read as the reverse complement.
ACAGTTGAGAGCAACCTAAGTCAAGAATCGAAATCACGTAGCTTTCTAGGCTTAGTTGGTTATTATCGGAGATTCGTTGAAGGATATTCTCGAATCGCTATTCCATTAACGAAATGACTTCATAGAGATACAAAATTCAAATGGAGCAAGGAATGTGGGAAGAGCTTGAAGAACTCAAGAGGAGACTCATTTCAAAGATATGTTACGACCATGCCATCCACGAAAAGCGAACGTGGTAGCCGACGTGTTGAGTAGAAAAAATCGTATACAAACGAAAGGCACGATATTGTCAAAGACTCATTTCAGTATAATATACAAATAATAGAGATGGAGATGAAAACTCTAGGTACCCACGTGATGATATACGATACATTGATGATATACTGAGTATAATTGACTTTAATCGATAAAGTTAAAGCTGTTCAAGCTACACACCGGAGCTGATGAATTTGAAGAAGGAGGTGCAAGAAGTTGTTATTTTAAAAGCGAGAATCGGTGAGGTGAGGAAAGCTCAAACCTTCGATTTATTAATCCATTTGAAATTCTCGATCGAATAGGAACTGTGGCCTATAGACTCGTTTTACCACCAAGTACGACGCGTGTTCATAACGTTTTTCACGTATCAATGTTACGTAAATATGTGGACGACGCGAAACACGTCATTGAGTTAGAACCGGACGAGATAGCCGAAGACTTAACGTACGAGGAGGTACCTGTCAAGATTTTGTAGAGGAAAGAACATGACCTATGTACCGAGGTTATACCATAAGTTAAAGTTTTGTGGCGAAACCATGCTATTGAGGAAATGACCTGGGAGTTGGAAACGAAAATGAAAGCGAGGTATCTTTACCTTTTGAAACACTGTGTATGCGCATACGTCAATTTCGAGGACGAAATTTCATAAAGAGGGAGGTTGTAAGACCCTCAAATTTTTTAAATAAAAAGGAATTTCCTTTATTTATTATTTTAAAATAGTAAGGGTTGATTTGATTAATGTGGATAGTTAAGGGTTAAATACATAAATATTTCAAAATAAGCAAGTGGTTATAAAATATTCATTTTTGTTGGGAATATTCGTTTAGTCGTAGAATATTAGATCTTTGTGAGGGAATATTAAATGCACTGACGACGCATGACCATGTGTGGGCCCCATAACTAAAGCGATTGGATGAGGAAAGCGACAAAGTTTGGGTGGTTATAAATAACGGCGTAGTTATTCTGAATTAAGACCGTAGTTATTACCGTTAAGGCTGTTGGAATACCCGGTGGTTAAAATACGAATACGCGTGGTCGCATGAAGACATACTCACGGTATTACAAGATTGTTGAATTATTGATTCGCATGCGTAAGATGGCACTACTCAATAATTTTTCCACAGTGAGTTCTTTATTCAATATTTTATTTTATTGATTCAATAATTCTTTGCGTTGATATTTTATATTATTGTTGTTCAATAATTGTCATCGCATGATATTTCCCATTATCGGATCAATAATTCATATTATTTGAATAATATTATTAGATAACATTATTGGCAATGTCTAGAAAGTTACATCTAAGGAGAGGTTTGGTCACCTAATCAATTGCGCCCGAGAAGGAGAGATCCTTATTGAAAGCCCCTCTTTCTCGGGAACGACTGGTTGTATAAATGTGATTCTCGTAATATTATTTGTGAATAATTAATTATTGATTCATATGATAAGGAAATATTTATTTTATATGAATATAAATGATGGATTTATTTATGTGGTTATTAATGAAGGAATTAATGTTGAGGTGTTTTATCAGTATTTTATCGGATTGGAGGTGTTAAAAATCAAATCAGGGGTTTTGAGATATATTGCGGGGTTATAATTTTTTAATCAGACCGTTGGATCGTTGTAATTTTTGGATATGTTATACATACATAAGTTGAGTATATGTCCACAAATTTTGAACCGTTAAAAATGCACGAATGATTTGTTGTGAATTTTAAGAGGTGTCGGATTCGGAAATTAGGTTTATAATTGATTTTGGTGGAAAATTCTAGAATTGAGTGGGCCCCACTTGTGGTTGGTGAAAAATGTGCTGAATTTTATTTCAAATGTGGTGGGTGGCAATAGTAGCAGGTAAAGCCATCAGGTAGCAGGTCAAGTCTGCTTCGGCGGGCTAACATTTTCCTATAAATAGAGGGCTAAGTTAGAATTGAAAATCACACCAGAAACAAGTTTTCTCTCTTTCTCTCTCTATATTATCGAGTGTATTTTGTGAGTATTTTGAGTATACTTTGAGTATTGTTAGACGGTGCAAGTTCCTTCAAAGACTATATCAGGGTGTTTCAACTAAGTCGATTGATTCTTTGAGGTAAGGGATATTATTTTTTTCGTAATGATATTATTTCTTCAATATCATTATCTTTGAAATGTTGATCCGAGGTTTTTATCAAATTTGGAACTTTTCATGTCGGGGTTACTATTCATGAGTTACTATTCATGAGTTACTATTCATGAGTTACTATTCACGAGTTACTATTCACGAATACTATTCATAAGCGTGAAGATGTTTTTGTGGAATTTCTATCTTTTGGTGTCTGAGTTACTTATTCACGATATCTCAAGACTATTCACGATATCAAGACTATTCACGATACGGCACTATTCATCGAAAAATAAAATTTCTTCTTTCATTCAAAATATCTATTCGGATACTAGCTTTGATTGTATCTATGTTTTGATTATTCTTGAATTTTACACCACTATGATTATTTTTAAGGTATTGTTGGACATGGATAAAACAAAGTACGAATCCTTAATCCTTAATCCTTGTCATTTTGTTTCATTGGATTCGTTCTTTAAAATATTTTTCATCATCCTCGATCTTAAATGATGATATTATTGAATATCTTTGGCTTTAGTAGTGTAAAAGATGAATGATTTCTGAAGAATATCTTTGGCCAGTAGTGCAAAAGATGAGCGGTGTTTAAATGAACATGACCGATCGATGAATATCTTTGGCCTTTAGTGCAAAGATGAACAGTGTTGAGATGAACATGACCGATTGATGAATATCTTTGGCCCAGAAGGTAAAAGATGAATATTTGATTTGAGATGAAAATTGATTGATGTTACGAGGATAGAATATTGATGATGGATTGTTAAATTCATAGATTATAGTAGATTTCATTCTCTACGTAACTCTTCTATGAATTATTATTTCATCAGCATGCGAATATTGATCTCGAAACTTGTTGTCTATTGTATTCTATCAGATTTTCCTCGTTGGAGACTAACGATAATTTGTTGTATATTATCTTAGTCATAACATTCTTTTTGGGCTAGTTGAGCTCACCCTTTTCCTTGTTGTTCCATTTTTTCTTCTCGGAGAGGCGAGAATATAGCGAGTACTAGTCAAGGGGTATGGAATGAAGGTTCTAGAGAGAGTTGTTTAGTAGTCCTCACCATTATTGTAAAATAATGTATCAATAAATGTGATGAGGATTTATTTGAGTATAAATATTATCTAGAAGATAATATTTGTATTTAAACTCACGATTTTATTGTTGTGATAATAAAGTTGTAGTTGTTTTACACTCATGTATTTGGCGACTTCGAGAATGGGTTGGATGGAATGGACCTATTTTGGGGTAAATCACGGTTTTAGATTGAAAGTTCATTACGAACTAGGAATAGTTCTTAAGCCTCATCTTGGATCTAAACATGTGTTGTGGCACTTTCATTTGATTATTAGAATCATTGAAAGATGGGAAATCGATATAGAGATAGTGGACTCTCATGAACAACATTACATATCCATTAACTAAAGCTTATCCAACAAAGAGGATAATCGTCACTTAGAAGAAGAGTATAAGATACAATGGCGATTGGCTTTAGTGCAAGTGGGAGATTGAAAGTAATATGCACACAAGCCGATCATGTTTGATGATAAAGCATATACTTTGTAACAATCTTATTCATTTATTAATAAAATGATTAATTTATTAAAGGCTTTTAATTATCTACATGATCTTTGTTTTATAATATGTGATAAACCCATAGTTTTAAGCAATGCTTTTAGAATAATGATGATGATCATTCTAATGAGATCTAAATTCTTAGAAAGCTTAAAACTAAAATAGTTCCCAATCATTGGATTACTAAATTGGGGATTAGTGAATCCGGATAGATTGGTACATACGTTGCTTGCTCATTGGATGAGGATGATTGATCTCATGATCATTTGTGTGGAGACACTAAAGCAAGTATGTAGGTGCTTATTAGAGAATAAGTTCTTTGAGCATTGGCTCGCTAAGGAATACCTAATGGAGTTTTATTTGCTGTCGATAGGAATTCTGTAGTGATAGTAGTACAAGTAATCCTTGGACTTGAGATCATCATAGTATCTTGTGTATGATGAGTTATACTTTGACTTATTCCTTAAGACCCTTAGGGTATATCAAAGGGTATGCTTGGGTATAATAAGTTGTACATGGAGATAATGTATGATCAATAAAGAATCTACCACTTCTAATAAAGAGAGAAATGTCCTATGTGATTCGATAAATGACAACCAAAGTAGTCCTTGGCGGCGTAATGAAATTAGAAAGGAGTTTCTAATTTGCATTATTTTGAGTTGTGCATTTAAGGATCGAAATACATATAATTAAATAAAATAAGACTTGTGAGTAATTCCATATCTTATATTTAATTGGGACATTGTATGGTGGAAGGATTGAATTATGCAGTAACTATTTACTCAAAAGGTTCTTTTATGATTAATGTTAAAATCTATATTATCCGGAAAGTCGTTTATCGCTAGAGGCTTATCCCTATTGTAGAATAAATATTATTTATTTAAATAAATTAATTGTTTAATTTATTTATTTAAATAAGATTAGAATTATTCTAATTGATTTATTCACAATAGGTTTAATATGGAGAACCTAAAGGGTCACACCATAAAAGGAAGAATAATTATTTAAGAAGTTAATGGCATAATCGTAATAATATGTTATGTATATTTAATTTAATCTATAGTGATAGAATAAATTAAATAGCTTAATATTTATTATTTAATATTTTAGAAATATTAAATATAAATTAATAAGAGGAGTCTTATTAATATTATTACAATTATTATTATTTTAATTTCTAAAAGAGTTTAGGAATTAATTTAATATAAGTACTCTCATTTATTCCTAATTGGATTAGGAAGGAAAATTAGTTAAAGGAGTTTTAATTAATTATCCCTAATAAGATTAGGGAGCTTAATTAATTAAAAGAATTTAATTAATTAAATAAAACCCAATTCCTTAATTGTTAAGGTGGGTTGCCCACATCTATAAATAAGAGGAGTCTTATTATGGGTGGGTGTTGTTGACTTTTACAACGACATAATTCCAATTTGTTTGAGAGTACCCTTTTCTATAGAGATAGAAAACTAGGGTTTGAGCCAAAATACACCATCTTCTTGAATTCTTTATTTTTCCTTGGTGGATCACCTCTAGAGGCCAAACGCTTGGGTGGCTAATGTTGATCTAAGGAAGGAACCAAACCCGGTGGATTCAAGTTGAACGCGAAAAGGATTGGAGGTGAACTTATACCTGAGGAAGCTCGATCTTCAAGGGTATGATTTTATTCTTTATCTTTTCGTTTAATTAATAATTGTGCATAAAGGGTGATCCGGGTATATGGTTTGTAAAATTTTAAACTACGATTTTACGTTTAGTATTATTTATGCAATTTGATTGCGCACATGAATATTATAAACCTAACACAAACGATGTCCGCCAACCACAAAGATTGGCCTGACCTATTGTCTCTTATTCTGTTAGCCTACAAAACCTCAATGCGTACCTCCACTGGGGCAACCCCCTACGCATTAACCTATGGGATGGAAGAAGTACTCCCCATAGAAGTTGAAATGGAATCCCTCAAGGTGTTGATAGATGCTCAACTGGTTGAAGACCAATGGGTACAAGACAAGTGTCCCCATTTATCTCTAATAAACGAAAGGCGAACCGCGACTATCTTCCATGGTCAGTTATATCAACAAAGGATCGCCAGATCCTACAACAAAAAGTCCGACTACGGCAGTTCAAACAACACGACTTGGTTTTGAAGAAGATCCTTGGCAACCAAGATCAATCATAGGGAAAATTCGCTCCTAACTGGGAAGGCCCGTTTGTTGTCAAAGAAGTATTGACAAGAGGTGCTCTCAGATTACAAGAAATGGAGGGCGATGAATTTCCACAACTCATCAATTCAGACATCGTGAAACGGTACTATGTCTGAAGTTGCCCTCAAGCAAACATCCTAGTGTTGGACCATCAGATCACCAGTCATTCCGGTTTTTTAACCCTTTACCACATACAACTCTTCCACACTTTGCCCCTCAGGGAAACATACTTGTTCAAGCCAGCAGCCTAGCTTCTCTGCGTTCCTACAACTTAGGTCATCCCACTACGGATTGAACCTCTCGCATTTGCAGTTTGGCTACTGTAGACACTTGAAATTTTACATCTGTACTGCTGTTACTAACATTGCAGGAGGACTGATTCGTCTTTTAAGAGAGAACCCTGAAAGATAATCCAAATCCATACCGGATACTATCGAAAGTACAGCATCAACCCCGGATCGCAATCTGGGAATAACGCTTTCAACCTTGGATTTAACTCCGAGACCTGCAGATACAATATCGGAACACACACCGGAGAAGACCGATTAATCTTGGAGATAACCCTGAGATATCCAGTCTCAGTCCCAACCATGGGAATAGCCACCAACCTTGGTGATAACCCCAAGGAATGCAGTTTCGGAGATAACCCCGGAAATGCTTGTTTCAAATACCATCAACATCAAATCTCGGCACTCACAATAAAATACACTGTGCCAACACGGCAATCGCATCCGGAAGACAGGCACACCTCAAAGATGATAATGAGGACCTTCAACAAACGTCGTGAGCCCAATCTCGGTGAAGTCGAGGCGAAAAGGTCTTCTTATCTACCAATCAGCAAGAATAACTGCGGTGAGGGGCAACATCGCCATCTCGCCCGACACGATGCCACGTCTCGTCTCTACGCAACAATGTCCCACAAGGCTAACCAATCCTGAGTGACTATTGTGCGGGGTAACGGATGAAAGTTGAAGCTTAAAGATCGGAGGGCATCGTTCCATCTTTAAAACTTCGTACAAACTCTAATCCCATGCCATCGTATAACTCTCGACAACGACGGTCCAAAATAGGTCCTGAATACCTCAAAACGGATGCCTGGATTGTACTTCTCAAAATCCGAGTGGACATTACAGTGCCTGAGTGCACGTACTTTGAGACGACCCGACCCGACGGAACCGGGCCGACCCGACCCGCCTCTGGTACACCTGCGGCTAAGCCGCAGGTACACCTGTGGCACCCTTTGCCTATAAATAAGAGGCTTGGGGTGCTGATTTTTAAGAGAAAAAAGACGGGGAAACCCTGCACAATTTGCTCTGCACTCGCCATACAGTGTATTTTCCCACTTTCAAACACCTTTGAGCTCATATATAGCCTCTTTTGTACCCACAAAAGCCCGGTGTTTACCACTCTAAAGATATAGAAGCCCTTTTATCGATTCGGTGTGTAAGCCTTCTCACACACTTTAGAGTCTTTCTCTTCATCTTTGCACACACCCTTCTACACGTTGAGAGTCGTGTTGCTTATTTTTGCCCGGACTTCGGTCCGTGGTTTCCTTCCAGTCTGTATATATATATTATATATATATATATTGACTAACATTATCGAGTTATGCCTCGATTGAGCCAAGACTTCGGTCTAGAGCGTTTACTGTTTTTACATATATATATATATATTTATATATATCAACTGTGAGTCGGACTTTGTTCGATGAGCCTAGACTTCGGTCTGGTGCGTTTACTGCTTTTACATATATATATTTATATATATCAACTGTGAGTCGGACTTTGTTCGATGAGCCTAGACTTTCGTCTGGTGCGTTTATTCGCTTTTATGTAATATATACTTATATATATGAACTGTGGTCGAACTATGTTCGATGAGCTTGGATTTTATATCCGGTGCATTTATCGCTTTTATATATATATATATATATTTATTTATTTTGTCCTGCCTAGAGTTCCCTTCGTGGCAGTTGATCGCATTTACAGCTTTCTTTACATTTCGTCCTGCCTGGAGTTTACTTCGTGGCAGTTGACCGCATTTACAACTTTATTTACATTCTGTCCCGCTTGGAGTTTCCTTCGTGGCAGTTGACCGTATCTACAACTTTATTTATATTTCTGATCCCCCATGGAGGTGCTTCGTGGTTGGTGATTCTGTCTGTATATATATATTTACCGCTTTTATATATGTATACCTGCTTATTACTTTTATACAAATTGCAATATTTTGTGCGCCTAGGAATCATGTGATCACATATTCATCTCATTGGATCTAGATTCGGTTCCCGTGATGGACATTTTCAAATTTATGGCGACTTGTAAATTATTCTGCGATGTCAGTATTTCCTCGGATGGTTTCCATACCCACGAGGAAGTCGGCATTATTTTTTGTATATATATTATTTTTCTTACGGATGCCTCGCGATAATCAAATAAAATCAATTTGACCACTCACTTAATAAAATGGAAGTGTAAAAGGTCTCAATTCTATTGAGCATCGGGGTTTGAAAAACCTCTTTTATAAAACATCATTGCCGTATCTTGCTAAAAGCGAATTTTTACATAAATTCAAATCTTGTGTATATAGGTTCGAAAGAGGCCTGCACAACTTTCATATAATGATACATTGACCCACACACACACACACACACACATTCAGATAATAGTTTTTTGAAAAGAGCGGTCACCGTGGTAACACGAATGTCGGGGGGTGCCTAACATCTTCCCCTCGCATAACCAAGTCCTCGGACCCTAAATGAATCTCGGTTTAAATGACCAGAGTATATCGGTGTCACATCTTTGGGTCAATGTGCAAACCTTTTTATCGGTGGTGTTGGTACAACCATTTAAAAACCAATGGCGACTCTTATCAGTCCATAAATCGACATTATACATATCGGACCTTTTTCACTTGTTTTTTCAAACAAATCTCACCTAAAATGAGAACACCAAAGAACAAGTAACCTGAAAGGGACACCCAAAAATCCCGAGCGTCGACGGTGGCGACTCTGCTGGGGACTCGAAAGAAGAGGACTTAAGCCGCTACTACAATCTTTTCAAAACTAATTATATGCTTGTGTGTGGATGTTGCATTTACATTGGATGAATGTGTACGAATGCATGTCTTGTTTGAGCTTAGTGCTTCGCATCATATCTGCGTGTGATGATTAGTGCTTCGCACTATAAACTGCTTATGATATTAGTGCTTCGCACATGTCATCATTTCATACGGTGAGACGCGATGTATGTGAATGTATGTTGTGTGGTCCCTCCACCAGGAGGCTATCTCGTCGGTGTTTGATTCTTTGGACTCGTGAGAAGACTAATTCTCAGAGGCTCGGGAAAGGCACCACCCAAATTCGCACACAGTTGAAAAGCCAGGATTAACTTCAAATCTAGTAGATTGCGATGATTTGGGAACCTTCATGCCAAAAAACCAGCGAGAGTAACCTAAGATAGGTCGACCTCGATAAACCCAAACGAAGGAAAGTCTCTTCATGCTCTCATTTCAATTACTTGTAAACACAATTACTTGTAATTACATTCCATATATATCTCCATATAATGAGAAATATGAAGCAATATGTCCACATACATGCTACAAACAGTTGACACCCGTTTTGTAGGATAAAATTCCTAAAATGTACACATCACATAGCATGTCATTATAAACCTTCCCTAAGGACTAAACTATGCCAGTCTTTCGCAGGGAATCAATCGGACCTACTACCCGGTCAAAGTCCAAAAAGGCAACAGCCTACGATCGATAATCATGTAAATCATCCAGACTGCATGAACTTAATCCGATTTCATAAAGAATTTGTGGGTTAAGCAAACAGATTCTGATTTGGTCGTTTCTATTAAAAGAATTACATCGGTCACACAGGGTGGGAAAATACCCGTCCATCTTTGAGCCCTCCCACAAGGAGGAATTCGATCATTACCATACGAGTCGCGATTGGATCGACCAACAAAGCGCAGGATCTTGCCCATTCCTTTGGAGATCCGAACAATGGAGACATCAAAAAAGAAAGTCCTCGAATGGAAGAGACCCTTGGCGTTATCAAAGGAATTGGAACACAGGGAGTGTTTCATATCTTGATCTATGTATTTTTCACGGTGTTCACTATCCGGAAAAATTTAAAAATCGACTTTGAAAAAAATATGCCGGGTTAGGGGATCTTATACACATTTAAAAGTCTTTATTGAGAGGCGGCATCATATGCGAGAGGATGAAAACTCGAGAATGCAATTGTTCCAAAAGAGTCTAACGGAGAAGCCCGTTCGTGGTACACAAGATTAGACAACTCCAAAATTCCACGATTTGGGAAGAGCTAGCACATGCCTTCCTCACTCAATACTGCTTTTTAAACTCGGATGGCTCCGATCGGTATCAAATTACCAAGATCAAAATGTGATCTAATGAGTCTTTCACAGTATGCCCAAAGGTGGAGGCGCCTTCATCGCTTGAAGTTATTCTTGCCATGTCGAATCGAGAAATGGTCATGACATTCATAGACATACAAGAAGCTCCCTTCTATGAGAGAGTATTAGCCGGCATAGGCAAACCATTTTCTGAAATGGTTAAACACAGGGAGATGGCTGAAATGCGGTTGAAGTTAGGAAAGATTCAATACCTAGCCGCACTTAAAGTATTCATTTGATCACATCCAATCTAGAAATTATGGGAACAACCCCTGAGGGTCCATAAAAGAAAGAGGAAGTTGTTTCCACGATACTACGAGGACAAAAGGCAATCAAAGTATGCCCATTCAAAGGAGAAACTATACTCCCTTTCCAAAGACGGTTTGCAAACCCTCCGAGTACCAAAAGGTGCGAAGTCAAACGCCATCGAAAGTGTTTACACCCTTGGGGATACCCTGAGAACATTCTTAATCTTCGACAACACGGAAGAAAATTACGCATCTTCTTCCACCAGCCAGCCCTAATAGACGGGGTTTCAATGCTGCTAGGAAATGTGCTTATCATGCCGGGGCACCTGGACATGATACTCAGGATTGTTGGGCCCTTAAACACAAGATTCAGGACCTAATAGATAATGGAGAGATTGTAGTCACCAAACCCGATCAGCCTCACTAAGTGGAAAAGTGTGGTAGCAGTTATATCTACTGAAGGTGAAGGGATTAATAATGTTCTCACAACACCGATAATTCAGCTCAAAGGAGGAAACAATCCCTTGAAAGTAGCCGCTCCCGAGCCAATCAACTTGCCATGCAGAGCTCAATATCCTATTGTTAGCTTGCACAAGGTTCTGTGGAATTATGGAGAAGGTGAAGGATCCACCTCATATACCACTGCTGTAGTGTCAAAGGAAAATCTACTGTATCTTCCCCATCGGGTGATGAACCCCACCACCAAATCAAAGGGGAAAATACCCATGGAGAAGATTGAAAAATTCCTCCTTGCTGTGGGTCATAACGAAGCCTCGGTGGTTTTAAGCTTGAAGGAAGCGCCACCACAAATATCAATTTTGAACTTGGTCCTAACCTCTGAGAACCACCAGAAGGTCTTGTTGAAGGTTCTAGAAGAAGCCTATCTCCCGACATCAGTGGATACGGAAAAGTTTCAACACATGGTTGATCACATTTTCAACAATAATGTGATATCCTTCACTGATGGTGACATATCGCCCGAAGGGACTGGTCACTGCAAACCGTTGCTCATTGCGGTCTTATCCTCCGGATATATGGTGGCTGGAGTCTTAATAGATGGAGGTTCCTCTATGAATATATGCCCATATGCCACCTTGGTGAAGATGAATATCAATCTCAACCAAATTCGGAGTAGCCATACTATCATCAAATCTTTTGATGGAGCCCGCCGTAACTCAGTTGGAGTAATTGAGCTGCCAATCGAAATTGGCCCTCATACATTCTGCGTATCCTTCCATGTGCTCAAGATAGATTCGGGATACAACCGCTCTTGGGACGACCATGGATCCACATGGCGAGGCGGGTCCCTCCACCTTCACCAACAATCAAGTACATTATCAACAATAGCTTGGTCACGGTCAACGCCGAACCAAAGATTCCTCAAAGATGGGGATATCTGGTTCATCAATGCCAATGTAGACATAGAACGGCCGGTTTTCATGCTTTGAAATAAGCAACACCCAATACCATGCTATTAAAGCACCATTTGCGTAACCCCACATTTCGATAAGGTGATGTCACCACTCAAGAAATGATGTCGTTGGGTCATAAGCCCGGGACAAGGGTTCAGTAAAGATGGCGAGGTATCCAAGACCCCATTCGATTAACCAAGCAAGTTGGAGCAAATTGGACTAGGCTATTCTGCCAGCTCTAGTCACAGGAATCCTCATAAGCATCAACAGATTCCTTTAGCTTCAACCATGTGGCATTTGGCTTCGCCTTCAAACCCCGAGTCCGCACAACCTCCAGTAAAGGTGCCAGCCAATATCATGGCCATGTTATTTCCTAAGCCGAAATCGGTGGAGGAAAAGAAAATCGTTATTCCAAATCCCACAATCGACGAAGAGGAGTGGAGAATCAAGGAAGACGTTGTCTGGATAATGTCGGGTATGCGCATCATCGTCCATGATGAACATACCAACAGATACACCCCAGATGATGATTGCCCTGACGTAATGGCCATCATTCGGGACAAGGAGGATGATGACAAGCCCTCCATCACTGCGGTCCACCCGGACTTTACCCTTACTAATTGGAACAGCATTCCTTGCTTTGGTCGACAAGGGTAAAGCGGGCAAAAATTCTTTTTTGCCCTGTAGATACAATAACTGCTTACTTTTCTATACAGTATTAGCAGTTTATTTTGCCAGTATATGCTAATACTGTGTATGATCAACGTATTTCATATATACTAAGTGAAAACATATTTTGTTTCAGGACTCTGAATTTAGATGTGCCTGTATTTGCGGATACGATGCCTATCCTACACAAGGATTGTACCTTTGATGTAGAGATGAATTTAGCCTTGATGGATCTCCAGGATGACATTGAGGTGCCTCCAGAAATTCAATAATGGGTCAAAGACAAACCCAAACCCAACCTTGATCAAACCACTTCTTTCAATCTCGGAACCTTAGAAAGCCCTAAGCTAATCCATATTGGTTCAGACCTTACCCCAAACCAACGGAATGACATGGTTACGCTATTAACCCAATTCCAAGATGTGTTTGCATGGTCTCATGAAGACATGGTGGGTTTGTCCATCGACATTGTCCTTCATCGCCTTCCCATTAAAGAGGATTTAAGCCGGTCAGCAAAAGCTCAAAGCGATTGAAACACGAGTGGAGTTTAAAGGTGAAAGAAGAAATTGTGAAACAATTTCAAGTCAAGATCATCATGGTGTCTACATATCACGAAGTGGATATCCAACATCGTGCCTGCACGTAAACACGGAGGGAAGGTACGAGTTTGCATGGATTATGGGACTTGAACAAAGCTTGCTTAAAAGATAGCTTTCCGTGCCATTTATCCACATTCTCATTGACAATCTTCGCTCATCACGACATATGCTACTCCTTCGCCGATTGCTTGCGGGGTACCATCGGATCATGGTTCTTCGAGGAAGATCATGAGAAGACGCTTTCATCACTCCTTGGGGAACTTTTTGCTATAGGCGGTTGTCATTCGGCCTCATCAATGCCGAGGAGCTACCTATCAACGAAGCTATGATGGCTCTTTTCACGACTTAATGCATAAAGAGATTGAGATCTCGTGGATGACATCATTGTCAAGTCCGGAAGGAGGATGACCATCTAGACCATCTCGTAAAGTTGTTCAAAGTTGCGTAAGTACAACTTGAAGTTGAATCCACTAAGTCACGCCTTTGGCGTCAAGTGAGGCAAGTTGCTAGGATTTCTAGTCAGCCACAAAGGGATTGAGCTGGATCCTACCAAAATCCAAGCAATCACAAATGCCTATTCCTCAAACAGAGAAGGAAATACGTGGATTTTTTGAGAAGGATCAACTTCATCAGCAGGTTTATCTCCCAACTCATGGCAACCTGTGAGCCAATCTTCAAGTTATTAAGGAAGAACTCCTCCATGAAATGGAATGATGAGTGCCAGAATGCCTTCCTTATAATCAAGAAACAGCTAGTCAAAGCTCCTATCTTGGTACCACCCAGGGATGATGTTTCCCTATTCATATACCTGTCCATTAGTGACAATGCCATGGGCTGTATGCTGGGACAGAAAGACGATAGAGGCTAAGAACGAGCTATCTATTACCTAATCAAAAGGTTCAGCAACAGTGAACACAAGTACACTCTGATCGAGAAAACGTGTTATGCTTTAGCATGGGCTTCCATGAGGTTACAACATTACCTCCATGGTCACACAACCCATCTCATATCCCGCTTGGATCCTCTCAAGTACGTTTTTAACAAACCCATGTTGAATTGCCAGCTGTCCAGATGGCAGTTGATCTTATAACAATTAGACATCGTATATGTGACTCAAAAGTCCATCAAAGGTCAAGGAATCGCAGATCAACTGGCCGCCGCACCTTCAGGGGATTTCAAACCCTTGGAAACATATTTCCCCGATGAAGGAGTAATGGCAGTGCAGCAACATCATCGGAATAATACATGCCAACCATGGAAGATGTATTTTGATGGAGCTGTTAACATGGAAGGTTCTAGAGCTGAAGCAATTCTAGTATCTAATACGGGGGAGCAGTATCCCGTTGCCATCAAATTAGAGTTTGTCAGCACCAACAATATGGCTGAGTATGAAGGCTGTCTCATGGGGCTAAAACTTGCCCATTCAATGGGCATCAAGCGGTTAACTGTCCTTGGAGATTCGGAGTTGGTAATCAGACAATCCACCGGAGTCTATCAAAACAAGGAACTACATTTGTTGCCTTACCATCGGCAGGTTTTGAAGATGGCTTTGGAGTTCGAAGAAATCTCCTTTCTACATATTCCTCATAATAGGAATGATTTCGCGGACGCATTAGCAACTTTGGCCTCCTTGATTCGCATATCAGACAAGGAACACTTGCCAAGTGTCACAATTTCCCTGCACAAGGCGCCAGCCTATGGGAATTACGTTGGAGAAGTATCGGATGAGCTACCTCCCATCCAACCTCCTTGGTATCAGCATATCAAGGAATATCTGCGAGATGGATCTACACCCACTGAGGCGAGCCTGACTGAGAAAAGGTGGATCCATCGACTTACTATGAAGTTCTACTTGAGTGGAGATGCGCTCTATAAAAGAGATGCAGGACTAGGGCTCCTCAGGTGTCTAGACAAAGATCAAGCCCAAAGGCTTATGGATGAAATTCATGGCGGAGTCTGTGGCCCCCTCCTTGTCAAAAAAATCCTCAGGACAGGACATTATTGGCTGTCTCTCAAAGATGATTGCAATGACCACGTAAGAAGATGCTATCAGTGCCAGATTCATGGGAATGCTATACACGCCCCTCCACGGGAGCTCCACAATATGAGTTCGCCTTGGCCCTTCTCAATGTGGGAAATGGACGTTATTGGGCCCATTAAGCCTAAAGCCAGTAATGGTCACCGATTTATCTTCACCATGATCGACTACTTCACCAAGTGGATGTAAGCCTCCTCCCTGTGGTCACTAAAGAAGTCATCATTGCTTTCATCAAAAACAATGTCGTTTGTTGACATGGACAACCAGAGGTGACTGTGTCAGACAATGCCAAAAACCTCAACAATAAAATGATGAAGGAGTTATGCAGTAAATTCCACATCAAACATCTTAACTCTGTCATCTATCATCCGAAGATGAACGGTGTTGTTGAAGTGGCTAACAAAAACATCAAGAAGATTATGCAGAAGATGTCCGCCAACCACAAATATTGGCCTGACCTATTGCCTCTGACTCTGTTAGCCTACAAAACCACAATGTGTACTTTAACTGGGGCAACCCCCTACGCTTTAACCTATGGGATGGAAGCAGTGCTCCCCATAGAAGTTGAGATGGAATCTCTCAAAGTGTTGATCGACACTCAGTTGGATGAAAACCAATGGGTACAAGACAGGTATCACCAATTGTCTCTAATAGAAGAAAGGCGAATCGCGGCTATCTTCCATGGTCAGCTATACCAGCAAAGGATTGCCAGATCCTACAACAAAAAAGTCTGGCTACGGCAATTTAGACAACATGACTTGGTTCTGAAGAAGATTCTTGACAACCAAGATCAGGCCAAAGGAAAATTCGCTCCTAACTGGGAAGGCCCGTTTATTGTCAAAGAAGTATTGATGGAGGCGCCTCAGATTACAAGAAATGGACTACGATGAATTTCCACAACTCATCAACTCGGACACCGTGAAAGCGGTATTATGTCCTGAAGTAACCAAAGAAACACCCTAGTGCATCATCATCAGTCACCAAATCATTCCGGTTCTTTAACCCTTTACCACCTACAACTTGCTACACTTTGCCCTCGTGGAAACATACTCTCAAGCCGCAGTGACTGGCTTTCTCCTTTCATAGGCCATACAACTTAGGTCATCCCATCGCGGATTGAACCTCTTGCGTTCTTGATTTGGCTACCCATACATGGGATCAAACTTCTCCTTCCCGCAGATTTAACCTCAACCTAGATTAAACTTTCTCTCCCCAGACCACCACCGCATATGGGATTACGCTTTTCTTCGCATACTCAAGGGCAAACTACATCGACCGATCTCCTCTTCAATAGGAGTACGTAGGTAACCATGTTACATGGCCCGATCGCAATAAAACATAAACAACAAAAACATTTCTACCCTCTTCTCCTTACAAAAGTAAAAACAACCAAAAACATTCCTACACCATATCAACCATATATAGCGTTGAACCTCTTACACCAGGTTCGAATAACGCAGACTGATCTCCTCTTGATAGAGTACGTGGCGACCATTCATGGTGCGATCTCACCCCTACCAAAACACAAACCATTGTCAGCGGGTATTGGGATTCTCTTTCAATCCACTACATTTCATTTGGCCAAATTCAAAGGATGGAATTACTCGAACTCCTCCCAAATAGGAGATTCGGCGACCATTTAAGCTGCGATCATACCTCGAAGAACAATACTAAACCATAAGAGGTGGAATTAACTAGCTTCTCCTAAATAGAAATCATGGCGACCATCCGTAAAGCGGTCAATCTCGTAGAGAAAGCCATATTCCTCTCCACATTTCCATTTAGAAACAAGTCCCTAGACACCAAAGATGGTAGGGATACATAGATCGATGATCCATTTTGAACAATCCAGAGACAGCTCAATGTCCATCCACCAAAGAAGAATTCAGAATTCATCCAGATTATAAGCCCTGAAGCAGTAGGCAAAATATCAAGCAAATAGCAAGGCATATCTAAGTGGGAAGTTATCCAAAAATATATTTTTCCCTATCATATATAATGTTGTTTGATATATATACAATGTGAATCTGTAGATGACAAAATGGCTAAGCTAGTAGTATGCAGGTGTAAATACAAGCTCATCTATTAATCGAGAGTACATGCAAGCTAGCAAGACCAACATGGCGCCCCTATCCGATGAAGGAGGTAAAGTCAGTAGTCTCCGGATAAGAATATCCACACGACCCAACAGATCAGTAGCCATCTCGCATGATGACCATATGCTCATCGATGTAAGTGCTCATCTCTCGCGATCATACCGTTGGTAAGGGACCTCATTGCAAGATTATCTGTGATGTGCCTACATCCCGGCAGATATATAGACTATCCCGCCTCAACTATCATTGCATCTTCGTCTCCGACTGGCCTCATCCCGCTCAACAACAGCAGCATCTATATGAAGCTAATGCCTCGTCTCTCTCTAATAAGTATGCGTTCCTCACATCAAGAGCAATCGACATCATAGATCGAATCTGGTCTCTCTCAAAGGTCATCGGATGAAGACTCGCTCTAAATCATCGTGCGAAAAGTCTTTGGATCACAAAAGAAATCGGGTACTAGGAGAATCCGGAAGAAATGTCGGCAACCCAACAAAGGGTATCCTCCTCGATGTAGGTATCAATGTCCTCTATAGGCTCTACATCATCTAACTCAATCTCCGACATCGCAAATACCGTCGGTAGATAAAACTCGCATCTCCATCCATACGGAATACTCTGCTTTGAATAACCGGACGATGGCGGTGAAAAGCGGCTTAGCTCATGCCGATCCCAAAGAAGCATATACACGAGATCGGTCCTCTACCGAGAGGTATCGAGAAGTCGAAGGCCGACCTACCGCTTCTTAAAAGGATGAAAATCGTGGGCGGTCAAACCGAGACATCACTACCAATGGATGATAAGTTGTCACGCCCTCAAGCCGCCTAAAGGAGGAAATCCATGCACGGAGTACATGAGTAATGAAATCTGTATGGTGAGTAAAGCCCCGAGCACGTTAATATGCTAAATGGATCTCTCGATATCCGCCAAAAATATGGACCAGATCGAGCATCTACACACCGATGGTTTGAAAGGAATACATAGCCACCTCATGGGAGAAATAATACCCGTGTGCGTCTAAAGGTACTAATCGGTCGCAGTAAGTGTGACATAAACCACACATACAAAGCATAATCAACTCCTTGTAAACACACACAGGGATAAAGCACGGCAAGAGACGCCGTTCGCAAGGTATCTCGCCACGATCATAGGTACAATGGTACGACCCTCCCGAGAGCTCTCACCACCATGATAACGCGCCTATATCTATCTCATCCATGTACCGCGACATTTACACGTATGATGACAAGTTACATAGTATCAAGACATCAACTCGCCAAACGCCAATGATCCTCCGACATGGTGAAATCCCTCAATGTCGTGAGTAGCTATCCTCTCGCGCCAAATCATCATACGTAAAACGCCTGGAGATCAAATGACCAGATGTCACTCATCCTCGCACCACTCGCTACTTCAATCCCGGTGAGAGTCATGAATCGCCTACTCATGTCTCCCAAAGCCATGTATGTACGCAAGGCTCGATCTAGGGGTAAGATCATCAAACCGCATACCTCCTGCAGAGTAGAGTCAACTCATGGGTACCAAAGCGAAATACCGCCTATCGCCTAGCCAATGCTCTAACATCCCATCTACAAATCTGCGCAGAACACTCGAAATGCTAAAAGGGTCATGGTATCTTTGCTGAACAGATCTACAAATCACCCTATCTGGTGGTGACATGTTATCATACCACGAGCGCATACCCAATGCCACCATTGACGGTGGGGTATGATCTATACGGCTAACTGTCGAAGAAGACATCTGTGCGGGCCATGTCAAAAGACCATCCAGGGGTCAATACCGAGTATCTCTGAACATACATACGTATGCATAACATGATACATGCATAACAAATAATGGATGGCAATATGATATAGGGAATGAAAAAACGGTGCATACATTCCTAAATATATCATCATCTAATACATCAGCTCTACACAGCTACAAATACATGAAAATGGGGCATAAACACCCTAATACTAACAGAGGCCTATCTAAAGATATAGTGAGAATGGGGAACAACCACCCAATAACTAACAGAGGCCTATCAAAAGATATAGCGAGAATACACATCAGAAGAAGACAAATGTCTCTGCCTCTGCTGGATCTCTGCCCAAATGCTGAATAAATATCTGTGCCCAATCCAACTGCCGGGTCAAGCTATCAATCTGGGTCATATGGGTCGGAGCTCAAACACAAGCTACCCAATCAGTCATCATCAATGATCCAGGAACCATGTTCCCCATAAACTGTGTGGCACGGGACTGGGCCCCAATAGTGCGAGGGAGCCACCAGCGCTGGAATATCTCCTGAGTACATGGACCCTCTGATAAATCAAAATCGTCAACTCCCAACAATGGAATATCAATGGCGGGTGACTGTGATACAGGCCAATGACGCCTAACAGGAGGCAAGATCGGTATACGAATCTCCCATGTGGTGCTCCTATTAGTACGCTCTCCTAAATAGAGGTCCCAGCCTCCATCTGTGAAGAAAGGAAATCTCCGGCTGGAAATCAAATACTCTACTCCAGTAGGGTGTCCATCCTCAAAACCGATGATCAAATGATCCCCTGAGTATGGAAGCCATGTGATGATGGCGTCCACAAGAACTCTAGTTGATACTCAAGAATGAGCGAAGCCCTCAAATACAAAGACCTCTGGCAAGATAGAATGGTGCCATCGTCGTCCTCGTGGATAGGTATCTAAGCCTAACACACTCACAGGACGCAAACATGGAAGCCTCTCATAGGCCCAAAACTGCCAACACAATGGCAAAACATCTGCTATCAGTAAACACTCTTAACCTATAAAAGAAAAAGACAAGAGAAATACTCACCAGTAAAAACGGGTAAAATCCTAGCCAAGCCTCGGTCAAACCCTGTGAGCGCAGACGCATGCCCCGGAGAAAATAGGCAAAGGTATAAGAGCCCCAATCATACTCTCCTATACGATCCACATCACGTGTGGCGCCGACTCGAAGCGAAGATACCGTGGAAGAGTTATCTGCCATGGCGACCTCGAATGATTATCAGAACAATCACCGCAGAACGCGATCCACGATCCCGAAATCATCGTGCATGGGCTCACTCAATAGCCATTCATAACATCTACGCCAAAGGACCTCGAACGGACAGATCCTACCTTTGAGCGCACTCCACGGAACTCCTAACAAGGACCGGACGGCAAGAGGGGTGATATTCGCCACGCAAGGCAATCGCCCTCCAAACTCTATACCGTGATAAATCGCCAATCCATAGGCGCCATCATCACCTCGCAATACAAATAGTGGAGGATCGAGTCCGATGAAACCATCGCCGATAATGCCTTGAGGTAACCCCAAGGACAACGACGGGAAGGATGGAGAAAATGCCCAAATCCCCACTCATGCACTACTACTCTATAATTAGGATGAAGCCGCCAAGATACGGAGTGGATGCTAAACCCGGTTCCTCGAGGTCGTGTAAAACCGGAACCCGCATGAAGCATGATCAACATCAAACCCTTTAATCCTCATCAATAGGAAAGAAGGAAGATAAAGTCTAACGTCATACCTCGTTAGCATGCAAGTACATCGATGGGTGTCTACCCAAATCACCTAGTAATTCTGGGATCACCACCTGGATGCTCGGAAGCTCCCTGCGAGGGATATGTACAGCAGGAGCGGGATCCTCAATATCCACCTCCTCATCCTCAACATCTAGAACCTCTACCTGGATGGGACGAATCATAGCCTCCACCAATCGGCAAGGCTGTCTAACAGAACAAGGACGAGGCACTTCAGAAGCCCTTCGCCGTACGCCAGAGGCGGTCCTGTAAGAACTGCTTGGCTGATCCGGATCCATAATATCTGGACAACAAGTCTCCAAATCACCTCAGAAAGGGTGTAGTATTGCCTTACTTGGAGCTTTCTAAAATGCATTATATGACTATATGCATGCATGCATGCATTTACTTTCACATATAATAGAGTTAGAATGCATGACTACCCAATGCCTACATTTGGAAAAATTTCGCCATTGTCCCCTTTGAAAATAGGACTATCCACATGCGCACAGGCATGTCTAGGTGGCCATTCAGTAGCACACCTGCTCCAAAGTCATATACATAATATATGCATTAAAAATCAAACTCATCATGTATAAGGCTAACCTCAATGCTAGGAGTATCTTGCATTTTCTACCTTTTGCTCATTGGACTTCTCAAATAGACAAAAAAATAGCAGGAAAAAGGTGCCAATTTGACTCTCTCTAAGTCAAATTTTTCACATCATTATGTTCAAAGATGGTTAAATACTAACATTTACTATGTTGAATATTTTTATCAAGTCGTTTTGTGCATACATAATCACTACTATGTGTTTAGATGCATTTCGTGTAATATCTCACAATCTAACTGGATGTAAACCGGAAAAAATACATGCATATCGCTACTGTGATAGTGTAGAACACTTGTACGGTGGATGTAATTTGCGAAAATAGCCCGAACTCAGCAGATCCGGAAGTGGCTCGCGGTTTTTCTAAAGTGAAACAAGTCGAAAGTGACTTATGAAGTAAAGTTCATTGGATTTATCATCACGCCGCTGGACGCAGGCCCACCCTCAGTAGAGTATGCACCGCTGCTCCTCCATGTGGGTCCCACCCTTGGCTCCGGTCCAGATTCGAAGTTGAAAGGGAGTTCTTACGGCTAGAAATGTCAATCGGGAATAAAAATGCCACGCGATCGAAAGCAAAACAAAGATACAACTCGGTCTTCTCGGATGAGACTTTGAATCAGACATCACTCATTGGTAGTCACCTGAACACACGGTATACTCTGCCAATAACCTCAGTTGTCGCAAATCACATACGACAATACCTTATATAGGTCTCGATGCACGACCTGTGTCGTTATAACGTAAATCCTCGACGGGGTTACAACGTGAGTCCCCGACTTCGAGGTTACAACGCGTGAGTCCCGATGGGGGTTATAACGATATCCCGGTGGGGAATTACAAACACGCTCATTCGCTGGTATGTCCATCAATGAAGGTCAAAAAATTTTTGACGCCATTTTCACCGATGGCAAGTAAACCCATCGAAGCACTGAGAACCGTTCGATAGTTGCATACGTACTCATGCATCCCCAGTGAATCCCCGACGGGGGTTACAACGTAGATCCCCGGTGGGGGTTACAACACATTCAGCCGTTGACACACATATCAACGAAGGTCAAGCAACCTTGACATCATTTCAGCCGAAGCCTATAGCGTTTAAACCTGTCAGAGCTATAGAGCTGTTTGAGGTTCTCATACCCAGCTGCTCATATTCCCCAGCGGATCCCCGGCGGGGGTCAACACACAATGCTCCGTTGATCTACACGTTAGCAAATGTCAAGCAACCTTGACGATCTCCTCATAGAGTTTTAGTCGTTGATGCACATTTCAACAAAGGTCAAGCAACCTCGACAAAGATATCCACAGGATGTTTCACCAAGTTGATTCACACGCCAATGAAGGTCAGCATCCCCGACAAAGATTTGTCGTTGGGAGTAAATCTAATAGAATCGTGACATATTCGCGATACTAACCGAGAGAGGTCAACATTATCAAAGAGGATAGATGATGGAATATATATACACATCCTCAAATAGATCAAGCTTTATCCGGATGCATCTCTTACACATAAGAGATACCCTTCAAAGATCAAGTCGCTATCAAGAACACAAGAATTTGGTGATAACTCCAACACCAATATCCTAACAGATTCGGCTTGCACAAGAAGCTTCGGGTCAAGATTATAATCCCTCAAAAGCAACAGGAACCAAAGAATCATCCCCATCATGTGGGCTACAACCCCGCATACATGCATCATACATTTGCATCATGTTGCTACCCTCTTTAGCACCATGTTTATCTTGTTCATGCTTCATGTTCTAGGATTCTTTATCCCACCCATGCATCGCCATGCATGAGTATGATAAAGAGGGGCATCTCAGAGACACTGAAATTTTCTCAGATCATCAGCATTAATATCATAGGAGGATGTATTCGCCTTTTAAGAGAGAACCCCGAAAGACAATC